>JADNYV010000014.1:0-451075 GCA_015501055.1 Mucidula mucida | reverse complement strand
CCTATGGCATCACCCTTCTTCTTTGTCAAAAAGAAGGACGGAAGCCTTCGGCCAGTACAAGACTATTGGAAGTGAACGACATGACAATCAAGAACCGATACCCTTGCCGTTGATCCAGGAGCTTATTGACAAGTTGAAGGGAGCAAGGTTTTACAAAGATGGATGTCCGATGGGGTTACAATAACATCCGGATCAAAGAAGGTGATGAGTGGAAAGCGCGTTTAGAACAAACCGAGGCCTGTTCGAGCCCTCAGTCATGTTCTTCGGACTTACAAACTCGCCGGCGACATTCCAATCGTTCATGAATCACATTCTGAAGGAGCTGATTGATGAAGGACATGTTATAGTTTACTTGGATGACATACTTATCTTTACGAACACGTTGGAAGAACATAGGCATATCGTACGACGAGTATTAGAAATATTACGAGTAAATAAGTTGTATTTAAAACCCGAGAAATGTAGTTTCGAGGCACATACTGTAGACTACTTAGGAGTTATTGTTGGAGGAGGAGAGGTGAAGATGGATCCGGCAAAAGTGGCCGTAGTAAAGGAATGGAAGGAGCCGACGAAGAAGAAGGAAGTACAGTCATTCCTGGGCTTCTGCAACTTCTACCGACGTTTCATCCGGGGATTTGCGGGAGTAGCGAAGCCATTGACATCGCTAACCGGGAAGGGCGAGTGGGTTTGGGGCATGGAGCAGCACGAGGCATTTGAGGAGTTGAAGCGGAGGATGACGGAAGAACCCGTTCTGATCGTACCACGCGACGACGGCAAGTTTCGAGTTGAGGCAGACTCCTCGAACTATGCGAACGGGGCGGTTCTTTCCCAGTTGGTGGACGGAAAATGGAGACCAGTAGCCTTTCGGTCTCGCGCGCTGAACGAAGTAGAGCGCAATTATGAGATCTACGACAAAGAGATGATGGCTATTATGGACTCGATTGACGACTGGAGACAATATCTCCTTGGAGCAAAGGAAACGGTGGAGGTGTTTACCGATCATCAAAACCTCCAGTACTTCCGGAAGCCACAGAAGTTGAATCGGAGGCAGGCGAGATGGGTTACGGAGTTAGCAGAATATGACATACAGATGATTCACAAGCCGGGCAAGACGATGAGGAAAGCTGATGCCTTGTCAAGGATGACAGGCCTTGAGAAGGGGGAAAAAGATAACGAAAACGTTGTTTTGCTCAAGCCGGAGTTTTTTATTTCACAAATTCAATTTTCTTTACATACAGTAGATACACCGGAGGACAATTACTTAACAAAATCAAACAAAGAAAAGGAAACAAGGACAGATACGTACAAAAAGCATTAGAAAACAAAGAAAAAGGATGGGAAGAGAAGGAAAATGGACTTATTATGTGGAAGGATCGTATTTACATACCGAAGGACAAGGAATTGCGGGGAAGAGTTATTGGAATGCACCATGATGCACAGCTTGCAGGGCATCCCGGACGATACAAGACCCTCGAGCTGATCACACGCACCTATTGGTGGCCAGGAATCAGCCGAGACGTCCGGGAATACGTAGAAGGGTGTTAAAAATGCCAGGTCACCAAGTCACATCGCACGAAGCCGGCTGCACCTCTTCATCCTATTGATGTGCTAAGCGAGCCATGGGAAATAGTAGGGACGGACATGATTGGAGAGCTGCCGGAATCGGGAGGATACAACACTATCAGCACGTTTGTGGACCATTTCACAAAGCGATTACGCATCATACCGACACACACCACTCTGACGTCAGAAGGCATGGCCCGCATCTACCGAGATCGCATTTTCCCCATACATGGGATGCCACGCCAGATGATACATGACCGCGGTCCACAATACCACTCGCGTTTTATGAAGGAGTTGTACCGGTTGTTGGGCATACAAGGAAACTTTACAACGGCGTATCATCCACAGGCAAATGGGCAGACGGAACGGCTGAACCAAGAGATAGAACATTTCTTACGGTTATTTGTCAACTACCATCAGAACGACTGGCACGAATGGCTACCCTCTGCCGAATTTGTTTACAATGATCGGGTACACTCGGCAACTAAAGTCACTCCGTTCTTTGCAGACATGGGCAGACACCCCTACAAAGGCACCGCCCCAAAAACGGCATCAAGAAATGAGACTGCGCAGGAGTTTGGCGACGGCATGGGGAAAACATGGGACGAAGTGGGGTCGGCATTGAAGATGGCCAAAGAGGATATGAAACGGTTTTATGACAGGAAACGGACAGAAGCAGTGGAGTACAAGAAGGCGACAAAGTATGGCTGGAAGGGACAAATCTCAGCACGGATCGACCAATGAAGAAGCTCGATGACAAACGCTTCGGGCCGTTCAAAGTGATCAAGAAAGTTGGGACGAGCTCGTACAAGCTCCAGATTCCTCACACGTGGAAAAGCATCCATCCCGTGTTCAATGAGGCCCTGTTGACGCCTTACCACGAGCCCCAATTCCCGACACAACCCCGAGACACGCGTCCACCACCTGTACTGGAAGGAGCCGAACCGGAATGGGAGGTTGAGAAAGTGGTTAATTCCTGAAAGTACCGTGGAAGTTTTCAATACAAGGTTCACTGGAAGGGTTACGGCACACACGAGCAGACATGGGAACCGGCATGCAATCTCAAAAATGCCGACGAAGCTATCCGCGATTTCCACCAACAATATCCGAACAAACCGAAGCCACCCGCGCTTGCTCGCATTGAAGTCCCCATGTCGCAATTTCCATCACATCTGTTCCGACCCATGCCACTGCCTGACACCGAACCCCTTAACGTCACACTACCCTCTGCGGCCCTCATGGAGCGACTCTGGCGCAGAATGGAACTTGCGCCTTAAAGAGGGGGTGATGTTATGAATCGCCATATTTTCACATTTTCAATCTTATCATATCTTATGGGGGGCTTGTCTTATCAACCAACGGACTGTTTCATCATCTGTTTCGTCACCGATCATACTCCTTTTCATTACCGAAGCCATACTCATGTCGGACACACACCCAACACATGGATGACATCATACATGCCGATACCTCATGGACTCCCTATTGTATACACACCACCGACACTCGTAGCACACATGGTCGTTTCAGTATTATTACTTACATGCAGTTACCACTCGTATTTAATGGTTTCACGGACTAGTAGCATACAACATTGGGTCAAGGGCATGGAGCACCCCTAGTGGAAACGCGTATGGACAAGGAGTCCCAAACACAGACTTACTAGTACATAAGCAGTAGTGTAGTATCATTGTACTTTAGTTCCGATCTCGTTTATACACCTGGCCTAGCCTAGTCTTACGAACACGAACGCTTTATTCCTTAGTTCTTGCTGTGGTACCTGGTTGAGTCTCGTGGCTTAGTCAGTCGCTAACACTTTTCGTCGCATGCAACTACTCAGGTATTCATTATCTCTGTCCGTGCCCAGGATAACACCGCTCTCTTCAAGACCCCCTCACCTCTGTGACTCTCTGCCATAATTCAGACGTCCATATCGGCATTGAACTCTTCGACTTGTAGAATCCTCGTGGTTGACTGACTGATTGCGGAGAAAGGTTGACAATCATGCTCTGGAACACGTCGACATGTCCTGCACCGTCTCCGCCGAGAAGTCAGAAGAGCTCAACAACGTGATAAAGCAGTCTCGTTTCTCCGCTCTCAAATTATCGCCGGTTCCAACATTTGGGATTACTCGAGTATGAAGAGGATGTGTTGTATGGGTAAAGGCTCCGATGTCTACATGAGAAGGTTTTGGAGACCTTGTCAGGCATGAACAGCTTGAATGTTCGGTGTGGCACTCGACGCACTAGCATTCAATGAGGTGAGTATCGACTTTTCTCACTATTCAGTAATATTCAATGCGTCAAAAGACTGTCCGCCGGTCTATCATCAGCACAATGGGTTTCTCATACTAACGAATGCGCCTGACATCCTTGAACATCATTGAGAATGATTGAACGCTTGTGTAGCATTTCTTACTATTCAATTAGAGTGACTTCGTTACCAGCCGGTCCCATGATGTTCATGCGCTGCTAGCAGGTGGGTTGGCTCCTTCCCCCGATCATTCATCCCAAACTCATGACACACTCTATAACTTAGCACAGAGTGTGGCGCCACTCAGGTCCCGCTTTCAGCGGACAAGCAAGTAGTCCCAGCCTGATACTCCAAGCGGGTTGGTTGGCTTAAAATATGTCTAGCCGCTTCGTGACCGGTACTACGTCCTCCGCCTATTGACCTTGTCATTCGGAATGGTCACTCGCTGCTACCTTGGCAAGCTGACGCACGTCAGATGTTCTTCACCGAGCTCGCGATTGACCCTCTTTTCCGATGACCGGGGAGGTTCATGTACACGGTACGCGCCTAGAAGCTTCTGGCCTGTCAACTGTACGAGATACTCTCCCACGAGAACTCTCGTGTTCTGTGGCAAACATTGAAAACATCGAGTTTGTGGCCAATTCGAATATTGTGACCATATTCTGTGCAGAAGAATTGGGTCGGCAGGAAGAAATGAAACGGGTATAAAAGCCTCTGTACATCCCCCAACTTTCTGCAGTTCTCGACAACCTTGCTAAAGGTGGGCGTCCACTTCCTCCCTGCTCCCCTCCTTCTTTCTTCCTACTCCCCTTCCTCTTAACTCGCGCCTTGATTTGAGGGAGCGCTACAGCGCTCGTTTCACTACTAATTGCACATAACTCACCTCGTCGCGCAGAATGTCTTACAAAATCACCGCTCGCGTCTATCAGACCAACCCAGCTCAGTTCTTCCGCCTTGCCGAGAAGACCGTCTGGAAGTACGCCAACGGTGGCTCCTGGGAGGAATACAACGACCAGCACATCCTCAACATGGGCGGCAGCGGCACCTCTGGCTGCCTTCGCTTCATCTCTGACGACGGCAAGGAGCAGTTCATCGTCGCCCTCGGGGTCCACAACTACAAGCGCTGGTGCGACGTCGTCACCAACCTCAGCAACGAGCAGACTGGCGTCGTCATCAACCCCGAGTATTACAGCGTTCCCATTCGCGAGCAGGCGAGGGAAAGGCAGTTGGCGAGCTACAAGGTCGCCAACGCGCAGGGAAGAACCATCGCGGTCGATTTCGACGTTGCCGATGGTAACGACCTCAAGTGCAAGATCATCATTGGATAATTGACGAGGTACGAATGTCTGTCCTCTTCTTTCGTTCTTCCTGAAGTTGATCGTTGTCTGTTTCCCAGTGCCAGGCTGAAATTTGATTGTGCTCTATGAATGAAAGACATGTACTTGTAAAATCCACTGCCAATCCATTAAGAATTTTGACTGGTATCGGGCCTTGCCATCTCATCGTTTGCTGTCTTCCGCCGCCAACACATATTTTGGTCTCGTGCAGTCTGCAATTGATCTCTTTCAACGAGTTCCGCAATTGCGGTGTAAATTCAAGTGACATTTAGCTCATGGAGGCTCTAGAAGGTCGACAAATTTCTTAGCGTTGGAAGCGGGAACGTCGTCTCTCGAAAAGAAGCGTACCCCAGTTGTGGCCTGGAACTGGGACAATGAAAAATAGAGGTCAATTTCAGCTATCATCAAATCTCAGAGACAACTAATTCAATCCTTTGCTACCCGCCGTGTGGCGTGATTGTTCACGTCGAGTTTGAGACCAATGCAGCGGATATGAAGCCGTTCGTCTGTGCGGGTGAATCGAGTAGCGGGACGAAATGGAAGAGGTATAAAAAACATCTGTACAACAGACTTTTTTCGCAGCTTTCGACAACCTAGTACCAAAAAGGTGGGCGACCACCTTCCCTCCTCCTCCCCTTTTCTTTCTCTCACACTGACACGTACACCAGCTTGACGCCGCGTAAGGTACGTGGTCAGTCGATTACAAGGACATAACTGACCTCGCCGCGCAGAATGTCTTATAAAATCACCGGCCGCCAACCCCGGCCAGTTCTTCCGCATCGCTGAGAAGACCGTCTGGAAGTACGCCAACGGCGGCTCCTGGGAGCAGCTCAACAAGCAGCACATCCTCAACATGGGCGGCAGCGGCACATCTGGCTGCCTGCGCTTCGTCTCCGATTCCGATAACAAAGAGCAGTTCATTGTCGCCCTCGGCTTTCATAACAACAAGCGCTGGTGTGATGTCGTTACCAACCTCAGCAACGAGCAGACTGGCGTCGTTATCAATCCGGAGTATTACAGCGTCCCCATTCGCCAGCAGGCGAGGGAGAAGCAGTTGTCGAGCTACAAGGTCAGCAACCTTCAGGGCAGGAACATCGCAGTCGAATTCGATGTTGCCGATGGCAATAACCTCAGGTGCAAGATCATCATTGAATGATTATTGAGGTGCGATTCATGCCTAATTCCTATCATAAAATGACCTTTGTCCTTGCCGTCAGAAGTCAAATTGCCGCTGTGGTAAAAACGTTAAAACAGAGATTTCGCCATTTGAATCGAAAAATGTACTTGTATTCGAGACTCGCTGCCAATCGATCAGTTGTGTATGCTCAATGAAGTCTGATAGCTCAACAGTTGCGTCGATGGACGACAAACTTCCGTATAAAGTCAACCACTTCCCATAACAGACTGATGCTTAACATGAACTTAAATTAAATGCGCTATCAGTCTCAAAGATCAACAAATTTGTCAGTAGCCTGGAAAAGAGTTCAACACACGATACAGGATTGTGTGGCGGAAGACATGCCTCAACAAGAAGCTTCGCGATTCCAGATTCTCGAGACGAGTGCCCAGCATCTGGGACGATGTGAAGTTCTATTTCGGGCCAGACCTAATAGAACGCAATGGGATCTCGTCTCACATAGGGAAAATCATGAAACACCCACCTTCTTCAATTCGTACGCAGTCGTCGCCTGTGGCGGTCTTAGTTTTTTCGCAAGCCGGCGTCAGTATAACACTCACGGGGCAAACGACATCGTATCTACCCTGGACAACGATTGTCGGAATGTGGCGGCTATGAAGACAGTCAGACACAAAAGTTGGGGAGAAAATATCTTACATCTTATCGATCTCCTCTTTCTCCAATAGTTGTCCGTCTCTCATGAATCCCTACGATCTCCTTCAGCGCTTCTGCGAGATATTTGGGAAAACACGTACATCATTTACAAAGTAATGATTCTCAATTCGTGCAAACGCGCTAACAATGCTACATGAGATCGTGTTCAAGGGAGACGGCAGCTCCAAAATATATCTCACTTGGCAAATTCGTCACTCTCAGTGCGCGCAATGTACGCTGGGTCGACATAGAGCTTCGACGTCGCCATCCTGCACCCGGTTGAGAATACAAACGGGGATGATCGTCCTTCACTCACTCCCACTTGGACCACGCCTTGGCGGCCGAGATGCGCGTTTGGTCATCGACGGAATTAAGCTGGGCATGATAAGCTAGAATCATATCACCTCTTTCAGCCTCAGGGATAGGGTCTAGGTATTCGTCCCTAGTGCAAGCAAGTGAGAAACAGAGATGATACAAAGCGGTAAGGGGTACCAAGCCTCTGGGAAGAGATGTGAAGCCCCTTCTTGATAGAAGAACTTGAGTTCGCTACAAACACCAAATGAGGAGGGGTTCTAAAAGCATCATTGAGGTAAACCTTTTGCGTAATGTGAATATTCCACTTCAAGATAATCAGAATGACGCGTGAAACCATCGATACAAGGCGCACCGTAAAACAAGACTCTTGACTTTGTCGGGGTGGGACTAACTTGACCTGTCATGAATTGAACACGCAACAAAATCGTCTACGCACTTGAGCATAAGCTAACGACAGTGTCGAGCCCTATGCAACCATTACAACGTGAAAGGGGTTGCCGCGACGTGTACGAACCCATGAGCCTCCAAAGACATGCCAAGTAGAGACACCTAGATGTTCGCGTAGGGTTTCAACGTCTCTAACGAGATCCCAAGTGGTATTCTCTTCCAAGGATGCGGTCCTGGAGAGCGATGTGAGATGACAAGCTCCCAGGCATGATACAACATACGGCGTAGATTTGCCGGCGCCTCGTTGGTCGAGGAGAATGATCTACGAGGAGATATTCAGATGGCATACAGGAGTAGTCGAAAGGCCCCGACCTTGTACTTTTGCGGATTGAAGAACGAGCGATCTTGTTTGTCGCAGCCCCCTCCCGGACCGCCTAAAGACCGTAGATGTCGGCAGTTGCACCTCCTTAGGGATAAAGACAAACCATGAAGGAAGATGACTATGACAAGATTAGAAGAGGCCTTTCGGAGTGAACCTTGACTCACCGGGCGATCCATCCCTGTTGCCGGACAATTCATAACTTGACAAATAATGAGGCATAATACAAACGACAGAGCTAGCTAGACTTGCTGTAAATCATGGATATCAGATACTTTGAGTCTGCCAGTCTCGTAGGGCTCGATGTCGGGATACATGCTGGCGTATTTGGTGGTTAGTGGTTGACCAGATCCGCGCCGAATAAGGAGATGCGATCATGATCCACGCCACGTGGCTAACTCAATTGAGGCACATGACTTGATGCGCTCCACCGACATCAATTGATAGTGGCAACGTTGTTGTTGTCGTTGGTGGTTGTGCTGAAAACCTCCCGTCTTTCTTTCTTTCTTTCTTTTTGTCGTTTTGCCCAGGCGGCACTTCCTTTCCTTTTTCTTTCTTCAACATGATTATCGCAAAGGTCAAGAGCTTCAGGTCGTGGCGGTCCAGCCAGATTACCGTTGTATCTTCCACTCCCACATCCCCACCTCAAACCGAAGGGCCATTGCGAATTCTTGTGAGTCTTTGAACTTTTTGTTCAGATCGCGACTGAAACACACGCAGTGGAGCCGCCTGACGCTCTCCCGAGTAACGACCGCTTACTTTCTTTTTTCCATCGCCCATGCATTGTACAAGTATCTTTGCAGGCGAAGGCATTTGACATCAATGCCCATTCCGCTACCTTTATATGGGACCTGGCCTTTCAGGCGAAGGGCTTCCGACGTGCTGTCATCCCAGAATACATGACAGCTTCTTAAGGCTATGTCCGAGCGTCTATCTTGAGTTTCAAGCCGCGGAAGCACAATGTATCGTTGTGTGGGACGAAACCCCGGAATATCATCCTGGGGTAACGCCAATCTTCCGGAGACAACATCCCTAGGCGAGGCCTCAACGACGACTCAGGACATTCCTGCGCCGACTTCATCGCCTACTACAACTTCATCCTCCAGCGTTGCAACTTCATACTCCAGTGTCGCAACTTCAAGTGTTTCCATTGCGACTGTCGCAAGCACATCCTCCTCACTATCAACCACCGGGGCATCTGCACCCACTCCTTCACCGAGTCAAGCCGCTGCTGAGGAGGTCGATGAAGAGTCCGATGATGAATTTGAATCTGACGACGAGTCGGATGATGAATCTATCGATGGAGAGGAGTCTGATGACGAGTCGGACGATGAGGAAGAGGTAGAGGAAGACGCTACTGTATGCTTCATTATTTTTTCCGCGTCAATTCATTGATTGTCCCACAGGTGCCAGTCGTCGTACGTCGCGACGAGCGCAACGTTCTTGTCGTTGCCTCCGAGCTCTCCGAGAGCTGTTTACTCTCTTTGAGTTACCCCGGATTCATGTAAGCTACTCCCCCACAATCTTCGTCTATATTCAATGTTCATATGTTCGTGACAGATTGGATAACACGAAACGGGAAGACATTGTATTCATCGCATTCCAAGTCTGGGTGTTAGGCATGTCCTTGGTTGCCATCATCAATGAGTCTATTCCCCAGATCATTGCATCGTGTGCCACACATCTCATGGCCACAGCGTGGTCGGCGTTCCAAATCACACATACAAATCGTTTCCGGGCCGATTATCATCGAGCGGTCATCAATGGAGCTTGTTCAGGAACTTCTTTGATTCCCGACTATTGGGTACAACGCGCAAGTTTGGAGTACGCTACTCTTGCATTGAACATCGCTGCACTCTTCGTCTCCATCTTTTTGTCATGGAAGATGATTAAGGTATGTTCGGCACCCTTGTAATACTCCCCTCTTCATCTAGCTCTATAGCTCTTCGGATGGCAAACCTTCAAGCGTTTGGGTGCCTCCCTGACAATCCACCGCATTTACGAATTGATCCTGGCCTTTTCAATCGTTTACAGTTGTCGCTATTCTTCATGCTCGTCACCGTCTCTCTATGGATAGAGAGTCTGTTCAACGGCGTCGCGTCTGAAGTCGCCCAGTTCCCTGCCTTTTACAAGGCTACTGCTTTCATCACCGTCTTCGTACGTAGTTTCCTGTCAAGGTTTTACAATCTAATAGTTTTGCCCTCAGCTGTTATCCCTTGGTTGATATCTGTGTGTATACTCGTTATTCCACTTGTTCTTCCTGCTTAGTCTCTTCCAGGGTTGGTTTGCGGTCCGTAAGGAAAAGAGAAAGCTCATGTTCATCTTCCTGTTCCTTGCCCTCCTCTACTTGACTGGGTGGGCCGTGATGTTCTACTCCGATAGTTTCCGGTGGACTTTCTTGAACTGGTTGTTTTTCTCCATCATGGCTTCACTGTCTGTCGCTCTCACGGTCACTGTGTTCATTCTCGGTGTCATATGCCGGTATAACTTTGGAAAAGGCCTGCCCCATTTCCGTACGTTGTCCTTTTCCAATGAATTGTCTCGTAAAGACTTAGGTTTTTCTAATAGTCAACCCGGATGAGTCTTTTTCGGATACAGACTCTACTCATTCGTTTGACGAGGAGAAAGTGGCTTTCCCTTCCCGTGAGAGTCGTTTCCAGGTCCGCCCGTTTTCCCTGGTCTTCGACAGAGTGCGCGCGCCCGTTGCTGCTGCGCCACCAATACCGGAGATGCCTCGGGACATACCTGCGGAACCGACGGTTGCCCCACCAACCTTCATGGGCTCTGGCGGACGGTGGAATCGGGCAGCCATCAAGATATGCCACTTGCACGGCCCGGGTTTAGAGAACTCATCTTGCGAAGTGATACCACATCCACTGCGATGACACGCTCTACGGCCCGTTCATGAACGTCCGGGATGGAATGGTGTATCATACGGCTCCGCCGCAGCCAGACGTCCCTCTTTCGTTGCATACTGGGCTACTGGTTTCATGTACATACTTATTATCATGCAGTACAGGATATAGCATGCTGGCGCAATCATATATGGTATGGTCTAGATACCTGCCCAACAATCATCGAGTGAAGTTTAGACCGGAGACGCTAAGGTCAACCCTTCAGCGAAGGTCAGTCATTCGTGTCATGTTCGTTGATTTGACCACTTCGACTGTATGTTTCCTAACGTTATGGCTCCACTGCGCTCCACGCACATATCGCACATCCTGATGCATATGGGTTCGTCCAGATAACCATTGAAGGTTCATCGACGCGTCGGTCCTCGTCCTCGTGATTTGTTGACCGATTCAAATCGCTCAGAACGATTTCATCTAGCGCATTTGAGCCATACTCTTTCGAGGTTAGTGCTCGTAACTACACACGCAGGCCTGCATCTCACTACTTCCGTTTGTAGATTTAGGCTATATGCTTGAACTGCTCCCGATCAACGAATATGGGGTACGATAGGCATGTGGTGGCGGCGTCATCCCGTCAGTGCCGTCACCCAAGCCTTATTTTCTCATTCAAAATGTACTCTGTTTTCGCCCAACCATGCGTTTCCCCATCATTCAGGAATCATATCTACTTGCCGAACTTATGGCTTTTTTGTGCGCCCGAATCTCGTGTCAAATTCACCACATGTTCTTCTATCATCTATAGATACGGATGGACTACAAAAGGCTGGGTTCTTTCGCTGGAAATATCTCCCTCCAAGGTCTCCTGGACTTTTTACGTTGCCTCCCTCTGAGCCATGTTGTTCCTCTCCACCCTCGCTGTCTTTGCCTCCGTGGCTCTTGCGCGCCCCCACAAGAGGTTTGATGGTCTGACCGTCGACATTACCTCTCCCTCGAGCAGTGTCGCCTCCATTGGTGACCTCACGTTTACGGCTGCGATCACGAACACGAACTCGGAGGACGTCAAGATCCTGAAATACGGCACCGTCCTCGATAACCTTCCAACGCGCTCCTTCACCGTCTCCAAAGACGGCGCCGATGTTGCGTTCACTGGTGCCAAGGTACACTCTTCCATTATCCCCTGATCAAAAGCCGATGTTCCACTAGCTCACTGTCGCCCTGAGCGACAGCGCCTACACCACCATCGCGAGTGGCGAAACCGTCACTGTCAGTCACACTGGTAAATGAATTCTTCCGAAAGCGGAGGAGGACCCGCTGACTTTTCTCTTCAGTCTCGGAAATTTACGACTTTGCGTCTGCTGGAACGGGTACTTACTCCTTTGCGCCGTTGACCGATTTCCAAGTCGCTGGCGCCGAAGACTCCGTGTCCGCAGTTGCCGAGCTCACCAAGGTGACGGTCGCCGCTCCCTCTGTCGAGGTCGAGGTTACTGGCGATGTTGCGAGGCGTGTGAGGAAGCGCGCTACCGATATTTGCGAGGATTCGTCGATGGCTTCTTTCATTGATGCTAGGTGATTTGATCTCTTTTCTGTCAACCCCCGCAATTCACTCCTTCCTTCTCCTAGTTACACCGAGGCCAAGGAGCTTGCTTCCGTTTCGTCTTCCTACATCAGCACCAACGGTGCAAGTGACAGTGTCTACACTGCCTACTTTGGCGCTAGCTCCACTTCTACGGTCACGGGCATCATTGATGCCGTTGCTGATGAGAACGACTCTTCCCGGACTCTGAGCTGCACCGACGATTACAATGTCTGCGATGGAAATGTTATTGCGTATACCCTCATTGCCACTACTGACGTGAGTCTTAACGATGGCGGCGCGTGGACTTGAACCGTTCTGATCAATTCGTGATAGATTTACTTCTGCGATATCTTCTTCGATGAGGTCCCCTCCACGTCGCTCTGCTCTGGCACTACTGTCGCGGCGCGCAACATTCGCGGTGGAACTACTCTCCATGAGGTGCGCAATTGTATGGCTTCAGTCAAGGACAGCGCTAATGTCGTTCATTCTGTAGTTGACTCACGCTGTCGCGGACACTGATGATATCACCTACGGATGCGCCGCAGACCAGGCTCTTTCAGATTCGCAATCCGTCCAGAATGCCGACAACTTCAACGTAAGAATCCTCCATAATCTCTCGAAGCATCATCCTCATATTTTCTATTCAGTGCTTCACGACTCAAATCTATGCTGATACCCAATGCTAAGTGGAACACGAATCGAACGCACTCTTCACGAGTTATATGTAGCTTGGATTAGAGAATGAATTCAGATAAATCTGTAAACCTGTATTTTGCTTGGCTGCTGGTATTTGCCGGCGGAAGGGCGGCAATCTCGGAGTCGGATGTTTTATTAAACTCTTGTCTTCGACCACCATGTCAAAGATATATACCCCTCCTTCTCCGCCCACAACGCCTGACGCGGTCAAGCATGAGGCGTTAACTGACGTTCAGCTTACCATGTACACCACTGTCCTACAGCACTTCACCGCGGATGGGTACGCCATACCTGATATCGAGAACGGTCAGCTCATGGAACTGGAGAAGTTTTGGCTCTCGAATGAGTGCTTTCAAAGGTGACACAAAATAAACACTACCCAACGTCTGCTCAACGTTATGTATGTCAGGTATCTCCGTGCTGTCAAGTGGAAAAGCGCCGACGCCGCCATACGGCGCGTGGAGGCAACTTTGAAGTGGAGAAGAGAATTTGGTCTCTACGACAAAGTAAATGCTGCGCATGTTGAACCAGAGGTGGGTTCATGTCTACTCCCGACTCATTATGTTACTGACATGGCGAACTAGGCGCTTACTGGTAAACAAGTCATCTTCGGGTACGATACACACGGGCGGCCAGCATTATACTTGATACCCAGCCGACAAAACACTACTGAAAACCCTTGTCAAATCGATTTTACCGTCTGGATGCTCGAGCGTACTATTGACCTGATGGGACCTGGCGTCGAGTGCGTTCCATCGTTCTGCAACTTTTCATTATTCATCGTGCATTGAACACAGAGACCTCGCGCTCCTCATCAACTTTGGCGACCGCGGCAAGAATCCCTCAATGGCCACCTCACGCAAGGTCCTCAATATATTGCAAGAGCATTATCCGGAACGTCTTGGCATGGCGCTCATCATCAACATTCCTTTCCTTATAAACGCTTTCTTCAAACTCATCATGCCCTTCGTCGACCCACACACCCGCGAAAAGATGAAGTTCAACGTCGATGCTGTCAAGGATGGTATTTTCGTGCCGGAGAACATCATGAACGAACACTGGGGTGGGACGGCCGATTTCGAGTACGAGCATGAGAAGTATTGGAAAGCGCTGGTGGAGATGACGGAGAAGCGAACACAGACATGGCTCGCCAACTGGCGCGCTCTGGGTGGACTGTGGGGTTGAAAGAATTCGACTTCAAGACAGGCTCAGATGAGATGGAGAAGGCGATCCCTCAGCCTGAGGCGACAGCCATTGTATCTGAGAAGACGCCTTCGAGTCAGGTCCAAGAAGATGGAGTAGCTCCAGTCATTGATATTGCTGCATGAGAACTTGTCGAGCTAGATCTAATAAGTACCATATTAATTCAATAGTAGCAGTTCAATCATCGTCCTGAGCCTTGCGTATGAGGCTCTGTGAATTTGATCACGGGTTCTTGCTCGAACGACGAACTTTCCCTTTTTGGTTACTCACCTTCCTTGATCAGATTCAACGCCAGCAACGAGAGCCTCTGCTTGGGGACTATTTAATTAATCAATCTTTTTCATTGGGCACCGTTTGCCATGGGCCCTTTCTCCAAACTTCGTGCGCGCTTCTCCTCCTTCATGTCTCAGCCATCTGCCAAACCGAATGTACTGCCGCTGAATACGCTGCTCTTCGGTGAAAAAGACTCAGACTGGATCCAAAGGATACATCCGCCTCACCGCCTCACAATCTGCACTCCAAGGACGGAACCTCTCTGAAGAAAGCGTCGTCACGGCGCTTCACCTGTACAGGAACGAGAAAGTCCCTCAGCACGAGTTCCTCGTAGCGGAGGTCGCTTACCGAGAGATCTGCGACACCGGTATTGGTCGAGTTTTTACAACCCCGGAGTACTGTCGAAGCGTCGAGATCCACAGACGCGGCGAGCCAGGAGCGCCTTCATCTGGTGCGCCTTGTTTGCCTGGATTAACCTCCAACCCCAGTGCATCATTGTCGAGGATCACTATATCTTCGGTCGACATGCCTGGTTACGACCGATTATTCTTCTATCCACTTGGCTGCGCGCCGAGCGCCTCCAACACCCCACTCGCCACAATGACATTCATCGACCACGACCATGCGCCGTTCTCGTTTGAAAGACTCGTCTCAATCATGGACGTGATTGTCACCGACAAATCTAGGAGTTTAGAGGTGGCCGCAGTTGACCAAGCTTCTATTGGTGTTGCACCCGACAGTGTGATACCATATAACATTTTCTCCACGAACTGCTTCTGGTTGACATCCCTTATTTGGCTCACTGTCAAAGACACTGTGGAAGTCCTTCCTGCAGTGTCTCCGGCAGGGGATGATACGGTGCAGAGGCGCACAGGGAGGGTAAAGATTGGTCACAAGCTGGTGTTGAAGGCCCGTCCATCCATCCGCCTCATTGAGCATGGCCAGAGCATTCTCATCGAACAATGGCACGAATTTTCACCGAAGCTGATTTTGCTGTGCCAACATACTTGGAATGCAACATATAAAAAGTATGCTGGCGAAGACGAAGAATTCAGCAAGGTACGCCGCTATGATCTCTTTAGGAGCTTGCAGTTATCTGATTGATATACATAGCTGGTCACGGAGGAGCGCCAAAAATGCCAAGCTTTGGAGGCTGTTCGTACTCTCCCAACTCAAGCTTACATTGACCCAATGTACTGACAATGATGCAGGAAGTTACCGCCCAGAAGCAGCAGCTTGTTTCTCAGGAAGCTGTTTGTACTCTCACAAGTGATGTTCACCTCAATCGCTGACTATGATGTAGGAAGTCACCGCCCACAAGCAGCAGCTCGCTTCTCAGGAAGCTGTCCGTCCTCTCACAAATTATGTTCACCTCGATTACTGACTATGAATGCAGGAATTCGCCATGCAGCTCGCTTCTCGGGATGCTGCTCGTACTCTCAAAAGTTTACATCAAGCCAACGTACAGACGATGACACAGGAAGTCGCCGCCCAAAAGCGGCAGCTCGCATCTAAGGATGCAGAAATCGCCCAACTGCAGCTTAAAGCGCGGGGCTCGGCTTCGTAGTAAAGTCTTGTTTTCGCTTGGGAATGTAAACGCTTTCACTTTGCTGTATTATGTCGTTGTACCATGATTAGATTCGCTGTTGTTTTGATGTACCTATGCTTGTGTCCCTACCCAAACGCAGCGAGCTCCGAGGCAAACAGTTTCAATATCATGGTTAGTGGCCGACAATGGTAGCCAACAATCGTAAGCGCTCACCGATGTCCAGTCATCGAGGTGCCAGGTCCTTGTACAGAAAGCATCCAGCCAGCGTCAAATGAACGCAGGCAAAGCGAACTAGTGTAAACGTTTAGAGCGAACGAGTACAGACGGGGACGAAAAGTACACTTAACACTTCACGCGTGATGAGCGCACGAGCATTATCGTCTCTTGTCCAAGACCTGGCACATTCTACAGCGACGCGGGGGTAAAGGGAGGATCACCTGCGCGACTAAATTGGGCGCGAAGTGCAGGTTGCAGGGAGGTAGAAGATGACGCGCACGTTGTCGCCAGGATCGAAAAGTGGCACTCATTTTGGGGTCGACCGAATCAGTCCGGGGAGCGCTTTTACTGCGCATGTCCTTGCTGAAACTGGTTAATCCTTCTTGTCGATGCGAATCACCTTCAAAGCTGTGGTGAGAGCATTTTTTACAAGGACATCGCGAAACTCGGGTATTTACAAGAATAATTCATCATTGTCGTTATCGTCCCAAGCCTTGCGTAAGAGTATTACTTTCAGGTAAATGAATATGTCCTTTGTTGTGAAAACTTCGAATTGAGGGTATACTCTTCACCATGGCGCGCATGGAGTCGGTGTCTAGCTCTTGGCCGCTGCGCCAGATACCAAGGTTGTATAGACCCCAGTGAGTATATACATGGCCGGCCATCATGCTCTCTATCGAAACCTAAATCGGTTTCGTCATGGTCATCTTCACAGCAACCGCAAAAAAAAAGATATGCAACTTGCCTGATTTGTGGACGAATCACCAATGTAGAGGTTGAGCGAAGTCAAAGCAGGAAGCTGCGCTACTAGCGCGTCCATGAGGTCTGCTTTGAAGTTGAAGACATTCATCCGTAGCGAACGTAGCTTCAAATTGGGACCCTGTTTCCCGAGAGTATCTAATAGAGTCATAACTTGCGCTGAGGAAAGATACAAATCCCTAACAACCAGTGTGGTCAGAGTTTCCAGTGACAACGTGATAGCGAGTATGAGGGCGTCAAATCCCGCCTCAAGTCGGGTGGGGTAGAACTGCAGCTCCTTCATGAGTGGGAACTGCTGTACCTCAGCCATGGTACGAGACAACCACTGACTGAGCGGCAGATCCAAGGAATGGTCCGCAGCGGCGCCACTTGGGTTGAGCCACAGCTGCAGCTCCTCCAACGTATTCTGATGCCGCTGTACAAACTGCGACAAGCCAGCCGGATCCGAAGCCAGCGCCTTGTTGAACGAAAGGCGGACCTGGATACGTTTCATCATCGGGAAAAACCCCAAATTCGTGAATAACGACGAGATGTCCAACGAGGCCCACGACCAAAACGTGAATCCTTCGAGGGTGGCCGCGAAGGAATTAACGAATGGCGCGATAGTGTTGTTCAGCACGTCCATGTTCTCTGCCCGTGTGTCGGTAAATGGGTCTGTGAGCTGGACGATGAGTTCCTGGAGCGCAGGTAGGACAGGATGGGTTGCAATGATATGACGGAATGTGGCGAGATTCCCCCCGAGGAACAATGTCTTCATATGAGCCCCAATGGCTGGCCAGGCAGTGCTGAGGACCGAGTGGATGTCATATACAGTCGGCGGGTGCCAGAAATCAACGCTAAGTCGTTCCAGACTAGTCAACCCGGGGAATATGCTCTTCATGAGATCTGTGACCACAGGAGGGGCGAGGTCGACTGGGGATCCCGCGGTATGAAGGAATATATTTCGGTTGTTGAGCGATATCTGGATGGACGTGTATATCGTGAAACGGATCGCTTGGAGGGTTTCGATAATGCGGGAGCTGAAGGTGGGCGTGCGGGACTCTGGGTCGCCCTCGGTGGTCGCTGCGGGGATGATGTTCAATTTTGTGACCCGACAGGCGATGAATGGATCCCTGCAAACACGGTAAGCAGAAAGCATATATTGGCAACGGGGAACATTGACTGTAGGCGCTTCAACAGGGACACGGAGTGAGAGTCTATGGGTCCGATCGTGATTTCTCGGTAGCGAGTGTCGAGGGCAAGCTCGTAGAATACGCGATTCACGGCCATGAGATGGCATAGCTCCCGGTCTGGAATGAACTCGAGGATTGAAAGCCAGATTTCGTTGGGAATATCTATCATGACGAGTAGATGGTAGTCAGTTAATAGGTCGTGGCCGGCAATTCCACGGCAATTCACTGACGTTCCATTCTTGAGAAATATTTTCTGTACTATCATTGTCATATACAGCTTCCCCTTTCTCCAATGTACCGACGATTATATGATGCAAAACGACGCCCACTCCCGTCCAATACAAGTACATATTAGTGCAGATCCCAAGGTCCGAGACCCTTTCTTTGAGGCGTCTGGATCTGACGCCGTTCAAGCTTCAATTCTAAAGCAAGATAGATTACTGCCTTGAACATAGAGCGCAAGATTGATGCGTACCAGAGTTTGCATCATTGCACACTATTATGGTTCTTCTTGAACACTTCATAGTGGGTTTCTAACTCATAAATTAAGTTCAGACTGTATATACACGAGGGTACTTACGCGATAAAATAGACATGCAATCCCAAGACTTTCTCGACCATCTTCTCCGGCTTGTCCAAGTCGCTTCCCGATTCATGAACCCACCAATGCAAAAGAGCCCTCTGGTTCTTCTCTGTCATATCAGGGAAATACATGCCTCGCTCACCAAGGGACGCTTTCACTTCCCACATCTCTAAAGTCGCCAGGTCCCTCTGACGAAGCAACCTGTCCTCCGCCGCCATGGAATCCAGATGCGTAATGAAAGCAGGCTTACGGAAAATCGAGGGTGGCATGGGGAACAAGTGCCACAGAGTGAGTAGCGTCACACTGTGCTGCTCCCAAAATTCCTCCATCTCAGGCTCATCGTCCATACGGCTGAAATCCAGTCCTCCGATTTTGGCAAGCATTTCCCGGGCAGCGATGATATCAGCCGGTGGCGGTACCCGCAATGCTTCCTGGGCATATCGGTCCATTTGCGCGGGAAGGATGCAGGATATCGGGAAGATGATATTGGGCACGAAGGGTGCAAATGGCAGCAGAGGACAGAAGGCCAGCTTTACGAGCTCTCCCATGGCGTGGGCCGTTTGCTTGCTATCCATGTAATGTTTTTCACTGTACAGACCAGGGGAAGTTTGGAATTTTCTCCATGTTTCTACAATTCCCCTTTGGTAGAAAATACCGAGTTCTTTGCACCGCCAGAGTGGGGGATATGGATGATGTGGTGGCGGGGCTCTAAGCGTGCCGCGTCGTTCGGCGTCACGGACGTCCTCTGAGAACTGACGCCAGCGTGGAATCTTGGTAGATTGATGGCGAATGAGACTAGGCAGTTGTTTCCGCAACGCCAAAGACCGCGAGGACAGCATTGCAGCGATCAAGGTAAGTAATGAGCACGTGTGCGCTGTCACGCAACTTGGCATGCTAGCCTGGCTTGCCACGCTGTAGTAGTAGATAATCGTTTACAATGGCATGCAAGCGACCCCGTTTCAAAATTCGCGAGTTCTTGTATACCTTCACTATACACTAGTAAATGTGCTCTTGCTACTCTCGAGAATCTCCAAGGCATGCCGCGCCTCGTCCACAATTAATTTTTCTTCATCTCGCGCAGCCTCCGGATGCCCGTGCGTCATCGTCAACCCACCCCCATTCCACTCCGTCATATGCCGCAGCGTAGACTCCAACCCAAGTTCCAACATACCCTCACGCGCCCTCGCGCTTGTCCTTGCAAGCTGTAAAACACACCCTACAGCGGGACGTCGAATCTCTGCCCGTGGCTCGGAAAGACACGTCTGCAGTGCCGGAAGTACTTTCGATGATGTGAGCAAGATATCTGCTTCGTCGGAATATCCATTCGCTAGATTGGCGAGTAGAGAAACGGCCTAAAAGTATCTTTGAGTACATCAACAAATGAGACACCGCAATACATACCTGTAGCATGATGTCTTCATCCGAAGACCTGATCCGTTCCACGATGATTTCGAGCAGAAACTCAACAGTCATTCCTCCAAAGACAAGCTGAATTGACTGCTCGTCCGTGCAAATATTTCTCAACAGGCTTAGACTTTGCTCTTGGACACCATACACCGGGTCCGTAAGTAGACTGAAAGAAATACTGTTCAAGCCTGAATTTGAAAGTGAAGTATATTTCTCACCTGGAAAGCCGCGCCCCACCAATCAACGCCAGAACTTCCTTTTTGTCGTTGTATCGCGACTTTGACAGCGCGTTTTTGATCGCCCAAACGGCGCTCAATCTCAGAGTTGGATCACCGCATTCCACTAACTGAATCAGTCGTGGTATAAGCCCACGCTCAATGAAAACCTATTCCAATGTCAGATACATGTATCAGTCAATCTAACACATACGCACAGGTTTCAAAGGTGAAAAATCGTTCACTATATTGCACACCGCAGAGAGCGCAGCAGATAACACACGTCGATCCTCGTCTTCCTTTTTGAAGATCTCAAAGACAGCCATACCAAGCCCGGTATCAACGAGATTGGTGCGCAACACAGCAATACCGCGACTGATGGAACGAATGCACTGGCATGCTGAGTACCGGACTCCAATATGACGATGGGCCAACGCAATTTCGATGATAGGTAAGAGCTTCATTTCGTCGGTGACAGCGCGCCGAATATCATTGTCGAGCATCGCCATAGAAGCAACAGCAGTCAACGCAGCCTAGTGAAGATTAGAAAAGTGGACGTGCCGTCAGACATAATGCTATTACTTCTCTAAGCGCAGAAACGGCTTCAGGCTCTTCCTCTTCTCGCTCATTGAGATCTGTTGGAGTGATGGATTTCAATAACGTGGTAAGACGCTCCAGTGCCCCGCGCGCGAAGGCAATTTGCGACATGAACATTTCGTCATTCACGAGGTAATCTGAGGTATTGTAAGGATATCATTAGGAAAGAAAGCAGATCAATAATGCCGTACATAAGGTGAAGCAGGCTTTGCGGCGGTTTTGCAGATTCTCCGTAGAAGGTGTCGAAATCATGCGATTAACGACACTCAAGATCGTCCGCGCAGCCGATTCGTCAATTGACGAGTGTAGTGGGGCTCTGATAACATGGATCGCACTGATGACCTGATGAGAACATTGAAAAGAAAGTGAAATTTGACTTGACAGACCAAAGACACGCTGCTAACTGAACTTCAGTTACTTTCGATTTACACATGCACAGAATATGCCAGAGGGAGGCTGGATAGAGATCAGTAACAGAGATGGATAGAGAGCCAGGCGCTTTACAGTTGTGCTCAGGAGTAGGTTTAGAAAGCGCAGCGGAAACAGCGCCGTTGTCCTTCGACAAAGCAGCTAACGCGAGTAACAGGCTTTCCTGATACTGCAAAACTGTAAGAAAGCGTAGACCATTCAAGTTGGGTACGCACCTTGTACTCACTTGTTTCTACTAACAGTCTCGCCGCGTTTCTCACAACCCAGCCCCCATTCCGGTGTAGCATGGTTGATGTGGCAGACGTCTTCTCCCAACCGCGCTTCGTCTTGGTCTCTTTAACGCGATCCTCGAGGGGTAACCAGTCCGTGACGGAAGTCCGATGCTCGGCCGTTCGTACAGCAGAGCCGACGAGAAGGGCTATGGACGAGCTGGTCTGCGTGGATGAATCGGCCAGCAGAGGGAGGTATACGTCCATGGAATCAATCTATTGATATTCAAGCAACGATTTTGAAGAAGACTTGTCTTGTAACTGACATGGAAAAGGTAATTGAGGGATGTTTTAGCTTCATCTCTAATGGCGGAAGAGTCTGCGGCGAGTCCCCACTGAGATGGACCGACTATATCCGCTAATGAAGCAGCGAGTGCACGTAACGCCCTGGCAAAGGCCGCCTTTAGCGTGGGCGAGTCCGTGGGTTGTAGTTTGGAGAGAGCGAAGATAAGAGCGCGCAACGCGTCGGCGCGAAGCAAACTTGCGAGAGCATCTTCAGATCCTATTTACACTGAGTAACAATCGAAAGACGTGACAGCGAGGTTGCTACCGTAAGAAAGCGAAGCAAGAATATGAGCCGCTTCGATACGGACATCGTCCTTGGAGCCTTGAGGCTCGTTCAGAACAGGATGGGAATTCAAACACTGCACAAGCCTGGCGTCAACTCAAAATGTGAGACGTTTCTGCAAGGAAACTAAGCGCACGTTTGTACAAAAGCCTCGTCCTGCGCGCACTGGCGTTTTATGCTGGGGTTGCCAATAACGCTGTTTTTAATTTTCTTGAGTCCAGATACAGTCAAAGGTGCCTCGATGGTCATGGTGGTAGGAGGTAAAGTAGCCGTGGGAACGATCGCGACGTGTCGATCTAGGCCTGGTTCTCCCCCGCATTATTAACCGCGACTCTTTCCTACGAGGCTCAAATCTTCACAAACGCGCTCAAAAGTCAGTCTTCAATCTCGCTAACAACATTGCTAGGTTGACAAGCTTCGAAAATGTTGATTAGACGACTGCCAGGTCAGACTCGAAGCAGCAAGCGAAAGCCACCATACACGGTGTATTATCAGTATGTATGCGTCGTCTATAAGAAGGTACCCGATAAAAGCTCATTTTAGTAGTGGTGAACCTGGAAAATATCAGTCAAGAGAACTCAACACTGAGAAGAAAATGCAGTACCTCTTCCCGTTCACGACCCCTCATGAAAGGAGGCTCGGTACCAGCGTAGTAAATGTCTGTCCAGAGATCCTTGAGCAAAGGTTCAGGAGAAGCCTTCGCTTCTTCTACACAAGCGTCGATTTTCTTCTTGGCGTCCTTGTCGATTTGCTGTAAATGGATCAGTTCGACAGATCGGCAACATGTCAATGCTCGATCACGTACCTTGAGTTCCTGCTCAGTGGCGAGACCCCACTCCTCAATGTATTTCTGGAGACCGTGAATAGGGTCCTGAGTGCTTCGCATCCGCTGGACCTCTTCACGCGTACGGTAGGTAGTTCCTGGGTCGGACATTCTGTGAAACCTCAGTAAACAATATCCACCTTTTTACGCGTACAACGACTGACGAGTGACCACCATAACGGTAAGTGACGAATTCGAGGAGAAGAGGTCCCTTCTTGTCGTCTACAGTCCATTTCCGGGCGTACTCAACGGCCTGCCTAGAGGCGATGATGTCCATTCCGTTGACCTAAACAACGGTGAACAACTAGTCGCTCCAGATGCGAAAAGCAATTACCTGGAGACCGGGAATCTTGTCACCACGCGTGAAATATTCCGTGTTTGAAGAACTACGCTCAGCGGAGGTTCCCATTCCATACTTGTTGTTCTCGCAAACGAAGACACAAGGAAGGTCCCAAAGTTTAGCCTGGAAATAAGATAATAAGAAAAACAAGTTTCTCGCTTGTTAAGCGGATTTACCATGTTAAAGGCCTCAAACACTTGACCCTGGTTAGCAGCACCATCACCGTACATCGCAAATGTGCATCGGGGCTTCTCGTTGTACTTTTGCGCGAAAGCGAGACCAGCACCGAGAGGAACCTGGGCACCGACAATACCATTTCCACCAAAGAATGTTGGCGTGAAGATGTGCATGGAACCGCCCTTGCCGTGTGACATACCACCTTGGCGACCGAGAAGTTCAGCAATGACACCAGTAATGGATCCTCCCCGGAGGACGGCGAAGGGGTGGCATCGGTAGGAGGTGATGATATAGTCTTCCGGAGTCAATCCGTGGTGTATGCCGACTGACACGGCTTCCTATGAAAAATACCCGTTCAATACCATCACTTTTTTCGGAGACAAAACGCGCACCTGTCCGATAGCTAAATGACAGAAACCGCGAATGAGTTTTGCCTGGTAGAGCTGGCCAGCCGCCTGTTCCATCCGGCGCATGGTGGTCATCTGGGTGTACATCGTCATGAGCTCGTCTTTAGTGACCTGGACGTCGAGCGAGGGCGCGTCGCAGTTGTACGTCCTAAACGAGTCCTCGTGCAGTTTGACCATGAATGGGTTCGACGCGGACGCATCCTGGTGGAGCGTCGTCGTGTCCGCCGAAGTTTGGATAGAGCGCGCTAAAGGCTTCGGGACAAATCAATAAATATTCTATGGCTAGTATACCAAAATGCTCACCGCTCTGAGCAGCCTGGAAGGGGCACGGAGGCGGGCCAACATGAGGGAAGGAGGACAAGGTGCGGGTAACGCCGGAGAAATTGCTCAAAAGTAGCGAGCCGGCATCACGGGACTCAAACTCTCTGGGGTTCCCCAATTCAAGCTATAACCGTCACTACGCCGTACAGTGGCCTCGTTGGTACAAGGCATTTTGACGCGACATGCAAATTTTTCGACGGACGCGCTTGTAAGCGGGTACTTCCTTTTTGGGTTTCCGAGCGAGTCTCGACTTGTTCCTATGTTGCTCCATATGTTTTTTAGAGATATACAGATTGCCAACATTTCCAGATTTCAACATATTAAGCCCATCATACAAGCCCTACACATAAATACACTGTACAACAACAATCCAGAATAGCAAGAAATCTATTTCTTCTTCCCCTTCTTTGCTCCACCTTTACCTCCCTTACCTTTCTTCCCTTTCTTCCCACCGGCGTCCTCCTCATCCTTCTTCTCATCCTCCTTCTTCTCTTCTTCTTCCTTCTTTTCCTCCTCGTCACCCTCAGCCGTCGTCGTCACTGCTGTCAACGGCACCGAAGAATCCGGGCCTGGTGTTGTCGTTGGCACTTCCAGTATATCCAGTTTCAAAGGGGATCTGGTTGCATCAGCCGCAGACGTCTCCGGTGCAGCCGTTTCCTCGGTCGCAGCAGCAGGTGTCTCTCCTTCCGTCGCGACATCATTAGTATTCGCAGGTGGCACGGCAGCATCATCCGCAGGCGGCACTGGTGGCGTTTCGGAAGCGGCCTGAGCTTCAACTGGAGCGGGCTCTGTTGTGGGCTCTGAATTGCCTGCTTGTTCAGTAGTTTCTGCTGCAGGTGGAACAGCCGCATCTTGCGTTTCTGGTACCGTAGTAGACGCAGGAGCCGCATCTTCAGTTGCTGGTGCCACCTCTGTAGATTCAACCTTTGGCGAAGGTGCTGCAGATTTCGCAGGAGCAGCGACATCCTGTGTTTTGGGTTTGGGAGATGGTGCTGGAGGCCCAGCGGTGGGAAGATCCGTTGTCTCTGGTTTCGGCGTTGGCTTGTTCGACGAGGGGAGAGTCACCGCAGCAGCGACGAGCGGCGTAGCTTCCTTCTCCTTCTCCTTCATCGCCTGCTTCAATGACGATTTACGGGACGTTTTCTTCGACGAAGGTGGCTCTGGCTCAGGCGCTGGGTCTGGTGCTGGTGGCGTAGCTTGCACATCAGGCACTACAGGGTTGGCAGAGAGAGTAGCGAACAAGGAAGATGGCTCTGCATTTTCCGGATCACCCGCTAAAGGCGACGAGCCAAGTTTGGGAGAAGGGAACGTAGATTGAGATAGTGGAGAGAGTGGAAGTTTGGGTGACGATTTACTGGGAGTCGCCGAGATGGATTTCGCCCAGGGAGAAGCAGAGACAGGTGGTTTGGGGGATGCACTGCCACCAGCAACGCTATCTAGTGATAGACTTTGAGGCGTTTTGCTGGGAGTGGGTTTACCCCAGGACGACAATGGTGGCTTCGGTGACGCGCTACTACCAGCTCCAGCCTCAACCGGCAAATTCTCAGCTGGTTGGTGGGGAGTAGCCGTGCTGGATTTAGCGGACGACGATGATGTGACAGGTGGTTTAGGAGATGCGGTAGCTGCAGACCCATTACTTAGTGATAAGCCTTCAGGTTTGGGCGTAGATTGCTTGGACGACGTCGCAGGCGCAGCTTCGACAGCAGGCTTGGGTGTAGAGGGACGAGACGCTCGTGGAGACCTAGACTCCGCTATAATAGGTGCAGGCTCTGGTGCAGGTTCGACCTTCGGGGTAGCAGGTTTAGGCGTCCCACTCGATTTAGGAGTCGCCGACTTCGTGCTCTTGCTTCCCCATAACGAACCCAATAGACTGCCCCCGCCATTGTTTTCCCCAGACGCTGCTCCTGTGAGCGAAGAAAACAAACCAGAGCCAAACATGGAACCACTGCTCTCCGCCGGCTTCTCAGGTTCAGCGGCGGCGCCCCAAGGATTTCCTGAAGCTAGCATACTTCCCGGTGACATGGGCGCAATAACCGGAGAGCGAATTACGTTCTCGACGACTGTTGGGGCGGCGGGAGCCACCGTTTCTGCGGTGTGCGCCGGAGTAGAAGTGGAGTGTCTTGGACTATGAACAGTCGAGGTCCTGCGCGACGGAGTCGCTTCGGAAGCAACACTTTGCGAGACTGAGGGTGCCACACTCCTCACAGATGGCGATCCGCGCTTGGATGATAGGGAAGGCGCGATACCCAAAGAGCGAGGAGTATCAACGGGAGCTGCCGGCGCGGGAGGTGGGGGAACATTGATATTTGAAACTGAAGGTACTTCTGCAACAGAACCCAATCTCGAGCGGCCTTCCCTCAATGTAGTCGGACTCTTGGCTGGTGATGCTTCAGGAGCTCCCCAAACCGAGGAGAGGGTTTCACCGATCTTGCCTATGGAAGAGCTTCGCGTACTCGTACCTTCCGTCGTGTGTCCATTCTCTGCGACCCTTTCTTTCTCCTTGCCTTTCTCCTTGGTCCGTCCGCGACTTGCACTACTGCGACTGCTCTCCAGGCCTCTCGAGCGTTGCTCGGGCTCCGCAAGTGGTGTCTGCAAGCCAGAGGGCGGCGCATGCACCACATCAGGTATCCTGGGACTTCTTGTAGTATGGCTACTTGAAGGTGCTCTGGTATGGCTCGACACACTTTCAGGTGGGCGACGAGTGTCCATAGACGGCGCCCGTGAAACTGGTGCAGAACGGGATTCGACGCTCATGTCGTCCTCGGGATTGCTGTCAGGCTCGTCTTCCTCTACGCGGTGACCACGTTCATTGTAAATGATTGAAGCAGGTCCACTAGGGTATATATGTTAGCATTCCGCGAGCGAACAAGGTCTGCTCGCTCACTATTTGACGGTTCCCTTGAAATCGAATTGAGATAAGACCACGCAACGTATGATTCGGAACTCACGTTATCAAGCCATTTGATGCGAGCTTTGAATTCAGTAAGACCGAAATGTATCTCTATCGAGAAAACAATGGTCCAGTATGATCGACCGTCTCTGCCGACCTTGGTCTCCACGATACCTGACAATGGCGACAAGTCGGCTCTTACAAGACAGAGTGTAGAGAAGTTCTCTGTACAAGAATACGCGTCAACTCTGTGTGCGACGCATCACAGGCAAACTCACCTGCGTGACGTTCGATCCACAGAGGAATCTTATCGCCGCCTCGGTAGCACCAGATTTCCACTTCAAAGACAGAAAGCATAGACAGATTAGTGAGCTCTGTGCAGTACTTGCGTGTAAACACCGTGGATTCTTTGACTTTGGTGCCCTGAAGAGGAAGCTCAATGAATCGCTCCATAGAGGACAGCCCTACTTACACGAGCGAGAATACAATCGAACGCATCCGCTAGAAGCTTGGGTCCAGAGGGCAGTTCTGTAAGTCTATCCTTTCGCGCTAGATGACCCGGATCCTTAGGGTCGAAAGCGCGTAGATACTCTACACCGTACATGAACTTGGCCACGCGAGCCGAGACATGGTGATCGCAATAAAAGCCAATGGCTCCGTCGGCGACGGCTTTCGATCTTTTCGAAACATTAGTTTGATCAAGGAAATCATACCTAGGACACGTACGTTTGCGTGTCTGGACGACTGACAGCAACCTTGTACTTTGCAAGACGTTCTTGAAGTTGGCTGAAAAGCCACGGGCTGGCCGCATAGCCGCCAACAAGAAAGACAGACTGCGCGGTAGTCCGTCAACCAAACACCTCTGGGTCAGGACAAATTTACCTTAATATTGCCCTTGGACGCATCAATTTGAGCTTTAATTGCCGTGACCGCGGCTAAGGAGGAGCGCGTTAGTTGAACATCGCTCAACGCAGCATAAACGAAGCGTACCCTGTATTGAAGGCTCAAAAAGTCCGGCTACCTCTTCTCTATGGCGACATTAACAACATTTTTGGTACTTCGCTTGATCGCTAAACTCACCCAGTAAGTTTCAGCTGCCCGCTTCGAATGCCAGCTGCAGGATCCTTATCGAGAGGAGAGCCGAACGCAATGAACTGAGTTTGGGTCTTGACCCGGAACAGTCGTTTAGTTGTTTCGTCGAAGCGCTTCGTGATCTTAAGAGCAAAGCTAAGCTCAATGGGCGATGAAGAGACGAGCTACTTACATGGTCCAAAGTCTCCGGCGTACCATATTTAGAGTTCTTGAGCTTCTCTGTAGGCAAGTCAGCTCCGGCAAAACATAAGGCGTCGATCTCACCTTCGAGAAGCTGCCGCGCGCGACGACTGACGAAGACGGAACCAGCAAATATACAATCCGGAGGCGCAACTTCCTCTATGACCAGGGGATGTTGGCCTAGGATCGTATATGAGCTGATATCCAGAGTTCCACCTCCAGCATCAGCAACGAGGAATCCTGCCTTGTGCTCGGACTGTTTATGGTTAGCTGATATTTAGTAAGAAAGCAAGTTGCCCACTTACTGAGAGAATGTCATCAGCTAAACCATTCAGGACACAAGCATGCAAACTAGCTTCTCCTTCGGTTACGAATCGGATGCGCGCCCTGCCTTCGTTCGAGTCCGGAATCAGCCCGCCATATACAGCTGCTCGCCGCATCTTCGCTTGCTGCGCACCCTCCCAACCATTGGGATGTGAGAGCACAAATTGTATATTGTGTTCTACGGCTTTCCATAGCGCGGTGCCGTTCCCGTGGGTATCCTTTATGAATGTTTGTGTGCACTGATACAGATAAGCCAAAAAATCGCCAAAGACGTGCACGGCGGTCTTGCGGTGCGGTAATGGCCCCAGACGCATCCCGTTCATGTTTAATTTCATCGTTCGCGGTCGTAATCGTAACTTGAATCTACCAACCTTATTGATTTATTGGTTCAATGGGCATAAAGTAGAGACGCACAATTCAGACTTTATCCATTCCTCGTCTTCTGCTTGCGACTGTGCCGATGTTGTGTCTGCCTCCGCCCCCGCAGCCATCATGTTCCCAGCCTTATCATAGTACATGACCGATGGTATCTTCGAGTTGCCTGCGACATGCTCTTGTCCCGGGAATCTTGAATAACTTGTATGAGAAGAAAGAGATCAACCAAGTGCAAACGTACCGCGTTACGCCGTGTATTTTCGGTATTTCGCCTGGTTCGAGTATAGCATATGAGACCTTGAAAGAGAGAATGTAGTTTTGCTTCCATGCAACCAAGAAAATATCCTTACGCCACTGAACGTTGTTCCGACGTCCAAGGCCAAGACGATCGAGCGAACAGGCCCGGTGTATGGTTTTCTGGTGTCGGCAGATTGCTTCATCGTGTATGTATCGTTTAATTAGTAGATGAGATAGTAGCGTGAAGTATCGGAAGGGTGGAGGTAGTCACAGACGTGCCGCCTATTGTGAGGCACTTTGTCGCTTCGCTGCTGGAAAGCAAGAGTTAACACGAGGATGGAGGATCTTTGCATGACGCGTCCCACCTTGAGGTCGAGGGCTACGGTGATGGCACCCTGCGTTTCCAGAAAACGCGACTGCAATGAGGCAGTCGCGTGGCCACGCCTATTGTCCCCAAGTGCCCTACTTTCCCATGGATGTACCCCCTCATATCGAAGGGATAACAACAATCAGTGATTATCACATACGCCCCGGCAGCTTGGCCGTCATATTTGCAACGATGTCCATCCTGCCCTCCGCTAACCTACACCTGCGAGAGCTGTACGACACTACTGTCGAGTTTTTTGTTCACCGAAGCCCCGGAATCTCTTCCAGGGCACCATCATCCCACGACTCGTGCTCCAGCCCGCATTCCCGGACCCTTACGCCCGTACCCGACCCTATTGGCAGGCTGACTCGAGAGTGCGCCTCGTTACGTGAAAGATTAGACGCTGCTGACGGTAGGCAAGATACATGCACTTGTTCTGCCTCATCGGATTCTCAGCTGCCACCTATGTCAATCCGCCGAGACTTGGAAGATGCCCGCAGGGAGCTTTCGCAGACTAAGACAGAGCTTTCCAAGCTGGAAGCACGCTGCCGCATGCTCGAAAGGACTTTAAAAGAAACCAAGGCCTTGCTAAAGGCCAGGGATGCGGAAATATCTGCAAGGGCGCGATCGAATCCAGAGAAACAACACAATGGTGGGGGCGAGGAAGGGAGTTCGAGACGAATGGAGCGGTTGACGGAAGAAGTTGAGGTTACTGTACTGGCGGTCGACGAACAGAGAGCCTTGGCCAAAAGCTCGGAGGTCTTCATGACAAAGACCGACAGCTGGTCTGGCGCTCAGGTCTTACAGGCTGTTCAGGATCTTAATTCTGAAATCCTGCAATTCGCCGCAGCCGCCACGGAGCTTTCTTCGTTTGACAAAAAGTCCCACTCTTCGTCCAAGGCAGCCCATCAGGCGGTGCAGGAGACTGCGTCACGACTCGGTCCAAATCTGGCTCGTATACTCTCGAGTAGGGATCATTCACAGGATCCTATGCTTGTACAGTTGGCTCTGCAAGGCTGCATCTCGACTTGTGTGGCGCGAGCGTTAACACCATTCTGTATGGGTTTCCCATCGAAACCAGATGGTATATTATCTCAAATTTATGCGCATATGTATATGGCCGGTGAGTAATTCAAGCTCTGACTGGTAATCTCGTCTCTGAACAGCTAACAGAGTCTCAGCCGACATCCTCTCGATGGCGTGCATTAACGCACCGGCATATTCACACGATGTATCCATATCTCAATGACTACTCGATCAACGAGTTGTCAGAGACCATGTACCGTTGGTCGTCGGACATTCTATTCATTGCTGGCTGTCCCATTTCTGATCGATACGCGTTATCGACGAGAGACGGGATGCGGGCAAAGTTCGGGGACCAGATTAAGCGTATTTCGCGCACCGTGTCTCATCTAGCACAGGTGACGAGAGAAGAGATCATGTCGACACGCTTCGAAATTGTGGCAATCGAAAATGACGGCGGATTTGACTCTCGGAGGATGATGGACGCGTTCGGAGAATATGGCTCCTCTCGAGGGGCTATTCTGATTACTACCGAAGTGGGTTTGCGGTGCAGCACTCGAAAAGACATTCCGGAGAATGCAGGCGAAAGTGGCAGCGCGCCAGTGCCCGAAGTGGAACATCGATTATTGCTGCAACCAAAGGTCGTCCTAGATTCGGTGGTGGACTTGATAGATCCCAAGTGAACAGCACAAAGCTAGTATTACCTTCTTTTGTACCATACGTCCTCTATAATTCTGCGTTATAGATTTGTAACTTTTATTTGTAGCAGACATCGTGGCAAGCCGGACCGAGGTGTCACTTGGTTTCCTTCTGACCACCATGACGCCACAAACTAATGACCTTGTCCCGAAAATGACCCTCAGGCGTGGTGGCTCTTTTCCGTTATATAGTAGCCATGACATTCTGCAGTCTATACTTATCGCTCCAAGATCACGCTGCCTTCTTTCTGCCAGCGCGGCGTGTGGTACCTCTCTGCTGCTAGACTCGATCCACAAGGACTCCTCGACTTCTGTTCACATCCAGCCAGCTGTCGCTCGAGTGGTCTTCCCCCGAACCCCGCCTGATTGGGTCACCTGGAATCCGGAGATATCGCGTCCAGAGCCTCGTATCTACAACGGTGGTCATGGACGCCGCATGCGTTTGTACACCAGCGCTCTGGGCCGAATCTGTCCCAGCACGTCTGGCAGCAACCCCATATCTGGCCGTTTCCCCCAAGCGCCCGATACGTGGGTCCCATCTGTGATGAGAAAGCGTGGACCGGGTTTTATAAGCATGTCGAACGTTCTCAAATGGTTACATCGGTCAACTTCTAGAGGCCGACACGCGTAGAAGACTGTACTTCGCCACCTGATATGGTTTTTCGACCTCCGCAGTGAACGAGAGTCAACATCCTGCAATGGTTTAGCGTCGATCCGTTGCTTTCGCGCGCGCTGGTAATCGCAGCACGACTCCACAGGGGTCCATAAACACATGGGGGTGTAAACGATAAGTGACAGCAGGATTGGCGCGCGCCTCGAGGTGGTCGACGCGCACAACAATGAAATTTCCGGCAATGGGTACTCCGACCGCGGAAGCTGAATCTCTTAACTTTCATGACGTGCAGGATCGTTAAGGTTATGGACGTGCTATATCTGTGCAATCACTAACAATCAGTTGTCTTTTGTTCCCCAGACGGCCGAGGACCTTCTGTGCTGCCTTTCACCGACTTCTGGACGTTGTCCGGAAGCAACTGGCAGGCTTTCAACTTAGCACACTATAGCCCAGACTGTATCGATGTGATCGGAAATTATCGGGATTTCACCGCCAAGACGGCCGTTTACTCACGACTCACTAGTAAGGGACCACCGGATAATATTTGTTGCCAACCTTTTTTTGCCACCCATATAAGACGTGTGTTCTACCTTCATCACGTTCCAAACTTCACGAGTTCCGTCAACTCTACGAGCTTTGGCCTGACTCCCGAGGCCTTTATCATTGTCGCGCCTATCCCGAGCGTGCTCTTTGTGAGACAGCCTCCTATACAGTGCGTTTATTTGATTTAATATCATCACTTGACCTTTTTCGGTGCTAATACACTGCAGATGCAGATCCCAACACAATCCAAGGGCTTTGAAGCGCTACCGCAGGAGCTTGTCGACGCAGTCATCGATCAAAATTTGGACGACCTAGGGGCACTGCATGCTTCATCATTGGTCTGTTCCTCATGGACATCTGCCTCGCAGCGCCACCTTTTCTCGCATGTCCACTTCTACAACCATTCGAATTTCCGCTTCTACCGCGCCAAACCTACCAAGAACTCCCATCAGATTGATCGCTTTTACAACCTCATTACCACATATCCCCATCTGGCGCGCCTCGTCAAGAGTGTGGAAGTGGAACCCTTGCTCGACGCGTCGCAAGAAGAGTTCCTCGGACTCACCTTGCAGAAGCTCGAGAATCTTGAACGCATCTCCCTCGACCTGGGCGGATACTACTGGGACGAGCTGTCTCAGTGTATGAGGGACGCGCTTTTGACGACCTTCCGCTCGCCGCGGGTCACGAATCTCGAACTACGCGAAGGTCTTTTCTTTAAATGCGCCGACTTCCTCGCTCTCCTCGGCGCTTGCGAGCACCTCAAGCGCCTTTCCCTCTTCTACATGTCCTGCGATGATCTAGATGAAGTCATTGACACGTCCGACACGCCTCTTCCCAAAGGCATGAATCTGAAACTCGACTCCCTTACACTAAGCTTGTACGAGCACTCGTATTTGCCTCTCATGCACCGACTCTTGCAGCTGCAAGAGCTTATGGATCTCAGTCATCTGCACCGGCTATCGGTTCTCACCGCCGGGACCGGGCATCTGAACGAGCGCATTGAGACCACTAAGGAGATTCTTAGGCTCAACAGTCACTCGCTGGAGCACCTCGTTCTCAATGTCTGCCTCGGAGGTCCGTCTTCCGTTCTGTTTATACGCTAATTTAGTGCTTATCCAAAAAATAGAACCTCTCTCTAAGCTGATTGACATCACGCAACTCCGTTCCATTCAAGTCAAGCTCTGGTGGGTCCGCTGCGACCAGCACACGGATGCCGTGGAATGGTTGCGTTGGCTTGCGGAGACCTTCACGGACCTGGCCAAACACCGGATCGAGGAGGTCACCTTTGAGGTATTCTATTGCGGAGAATTGACAAATCATGCTTCGGAATGGAACGCTCTGGATACTGTCCTAGGCAATATCCCATCTCTGCGGCGGGTGGACGTGAAGTTGGACTGCTATGACGGTCTAAAGGGGAGATGGAGACACCACAACGAGTACCCATCGTCCATTGCAGCGGATGTTAAGACAATCCTACCCGCCATTTCCAAGAAGAACATTCTCTCACATGAGGTATGTTTTCCGTGGTCGCTCGCCTTTCGCTTACTCACGATTCGTAGGTTGCTGCTAACTATCACTCATGACTTGTGCTGTTAAATTTTGTACTTTCACGTCTTGACGACTGTTATGTTTGAATTGTGTCCATACCCAGCTCACGTATACCTATTTGCCAGTTAATACCACTATAGAGATCTGTTGTTTCACCACCTTGCACATACATAGAATATTAGAGACCATTGTTAGACACCGTTTGTTATCAAAACGTCTGTGACGGGGCAATCATTCGCTGCATCTTGGCTTCGCTCTCCCTAGATACAGTATCAATTCACCGGGTGTTTACTCCTTGCCTTCTTTTTACGCAACTTAACTGCCGCGTATGTTCAGCTTGTGAAGATTAGACCCAAGATCCTGACCTCTATTATTTGTAGCACCTCCTGGAATCGTCTTGGATGTCCGGCGCATCTATACCGCAGGAACTTGTGGATGAATTGGTGGACCACTTCTTCGACGACTATCATCAGCTCCAATACTTTTTGGCGACATGCACTTCATTTGCTAGCAGGGCTCGTTACCACATCTATCGGGCGATTAGGATCGTAACGCTGCGCAACCTCACTGGTTTCTTTGAGCTTTGTGAAGCTGTTCCAGATATTCCGCTCTTTGTGAGGGCGTTGACTATCCACCCTGCGATATCGGACGACGAAAGGGGCCCTATCCAACTGTTCGAGCTCTTGAAATCCCTCGCGAGTTTGACCATCATCTCTTACGACTCAGGTGAGATCCGAGACGACAAGCTCATCGCGATTGCTCGTGGTCTCCCACTCACAACGCTTGTAATTGAGCACGCGTATCTGTTCCCTCGTGTAGACGAGTTTGCGTCTCTCATTCGGGGCAATGCCCATTTGAAGACATTATGTTTGGGGAAAATTCATTTCTCCAACTTGATCATCGATCCCTTTACGAGGCTTAGACGTCCCAATACGGAGCAGCGTATCGAGACATTGTGCCTCCTTACTTCCTCTGCACTTAACCTAATCCTTGGGTATGATCACAGTTCCAGAACGGATCCCGATGCCAATCACATTCTCGTCGCAATAAAGTCGGTTCACAGATTGGTCTTGACTTTCGAGACTCTTCCTTCGGCTTCTGTACACACACTCCTTCATTTAGCAAGCAATATGAGAGAGTTCATCATAGCAGATCAATATCCGTTGGATCCATGTAAGCGATAGTTTCTAAGATGAACGTTGCAAACTAAATTTCTCTGTCAGATTGTTACTTGGCTTACGGCTTGTTGGATATAGACTTATCCAGCATCCCAATCATCAAAGTAGAAGTCTCTGATCCTACGTTTGGAGCGCATCTCGTCCAATGGCTTTTGGCAGTGCGATGTCTGGAAGCGGAGGATCAACCATCGGAGTGGACCAACATCACCATTGTAGTCGTGGTCAAAGACGTTCTGCGATTTCACCGGCTCAAAAACGAATGGAATATGATGTGGCGCATGTTAGATATGAAAAGTGTTATGAATTGCCATATTTTCACACTTTCACATCTTATCATATCTTATCGGGGGCCTTGTCTTATCAACCAACGGACTGTTTCATCATCTGTTTCGTCACCGATCATACTCCTGTTCATTACCGAAGCCGTACTCATGTCGGACACACGCCTAACACATGGATGACATCATACATGCCGATACCTCATGGATTCCCCATTGTATACACACCACCGACACTCGTAGCACACATGGTCGTTTCAGTATTATTACTTACATGCAGTTACCATTCGTATTTAATGGTTTCACGGACTAGTAGCATACAACACTGGGTCAAGGGCGAGGAGTTATCCCTAGCGGAAACATGTATGGACAAGGAGTCCCAAACACAGGCTTACTAGTATATAAGCAGTAGTGTAGTATCATTGTACTTTAGTTCCGATCTCGTTTATACACCTGGCCTAGCCTAGTTCTACGAACGCGAACGCTTTCTTCCGTAAGTTCTTGCTGTGGTACCTGGTTGAGTCTCGTGGCTTAGTCAGTCGCTAACAGAAGATCGGAACTACTTTCTACCACCTACCACACATCCCTGATCGTCGATCAGCACTTCGCTGTTTGATCATTGCACACTCCCCCTATTCCCTTTCCCTGTTTACAGATCGACGGAATCCTAATCCCAGCGCACGTCCGCATACATGTGTATTGGTCCCAGTAGCGCCGGCTAACAGTTAGAGATAACTGCCTCGGGTGCTGGAAGTAGCCGCTCTCACGAGAACGAACTTTTGGCAGTTGCACTTCAGTGGGCGCTGTTTACGGGTCAACCCCCGTTCCCAGGAAAACTTCGGCTTACCTCACACCAGAGGGACGTCGGCTGGGCAATTGCGAACTTGTGACGAGCTCTTGGGCTCCGTAGATACGTAGTCAGTAGTCGGTAAAATAGCGTAGACAGTTACGATACCTACCTACTTTACTTACCTTATGATACACATCATCATTCCCCACCCTACCAAGTCCTGGATTCTATTTCAGATCTAGGCGACTCCTCCTTATTCATCCAAACCTCTATTCCCTCACCCGTTTCATCAAGATCCGCATCTCCCATATCCCCACTTTCACCCTTTCACTCTCTGATCCTATCACCTCGATTCATCATGTCCAACGAAGCACCCGAAACCGTTCCTCACACACCCGCTCATCATGCCGAGGCCGAAACCAAAGGCCAATCCCTTGTCAACAAGCCTTACGACTATGACGGGGACAAGTCCAAGTACAAGAGCTGGTGGCGATCAATGTTCACATACATCCGTGACAAGAAGAACAACCTCACATCTGACTCCGAAAGGATCGATGTTGTTCTCTCCTACGTCCGAGGAGATCACGTAGATGCATGGGTCCAGAACTACTCGGACCAGAACTTCGATGAGGAAGAAGAGGAATGGACAGTCTCTTGGACGAAGTTCAAGGAAGACTTGAAGGAGCGATTTGTGGATTCCAACCTTGCGCGAGACGCGCAAGACCAGATCGAGCGGTTGCGCCAGGGGCAAGACACCGCTCAAGATTTCTTCCAGAAGTTCGAGGTTCTGCTCACTCAGGCAGGATACTCGAAGGATGACGCATTCGTCGTGAGACTTCTCGAGACCAATGTCAATGAGAAGATCATCGACCAGATCTATGGCAGTCGAGACGGGTTGCCAGAGAAGTACAAGGATTGGAAGGCACAGATCCTTCAGATCGATCAGCTGTGGAGAAGGCGGGCGGCGAGCAAGAGGTCCGGCATGCAGTCCCGGCCTCAAGCTCCGCAGGTGGCTACATCGAGAGCTAATCCTACGAACCCACCTCCAACGCCGATCACACGACGAGATGCCACCGGTGTTACCTATGGAGGAGCCGGCAGGCCGATGGACATTGACAATGCACGTCGAAGGGGACTCTGCTTCAGCTGTGGCGAACATGGCCACGTTAGCAGGTTCTGTCCAAAGAAGGGTCGACCCCAGACGATTCGGGGTTTATGGACCGAAATGAACGACGAGGAGAAGAAGAAGTTGGCCAAAGAGCTGGGTTTTGCGAAGCTCCCGCAGTAGACGCAGTCCTGCCGGAGCAGCCATCAAGGGAAGGGTCGTCAGATGCAGAATTTATTTACAGTACGGGTACTGAAACATCTAAAATATCATCGACGACTTCACCAACAAAACCTGTGAAAGAAAGATTTGAGCCAAATACGCCCAGTGGATCGCACAACGGCTAAGAAAAGATGAAGTGTCGAGAGCAGTGGGAATTTTGAGAGCATGGATGCCGGAGCGGAGAGAGAGAGAAGCGACGGAGGAGAAGGTGATGGCGATCAGAGCGTTGACAAAGGAAGCTGCGGTGGAAGTTGTGACGGAGTTGAAAAAGTCGAGGAAGTACATCCGGGGAACAAAGGGCAGGACATGAAACTCCGAGTAACCATAGAGAGCGTACACACAGGCTCTGAATGGGAAACGAGTGCCCTTCTTGACAGTGGAGCAACGGGTTCTTGTGTTAATAAAGAATTCGTCAACAAGAACGGACTCCCGATCAAGGAGTTACCGGTCAAGCTCCCTGTCTACAATGCGGATGGAACCCTAAACGAGGGAGGAGCAATCGAAGGTTTTGTGGAGGTCCGGATGAAGATTGGTGATCACGCCGAAAAGATCGAGTTGGCAGTCACCAATCTTGGCAAAACAAGCATCTTTTTGGGGCTAGATTGGTTACGATATCATAACCCCACAATCAACTGGACGGAATCCACGTTAACTTTTGATCGATGTCCAGACCGCTGCGGCTATCTACCCGAGTACGACTCGCCAGAAGACGAAGGAGAAGATGTAGAAGAGAAGTTGGAAGAGGGAGAGCGCTTGTTCTGGATGGACTGGGACAACTATCGCAAAAGCGGTGAAAAGCTGAGATCACAACAGCCTTCATCTGCTGCTGCACCTTACATCGAGGAATTTTCCGATATATTTAGCAAGGCGGACTTTGACAAGTTACCGGAGCGAAGACCCTGGGATCACGCGATAGAACTTACGCCTGGTTCCAAACCGGTTGACTGCAAGGTTTATCCCCTTAGCCCATCCGAGCAAAAGGCGTTAGATGAGTTCCTGGAAGAAAACATACGAAGGACGTATACGGCCATCAATTTCCCCTATGGCATCACCCTTCTTCTTTGTCAAAAAGAAGGATGGAAGCCTTCGGCCAGTACAGGATTATCGGAAGTTGAACGACATGACAATCAAGAACCGATACCCCTTGCCGTTGATTCAGGAGCTTATCGACAAGTTGAAGGGAGCAAAGGTTTTCACAAAGATGGATGTCCGATGGGGTTACAATAACATCCGGATCAAAGAAGGTGATGAGTGGAAAGCGGCGTTTAGAACAAACCGAGGCCTGTTCGAGCCCTCAGTCATGTTCTTCGGACTTACAAACTCGCCGGCAACGTTCCAATCGTTCATGAATCACATTCTGAAGGAGTTGATCGATGAAGGACATGTTATAGTTTACTTAGACGATATACTTATCTTTACGAACACATTAGAAGAACATAGGCATATTGTACGACGAGTATTAGAGATATTGCGAGTAAATAAGTTGTATCTAAAACCCGAGAAATGTAGTTTTGAGGCACATACTGTAGACTACTTGGGAGTTATTGTTGGAGGAGGAGAAGTGAAGATGGATCCGGCAAAAGTGGCCGTAGTGAAGGAATGGAAGGAGCCGACGAAGAAGAAGGAAGTACAGTCATTCCTGGGCTTCTGCAACTTCTACCGACGTTTCATCCGGGGATTTGCGGGAGTAGCGAAGCCATTGACATCGCTAACCGGGAAGGGCGAATGGGTTTGGGGAGAGGAGCAGCATGAGGCGTTTGAGGAGCTGAAACGGAGGATGACGGAAGAACCCGTTCTGATCGTACCACGCGACAACGGCAAGTTTCAGTCGAGGCAGATTCCTGAACTATGCCAATGGGGCTGTTCTATCCCAGTTCGTCGAAGGCAAATGGAGACCAGTGGCTTTCCGATCTCGCGCGTTAAATGAAGTTGAACGCAACTACGAGATCTACCACAAAGAAATGATGGCCATCATGGACTCAATTGATGACTGGAGGCAGTATCTTTTAGGAGCAACGGAGACGGTGGAGGTTTTTACCGATCATCAAAACCTTCAGTACTTCCGGAAACCGCAGAAGTTGAACCGGAGGCAGGCGCGATGGGTCACGGAGTTGGCGGAGTATGACATACAGATGATTCACAAGCCGGGCAAGACGATGGGAAAAGCTGATGCCTTGTCAAGGATGACAGGCCTTGAGAAGGGGGAAAAAGATAATGAAAACATTGTTTTGCTGAAACCGGAGTTTTTTATATCACAAATTCAATTTTCTTTACATACAGTAGCTACACCGGAGGACGAATTACTTAACAAAATCAAACAAAGAAAAGGAAACAAGGACAGATACGTACAAAAAGCATTAGAAAACAAAGAAAAAGGATGGGAAGAGAAGGAAAATGGACTTATTATATGGAAAGATCGTATTTACATACCAAGGACAAGGAATTGCGGGGAAGAGTTATTGGAATGCATCATAATGCACAGCTTGCAGGGCATCCGGGACGGTACAAGACTCTCGAGTTGATTACACGCACCTATTGGTGGCCAGGAATCAGCCGAGATGTCCGTGAATACGTGGAAGGATGTCAAAAATGCCAGGCCACAAAGTCACATCGCACGAAGCCGGCTGCACCTCTTCATCCTATTGATGTGCCAAGCAAGCCATGGGAGATAGTAGGGACGGACATGATTGGAGAACTGCCGGAATCAGGAGGATATAACGCGATCAGCACGTTTGTGGACCATTTCACAAAGCGATTACCCATTATACCAACACACACCACTCTGACGTCGGAAGGCATGGCCCGCATTTACCGTGATCGCATTTTCCCCATACATGGGATGCCACGACAGATGATACATGATCGCAGTCCACAATACCACTCGCGTTTCATGAAGGAGTTGTACCGGTTGTTGGGCATACAAGGAAACTTTACAACGGCGTATCATCCACAGGCAAATGGGCAAACGGAACGGTTGAACCAAGAGATAGAACATTTCTTACGGTTATTCGTCAATTACCATCAGAACGACTGGCATGAATGGTTACCCTCCGCCGAATTTGTTTACAACGATTGGGTACACTCAGCAACCAAGGTTACTCCGTTCTTCGCAGACATGGGCAGACACCCCTACAAAGGCACCGCTCCGAAAACGGCATCGAGAAATGAGACTGCACAGGAGTTTGCCGACGGCATGAGGAAAACATGGGATGAAGTGGGGTCGGCATTGAAGATGGCCAAAGAGGACATGAAATGGTTTTATGACAGGAAACGGACAGAGGCAGTGGAGTACAAGGAAGGCGACAAAGTATGGCTGGAAGGGACAAATCTCAGTACGGACCGACCAATGAAGAAGCTCGATGACAAACGATTCGGGCCGTTCAAAGTAATCAAGAAAGTCGGGACGAGTTCGTACAAGCTCCAGATCCCTCACACATGGAAAAGCATCCATCCCGTGTTCAATGAGGCCCTGTTGACACCTTACCATGAGCCGCAATTTCCGACGCAACCCCAAGACACGCGTCCACCACCCGTGCTGGAAGGAGCCGAACCGGAATGGGAGGTTGAGAAAGTGGTTAATTCCCGGAAGTACCGCGGGGGTTTTCAATACAAGGTTCACTGGAAGGGTTATGACACACACAACAGACATGGGAACCGGCATGCAATCTTAAGAATGCCGACGAAGCTATTCGCGATTTCCACCAGCAGTACCTGAACAAGCCAAAGCCACCTGCGCTTGCTCGCATTGAAGTTCCCATGTCGCAATTTCCATCACATCTATTCCGACCCATGCCACCGCCTGACACCAAACCTCTTGACGTCACGCTACCCTCTGCGGCCCTCATGGAGCAAATCTGGCGCAGAATGGAACTTGCGCCTTAAGGAGGGGGTGATGTTATGAATTGCCATATTTTCACACTTTCACATCTTATCATATCTTATCGGGGGCCTTGTCTTATCAACCAACGGACTGTTTCATCATCTGTTTCGTCACCGATCATACTCCTATTCATTACCGAAGCCGTACTCATGTCGGACACACGCCTAACACATGGATGACATCATACATGCCGATACCTCATGGATTCCCCATTGTATACACACCACCGACACTCGTAGCACACATAGTCGTTTCAGTATTATTACTTACATGCAGTTACCACTCGTATTTAATGGTTTCACGGACTAGTAGCATACAACACTGGGTCAAGGGCGAGGAGTTATCCCTAGCGGAAACACGTATGGACAAGGAGTCCCAAACACAGGCTTACTAGTATATAAGCAGTAGTGTAGTATCATTGTACTTTAGTTCCGATCTCGTTTATACACCTGGCCTAGCCTAGTTCTACGAACGCGAACGCTTTCTTCCTTAAGTTCTTGCTGTGGTACCTGGTTGAGTCTCGTGGCTTAGTCAGTCGCTAACAAAAAGGGCGGCTCGCTCGTCGCCTCCGACGATCACAGTTATTATTACCAATGGGGACCATTCGGGCGACATATGTGTACCGCTCTTGAAGCAGGCCATTGAGGCGGCCTGTCCTCACCTGGTCTCACGGGCACGGTTAAACATCTGTGCAGTCAAGCGGGGAAAATAGAGTGTATTAGCAGCCCGCAACAAAATGGAAATGACCCTGCAATACTCAAAAAATGAGTGACAAAGTTCAACAAAACATTCCCGGCCCTCCGGCGGTTGATTTCTTGTTCAAGCAAGAATAATCGGAGGCTTATGTAAGGTTCGAAAGCAGCGCGGTAACGTGCTGGATAACTTTCTTAACGCCACACACATGCATCCCATCATATGGCATGTCTTGTATTACCACTTGGGCCGAACAAGCCCCCTCCAGGCGTATATTGTACCGCCAGCGGGCTCGCGTCGTCGTCGTCGCGGTGGGGAGCAAAAAGGTCGCGTCATGTGGTGCAGTCACTTTACGTCACACTCAAATAAGATCACGCCGGACCAGTGGTTCCAAAAAAGGACAGGTACGGGGCCTCAAATGGTTTTGCGAACAAAAAGGGTCAAAATTTCAACGAAACAAAACCATTTCGTTGCGGGCTGCTAATACACTCTAATGCAATGAAAGCTTTCTATATTGCCAGGAGGTACTCCAAGAGCATTAGATATATTCATCGAATTATTTACATTCTGTCGTGCCTTTTGGGATGAACTTGTTTCTTATGCCTCTTCATCAACTTATGTACGCGTCTGAACTACAGATTCACACTTAAGTACCCCACCGTTCGTATTTCATCCCGATGCTTTACTCAGAGATGTGTATATCTGATTCATATTCTTGAATCAGCGAGGTCGAAGGAACACCGTATCGGACTCGGTCAGTGCCGCTTTCTTGCGCTTCGGCTATCACAAGATTCAGACTCCATTTCAACGGGCCTCGGCTTACCGCTGCTCTAATCTATACGTCCATCCATCTATCAATTTTTTGGAACAACGCGGTAGTAGTGTGTATTTCGACTTTACTATTCCCAGTACACGTCTCAAAGTCGTTACAGGGATAACCAACTACTTGGTCGCGTCGTAGCCATGTCGCACTGCCGACGTGATTCCTCGTATAAAGACGCCTTGCTTGATATCTTCTGCGAATCGTCGGCAGCGGACGAAAAGAAGCTGCAAAATGCTGTCCACAACGTTCGTTCGGCTCTGAATCAGCTGCAATCCATCAACCTCGCCTCCTATGACGCTATACAATCGCGAAACACTCGTCTCATGGAGGGTATGGCGCGCGCCGCTGAAATGCTTGAAACCCAAAAGGCCACGTGCGATAGGCTAAGGGCACAGCGGGATGACCTTCGTGCAGCTTGTTCCAACACCCAGAATACCCTTTCGGAGGCGCAGAAGACAACTACCGGTCTGCAGGCGAGCATGCGTGTGATGAAGGAGACTCTTACTCGCGAGCGCACCTCGCACCTCGCGACCAGACAAAAGCTATCTTTCGCAACTACCGAGCGAGACAATCTACTCAGAGAATCAGAACTTGCCGCCACGGAGACGCATCAGCTACAACAACAGTTGGCGGCTACCGAAAAGAAGTTGGAGCAAGAGCACGTCCAGTCTTTGGCCAATCTACGCAAGCTGCGTGAAGCTCTTCGGCGGGAGGATAAGGCGTCTGCATCGTCACAACAGCAATGTCCACCCCGATATGAAACGAGACAGGCTAAACGAAACCGTGAAAAGAATGCCGACCAAGGCAAGCCCTCTACCGATGGAGATGTCGATTCGGAGAGAGCTGAAGAGGCGCGTCAAGCTGCCCTTCGCGAGTCAATGGAAAAGTTGCGGAAAATCCAAGAGCAAGAGGATCGGGATCGTATGAAGCGGAAGAGGACTCAGGACGACGAAGAGGTGAGGGAAAGACAAGAGCGTGCCAAGCGACAACGTCTCGCAGAAGAGCAGCAGCGGGAGATGCTCCGCAGGCGAGCCGAGGAAGAGCATCGCAGACAACAAGAAGAGGACCAGAGAAGACGGCAGGAACAAGCCGACGAACAGCAGAAGATGAAAGCTTGGCGCGAGGCCACCAAGCGAGAGGAAATCAGGTGCCAGAAGCGCGATATTCACCGTTGGGCCTGGCCCAAATTGACCAGCTCCGCTCCTCCGTCCTCATACATTTGCCTAGAGCGTTTCATCTATGTGTTGGAGGAGTTTGCGAGCACCCCATTTTCGGAGACGCAGCCCGTCACGATTTCGAGTGTTCCTTGGCCCGTTCTGCTCACACCGCGCCACATCACGTTTGACGTCTTGGACGAGACCAAGATCCGAGCCTTCTTTGCGTATGCGAAGACCGTCTACTCCCCGGCAGATTACAAGAAGCTGCTGTCTAAAGCGCGCGTCCTGTTCCATCCGGACAAATGGCGATCCCGCAACTTGCTGAAGACGATCATGAAGGAGGGGATTCGTGAGACAATGGACCGCACTGTTACCATTGTCTCTCAGACTCTCAACGCGCTCTTCGTGGAAACTTGACGCACTCTACCTCGTTGCGACAATTTTGCAGATTTACCATATCAAGTATGTATTCTATGTTATCCCTATCTAGTTGCGTATCGTATCGCTGTTACTGTTATTTTTCATCTATTAGAATGTGTTGGACTTTCCTTGTGTACTCTATCAAGCCATCTTAAGATTATGCTACAGCAATGAATTTGTTTCCTGGAAGAGACGTACTATAGTATTGCCGAGTCTAACAACCTACTTAGTGTCATACGGGATCATTATAATTATCCTCATCGTCAGCCGCTTGATTACTTGTCGATATCACTTGGATTATGATAATTTCGGACTTCTGCTCTAGATACAATACGAGTAAACGAAATACGAAAGTGAGGACTCGTCTACACCAAGTTTTCAACTCTCTCCATTCTTCCCTTCTTCGGCCTTGATGAACAACTCATCACGGACGGCAGAAGACCTCTTATTGCGCATACGATTCTGCAGTTCAAATGAACTATTTTGAGCGTCCAAGTAGCCAACTGTAAAGACCGTGAAAATGACCAACCTCACATTTGGAACGACGATGTCTTATCCAATCCAGAGATTCCTCTTGTACGCCGAGAGAACGATAGATACGTTCTCTTGCGTTGAGCTTGAACACCGCTACAATTTCATAATTAATGAGGTCAGGTACTACATGAAGAATAAGGTTACATACAGTATGAACCTGCTCTGGTGTAATCATTGTCCAAGGTATGGACTGAATTGTTATAAAACAGAGAACTTATCAACAAACGGGTTGAGAGCTCCAAGGGATGGGATGGCGGTTTGCACGAGGAGAGAATACTGCCTGCAATGCACCCAGTCCCCAAATCAACAAGACGAAGAAGAAATGGGGAAGACGCACCAATCACAGCTGCTTGATACACAAAGTAGAATCTGCCGTGATCAAACCATCGATCTTCTAGGAGAGGACTAGCCGCCACAGCTAAGGCCACGAAATGCACCACGGTCCAAATAATCGTCAAGTTCGCGTCCTTGTCGGAACAGGCGTCGGGCAGGCATTGAATCCACCAATTGAGAGAGTATGTCATATATAGCATATACAAGGCATAGGCAGCCTTCCTGGCATAGCGACTTGCAGCCGACTCGGAGGTTTTGACAGCTTTGTCGATACTCCCAGTTTCCACGGTTGGAACGTCTGTAGATTCTACCGGACCGTCTGGAGGAGGAGCTTCTTCGGACATGATGGTCAAGAGAAGGGTATCATTCATGTTTGAGACGGTATAATACAGGTAGCGGAATAGACCGCCACACTGAGAGTCCAGCCTGAAAAGGATCGGCCCGATCAACTTAGGTCATGAAATATCGCTTTGCATCGCTTGAGCGCGGAGCCATGATGCCGAAATGTGTGATAGCCATGGTCAGGCTACTCAAGTACTCATACTCGCATATTTATGCAAGTCACTAGGACCCCACAAGTCGCCCAAGTACTTCTCACGGCAGGAAAGAAAATTGATTTTGATTTTGCAGAACAGCAGCAGTAACATTCCAAGCATCACCATCCAAGTAAGATTAGCTATCAGTTCCAAACGCCGTCACCACATTCCACCAGTCAGACGACACTTAAGCAGCCATGTCCTTGGCGAGCTGCTCAGCCTTAGCCTTGACATCCTCGATTGTGCCGGCCTAGTCACCTGGTTAGCAGTACCCTTTAGGAAAGACGAAGGTGTACATACCATGTAGAAAGCGGATTCAGGAAGAGAGTCATGTGTACCAGCAAGGATCTCCTTGAATGAGCGGACAGTGTCCTTCAAAGAGACGAGCTTGCCCTCATAACCAGTGAAAACCTGAGCGACCTGGAAAGGTTGCGACATGAAACGCTGGATTTTACGTGCGCGCTCGACCTATGATGGCACTGAGCAACGGTGGGGACATAGAAGATGATGAACATACGGTAAGCTTGTCCTCCTCGGATAACTCGTCCATACCCAAAATAGCAATGATATCCTGGAGCGACTTGTAGTCCTGGAGGATCTTCTGGACGGCGGTGGCGACATCGTAGTGCTCTTGTCCGACCTGGAGGCATTTAAGTTATGTCCGCCAAGTGAGATAGGAAAGACCTACAATACGAGGGTCCAACATACGGGACTTTGAGTCCAGAGGGTCGACAGCGGGGTAGATACCAAGCTCAGCGATACCACGAGATAACACAGTGGTGGCGTCCAAGTGAGCGAAGGTGGTGGCGGGTGCGGGATCAGTCAAATCATCGGCGGGGACATAGACGGCCTGGACAGAGGTGATGGAACCCTTCTTGGTGGTGGTGATACGCTCTTGCCTATGAAATAATGAGAATGAAGACACGAAGAAACGTAGACAAGACGCACATGCCACCCATATCAGTGGAGAGAGTGGGCTGGTAACCGACGGCGGAGGGGATACGACCGAGCAGAGCAGACACTTCAGAACCGGCTTGGGTGAAGCGGAAAATGTTGTCAATGAAGAGCAACACATCCTGACCCTCCTCGTCACGGAAGTATTCGGCGATGGTAAGGCCAGTCAGAGCGACACGGGCACGGGCACCAGGGGGCTCGTTCATTTGACCGAAGACGAGGCGACCTTGGAGTCACCCTCGAGGTTGATGACACCGGTTTCAATCATTTCGTGGTACAAGTCGTTACCCTCACGGGTACGCTCTCCGACACCTGAACAAGACGTGAGAAACGAAAGGAAGCAAACATGTACACGTACCACAGAAGATAGAGAAACCACCATGAGCCTTGGCGACGTTGTTGATGAGTTCCTGAATCAAGACAGTCTTTCCGACACCAGCACCTCCAAAGAGACCAATCTTTCCACCACGAGCGTAAGGAGCGAGCAGGTCGACAACCTTGATACCGGTCTCGAGAACCTCAGCGGTCGTTGACTGGTCGACGAAAGGAGGAGGGTCGGCGTGAATCGGGCAAAGCTTGACACCCTTGATAGGACCACGTTCGTCGATAGGCTCTCCAATAACGTTCATGATACGACCGAGGGTGGCGGCACCAACGGGAACCAGAATGGGAGAACCAGTATCGACAACCTTTTGGCCACGAACGAGACCCTCAGTACCGTCCATAGCAATGGTTCGGACCGAGTTCTCTCCCAAATGAGACGCGACCTCGAGGACAAGGCGACCACCATGGAAATCCTGCACCTCCAGGGCGTTGAGAATGGGCGGCAGGTTATCAGTGTCAAACTGAACGTCGACGACAGCACCGATGACGGTTTTCACCGACCCGATGGCACCCTTGGCCTCGGTAGCGTACGAACGAACTGAAAAAAGCGATAAAGATTAGAGAAAAACAGAGAGAAAAACACGACAACTGACCTGCAGGCTGTGCGACGTGTTGGGGACGCTGCAGCGACTTTGAGGGCGACGAGGCAGCGGCAGTCCGTGGCAGACGAGCTGCAGTGGAAAAGAACGCGGCTGTCCTGTTGGCAGAGGAGGCAGCCCGTCTTGAAAGACGGGCGACGGCTGCGCGGGAGGTGAGCATGGATGATGGTTGGAGGTTGCAAGAGAACAGTCGGACACCAACAAATTTAACTCCGGTCAAGCATCCGGTTGGCTCCGTTTATTATGTAAGATCGTACGGAAGGCAGTCAATTTCAATGTTCACTCGTGTTTCGTTAAAAGTCATTATTATTCAAAACAACTACAAGTATAATCCCTCAGGCGTACCCTCATTCTTGCGGTAGAGAACCTACGCGACTTGTTAGCGAGACACCTAGGATAGTAATACTCACAAACCTTCTCTCTCGCCGATGTAAAGTCCGCCTTGGTAACACGCATACGACGCTCACGCAGAGCTAATAGGCCTGCTTCAGTACATACTGCCTTGATATCTGCACCAGACAAGTCATCCTTCGTCATGACAAACTCTTCCAAATCTACATCTTCGCCCAAGCTCATACGCGACGTGTGTAGTCTGCAATGGTTTCAGTTGCCGGGTAGGACACGCGTAAATATCTCCTCACCTGAAGATATGACGCTTCGTCTTCACGTCAGGTAAAGGGAACTCAATCTTTCGGTCTATACGACCCGGCCGAATCAGCGCAGGATCCAAAGACTCAATCCTGTTCGTGGCCATTATGACCTTGACATCGCCGCGCGTGTCGAATCCATCCAGCTGATTCAACAGCTCCAACATGGTTCGCTGAATCTCACGCTCTCCACCTGAAGTCGAGTCGTAACTATCCCACATCAGCCTAATGTAGTCCAGAATGAAAAGAACGCTAACCGTTTCGTTCCAATCGCGTCAATCTCGTCAATAAACACGATACTTGGTGCATGGTCCTCTGCTACGCGGAACAATTCACGAACAAGCTTTGGTCCATCACCGAGGTATTTCTGGATCAACTCTGAACCAACGACACGCAAAAAAGTGGCGGATGTTTGGTTCGCGACAGCCTTTGCAAGCAGTGTCTTTCCAGTTCCGGGAACACCGTACAAGATGACACCCTTTGGCGGCTTGATACCCATTTCTTCGTACAACTCGGGATGTGTAAGCGGTAATTCGACAGATTCCTAGGGCTGTGGTCAGGATTAATCAAGGAATAACGCCACAAGTATTCACCTTGATTTCTTGGATCTGATTCTCCAGTCCACCAATGTCCGCATAACTTTCCGTGGGCGCCTTGTCCAGCTTCATGATGCTGACAAGCGGATCCGCGTCATCCTGGAGGACACCGACAATCGACTGCGTCTTGTGGTGGAGCAAAACTTGGCAGCCGGGTTCGAGTAGGTCCTTGTCAACGTATGACATGATGGAGACGTAGAATTCGGGGCCCGACGCTGTACTGATAATGGCGTGGTCGTCGTCGATGATTTCCTCCATAGTGCCGACCGCCATGGGACTACCACGGAGATCGTCAACCTTGGATCTGTCTTCCTCATTCTTCTCCTCGCGAGTAGCCTCTGGCTTGAGTCTCTCCTGATTCTGAACAAACTCTTCCTCGAGCAACAAGTAGTCCTTGATGCGCTCCATCTTCAAAAGCTTGAGTCTACAGCGGGTAGTGGGGAAAACAGGCGGTAGTTTCGAGGCAGCAGATGGGCCGCGTCTCTTTTTCTTTCCAACTCTAGTCGGCAAGGGCGGTTCCCATTTCTTCTTTTGCGCCTGCTGGTCTTTCTTGTCCTTGTCCTGGTTATTGTTTCCGCCAGACGACGGGGGCATGCCTGATGGTTGATTTCCCTATAAATCAACTCAATTCAGCTTTGAAATCCGGTAAGAGACAGTCAAAACTTGCCATGATGAGCGTTGAAGAACAAGGACGCGTCAGTGTCTCTCGATTGGGAAGTCGCGCGTGACCGTCACCGTCACAGACCACCTTTAACCGTGTCGTGGCAGGCAACAGTGCTGCAAGATGGATTCTGCAAGGACTCCACTCACAGCGAACTCGCAATTTATTCAAGCAGGTTGGTGAATGCTATATACCGTAATCATTCACTCACTTGTTGCAGACGACAGCGATGAGGAACTGGACGAAGAAAACATCATTGGATTTACCGCACCTTCCATGGCCTCTCCCGTGCCAGACAAAGGCAAGGGCCGGGCAAGAGAATCAGAGCAACTAGCACCACCGTCGGTTAATGGCGGGCCTTCTAGTCCGCAGCTCTCTGGCAACATCGGAAGTTCGCCTGGTGGTCCACCAAGATCGGCGCGTCAAATGGTTGGTGGAATGCAAGTCGAAACACGGTCCGTCCGTTCATCCCATCCTTCATCTGCAGCGTTCAAAGTATTGCAGGTACTCTGGCGTCGACACGCTTGACGAACCAGTCACTACGACTATCGTACGTCTCCTTTTGCTTCCGTGCGTACATGCTCGACATCTATACAGGCACGGGACCTATTATCCATATACAACAAGCTCGTTCAAGTACTATATCCACGAAAGGCTGAGGGTAGAGAAGTACTTCGGTATGTCCTTGATTTTATCTTACGCGGTCAGGCTAACCGTGTCTAGGGACTGGGATCTATGGGGACCTCTTATCCTCTGTCTACTACTGGGAATAATGCTCAGTATCAATGTACGTGTCAATAATATCATCGTCTTCTACGACTGACCAGCGTGTAGGCTCCTGCAGACCAGTCTTTGGGAGTGTTCACCAGTGTTATCGTAATATGCTCGTTAGGTGCGCTCGTTGTAACTGTTCAAGCAAAGGTCAGTGGTGGAGTTCTCGTTAATCTTGACGTGCTAACAGTCAATTAGCTTCTTGGGGGAAGAGTGTCAGTTACTGAAGCCAGATCTTCCTATTGGGTTGACATGTCGGTATAGATCATTCTTCCAAGGCTTATGCACGCTTGGATACTGCATAGCCCCCCTTGATATCGCGGCATTCATCGCCTGCTTTGTCCGCATCATCTATGTTCGTGCGCCCATTGCTCTCCTCGCTTGGGCTTGGTGCATTTGGGGTAAGTCATGACTCAACGTACCGCGTCTATGCTCAAACTTTACACAGCGTCTGTGAACTTTTTGGATGGAACAAAAATCGATCAACAGAGGATTCTTCTGGCTGTGTACCCATTGCTGTAAGCAGCTCTTATCGCCGCGTGCTCTACGCGTTCTCACTATTCCAATAGCTTATTCTACTTCATTCTGGCCTGGATGATACTAATTCAGTGAGGTCCTTCGGTTTTGCGTGTAACGGAATATGGAATTATTTATTCGTGGATTCAATGCCCATTAGCGCCTTTTGAACTGAGCTCCATTCAAATCCTTTCATTACCAGTATCGTACATCTTATATTTTCTCTTGTGACAGAGGTTGCCCAGAGCTAGGATGCCAGTTGACATAACCGAATGAGAGTGCAACAGCATTCTGTATTGCCGCAACGAGACTTATTACTCTCCAAGTCGCGTTCGCGTCAGTGACCGATCGAACTTCCTTCCGACCGCCACCGCTAATCATCACTAACCTTCATCGTCCTGCCAGTCATGGACGCTGCAAACCACGATTTTATTGCAAGTCCTCCCGAGTTACTGCATGAATGTTCTTACGTTTTCCAGGTGAAAAGAAAACGCAGAAGACAGAGCGCTGTGGATCCTTGTCTGGGATTCTACCAGGTTGTGGAAACCTCACCACCGCGGAAGGCAGTCTCTCCACAACCAACGGATCTACCTCGGATTCAAATCCTCGATGACAACGTGCCAGAGCCGCCTGCCACGACTGTAGAGCACTTTCTCCGAAATACCATATCTACGGCGAAGAGGCCGCCACCTGCAAGCGCCTATACTGTAGGTCGCCAGAGAAAGCGCGCGCGCCAAAAAGCAGACGACTCGTTCATTGTGCCCAGCGATGAAGAAGACACAAGACAGCCCAAACCTCCAAGGAGGAGACCACGACCAAAGCCCAAATCGGCGCAACGAATATGGGAGGCGACGGTATCTACCGGTGTCGAGCCTTCGGACAGCTTTATGAAGGAAGTCATTTGCGATGGATCTACTCGACAGCCTCTTCGTTTCGTGCCGCTTGATTCGCCATCTCCGCCCAACCGCCTGCACAGACGCAGCAGTCTCGTTGATCCAAAAAAGAATGTTTTGCGCCGGTCCTCGTTCCCTTCCTCCCCTCTTGAGCATAAGAAGAAAATACGACAGCCCGTTACCAAATGGCAATATCACGCGACGAATACTACCCAGAATCGCGAAGCTTCCGCGGCCGCTCCTCCTCCTCAAATCACTACTGGCTATTCGGCGCTGGACTTCATAGACTTGAAGGAAGCGGAGGCTGCTTACGCGGAGAGGAAGTCCGTTCGCGCGCATATATTTTGATAAATCGCTGAATTTCAGCACAGGAAACTCTGCCAAGCGGCGTCTCGATCCACCCAGCCCGGCAAAAAGTAGGCGGTTATTACTGTTTACCCTCAGATGACCCAACCATACAAATTTGGTAGGAGTACTACCCATGGAAGAAATCCCCTCAAGTTTATCGCGTCTACTGTTTCGCCAGCTACTTCGATACATAAACCTGGAGCAAATTCACAGCTTCTCAGCCAGCCTGCTCCTCTCGACTTTGTTATGGTTGCTAGGACTCGAAAAAACGTCCGACTTGGCACACCTGGTGCTGAGCATCAGCTTTCAGATCCTACTATCACTTCCCCAATCGATGCAACCTCAGATCCCTCTTTCGATGTACCAGCCAGTTCACCCCCACCAGTGTTTAACTCAATTTCGCCGCACGCTAACTCTTGCTCTACGTTACACAAGACTACCGCCATCGCTAAATCGCACCAAACCAACTCTCGTACCATGACGTCCGACATGCAAAACCTTCTCGCTGCTGAATCGCAACCTGCCGTATCTTCCCATCTGAAAACTCCCTCTGACGGAGATCCTCAACCTACTTTCGTTCTCCGCACCGCTATTCTACCAGCTAACCCAATATCGCTTCCGACTATCCTTCGTCAAAAGAATGCTTCGGAACATTATGCCGCGCCTTCCGACGCCTCTCCTCGCATCCTATGTGATGATTCCTCGTCTCCCTCTCAAACTCACGTACGACAACAACAACTCAATCCCAAAGTACTCAGACCGCTTGCTTCGTTCCTCAATGAATTTTACGAGACCGCCCGCGCCATGACACAATCTACCTCTCAAGTACCGCGGCGCCCACCGCAGCAATCACGACCTTCTCGGAGGCCCGTTACTGCAGCTCGCCTAGAGAATTATGTCCCCTTGAAAACGTTTGAAGCTTCTGCTCCTGTATATGATGATCGGTCGTTGGCTGTAGCATTTGAAGAAGAAGAGGAGGCCGCGGAATCAGAGAATGGCGAAGACAGCGATGAAGACCTCTTGAGAGCGGATTTTTCGTCGGATTTGAGTAGGTTGTTGAGACCGTCGCAGTACGACGTTGTTCTGCACTAGAGGATTTCATTTGTTGCTGCCATGGCCAAGAGATTTCGGATTCGCTGTAAGGAGGCTGCGACACCCTTCACGGAACTCCGAAACCATATTCCTCATGATTTTCATAAGCGGGCCTTCCGGTATTGAAAGAATGAAAAACGACGAGCAGAGGTTGTCAGTGCCACAACTGAGCTTCACAAACATAATCGTTTATCACTTTGACGGTCATCAACAGGACTCGAGTCGTCTGCTTTCTCAGAACCCTGAATGGCGATGACTAGACCTTTGTCCATCTTTGTCCTCAATTTGGTCCATATATTTGGGCAATGAGATATTAAAGACGCCACACCAGCGTGATAACTCAGCTTCCATCTATCCTGCAGAGAAAGGATACTGGTAGATGTCATTTGGTTTTTCCGAACTCAGACAATAATCTGTAAATGGTTGTGACCGCCACTGAAAATAAGCGGAAGTACGCAAGTAAACACTTCCGGTTGTTGTGATAACAGGCGGCCTAGACCCGCTCAGCGTGTTTCGCGGGCATATGACCAGCGACAAACCTCCGCGCCGCTGTTTATCGTGCCCTCCTAGGCTCGGAATCAAACAGGAGCAGACGTTCTTGGGATCAGCAGACGATATCTGTCACACTTTCTTGTCAACTGCGACGGCCCGCAAGGTCTGCGGCGGCGTTCCTTTCATAGTCACAGCAGGTTATAAGACCTAGACATGTTTTCTTTGAGTCTGCATTCCCCCAAGCGACAATGTCGCAATCCGAGCTTCTCCGTGCATTTGATCCTCTCGCGACGCACCCGTTTACGCGTTACGCGACACCCCCCACGTTCACGAGCCCCGAGGGAGGCGCATCCTTCCCGACGCGATTCAGTATGGCTTCCCGAAGCCATTCATCCAGTTCGACAACGCCTCCCATCTTCATACCATATTCTGATGGGAGGCAGACTCCTGAACCGGAATTACACGAGATTCTGCGGAGAAAATCATAGCGCCGCACGCTGTGAGTATCCGTTTCGTTCCTGCAATGCCTGTCAGACTTACCATCGATTTGCAGGTTTATAGTGGCGGCCAGACAGAGATGATGTCGAAGTTTATATTCCCAAATTGTTGTACCACCTTTAAGGCTTGAGGAGCGACAGGCTTGCTCCGTTGTTAATATGTACAGTATAATGGGTTGTCCGGTTGCAACCAAAACGGTCGGGACAATTTGTAAGTCAACTGGTCCACGCCATTACAGGCAGACCATCCAGAAGACACGACATGCCCGGTCAAGTAGGTCATGCAACGCCGCTGCTATCATCCGGGGTCCGATCATTGTATCTTGCTGTTTACAGTCATCAGTCCTGCTCTCTTCAAGTGCTCTCTTCCGCCATGTCGGATATGAAAGCGTACCTCGCGCAGAAATACATGTCTGGGCCAAAAGCGGATGCAATATTAGCCCGCTCTGCGCCAAAGAAGAAGAAACGAAAGACCAACACCGCGACCGCGACATCAGGCGTTTCTCTGGTCAAAGACGACGACGGAGGCTGGGGCGACGAGCAGACAAGAGACGACCCCGATGAGGCTGCAGAAGCCGTCGTGGAGGTATCTGACCGGTCGTTCAAGAAGAGAAAGCGCGAGGGCGAGCCGGATTCAGGATGGGCGGTTGTACGCGAGCCGACCCACCACCACCAGAGGATGAGAAACCACAGGTTGTCGAGACCGACACGCCCTTTGCCGGTGGTCTTGTGTCGGCGAAACAGTTGAAGAAGGTTCTTCCGCAGACAGCGTTGGCGGACAATAGCCTTACTGCAGAGGAGATTGCCAAGGCGCAAGAGACTGTGTATCGTGATGCTACTGGGCGCAAAATAGACACCAAAGCTGCGCGCGCAGAGGCTGCACGAAAAAAGCGGGAATTGGAGGAGAAGGAGGCGCAGAAAATGGAGTGGGGCAAGGGTCTGGTGCAGCGGGACGAGGCAGAGCAGAATAAGAAGGAATTGGAAAAACAGCGGAATAAGAAGGGATTCAGACACGCTGACGACGAGGATTTGAACGAGGAGCTCAGAGCAAAGGAACTCTGGAACGATCCGGCTGCTGCATTCTTAACGGTACGATCACTTGATTGTATGTGTTCGACATACGCTGATATTGGCTAACAGAAAAAGAAATCGAAAGGGCCCAAGCTTCCACAGTACAATGGCCCTCCACCACCACCAAATCGCTTTGGAATAAGACCTGGGTATAGATGGGACGGTGTTGGTATGTCCATGTCCTCCACCTTGTTACCCAGTAGACTAACACTTTCGAAAGATCGCAGTAATGGCTTTGAGAAGAAGTTTTTCCAAAACCAAAACGCCAAGAAGCGAAGAGGCTTGGAGAGTTACCAATGGAGCGCCGAAGACATGTAGGCATTGGTGGATACTATCGTTCTGGATGCAGCTTCAGCGCCGCGGCCCATGAGAGGCGGGCGGTGTTGGGAAATGGGATGGACGCATACACGAATTGGGCACATTCGGTACTTGCTTCCTTCGTGGTAGTTGATCTAACTCGCGGTGACGTTCAGCTGTTTCGAGTCAGTGCGATTTGATGTACGCCAGCGCCCTTGACATATCTATCTGAGCATTCCTCTGTTCTCAAGAAGTGAAATCTATCATACACATGGCCGAATCGTTCAGTCTACCACTTGCTTTTTGTCGACGGCTCGTCATCCATTCCGGGCAGCCTTTGGTTGTGGTTTCGGTTCGTGCTCATGCACCACTGGCTGAATGTCACTCTGCGGGACGTTTTGACAGTCTTCGGAGATCGACGCCTCATCAAGTTGTACTGTGACATTAGCATTGCACAATTTCCGACTTCGGGTTGTCCAAAAGTTCTGTTGCGAATCGTAGTGGCGAGTGCATCGGACGTGATGCTTGTGATGGTCGAGCAACAATGCACCGGCTCGTTACCATCCGAATTGAACCTAATCAGCCCTCAGACTGAAACAGATCAGAAGTGGACTGGTTGACGCGCCTTAACGTTCGCGATTCGCGAGAGTGGGGATGTGTACCACCGAGGGCCCGCCGAGGATTGACCTTAGGATACGCAGTATGTGAGGCAATTGCTCTCGCTGCTGGAGGCTCTTTGGTATTTCTTCTCGAAATATCATTTAATAGACGGGCGCTGATGGGAGCGACATCTCTGGAATACCGCTTACATGGGTACTTTCGGGATTCGGCTATGAGGCCTTGGAAATGTACTCACGCGACGACCTCACAAGTACCTTGTATTATGGCAAACATGACGCGAATTGCTATTGTTGCGAGTTCCGGCTCCAACAATCGGACATCAACGCTTATCGTACATAACTTGCAACATACTTCATCTGCTCAGCTGATGGGTTTCCCGCTGCGCTGTTTGGGCGAGCTCAGAGAGAGCAGTGCAGTATATCAGTACACGATATCGTGACAGTTACCGACGCGTAGTGTCACGTGTTGATATCTGTTTTGATTCTCCAACTCTCCACAGAAGCGCCGAAAGCGCACCACCGACTCCACTTGTACTCATGATGCCATTGCGACCGTCAATTCTCACGATGTGGCAATAAAGTATGGTCGCTTGCCTCCATGGATCCTTAATCTAGACCGCCACCACCGAACTTCATTCCGAAAGCTCGTATTCAAATGGCGTGCGCTCGTCAAACCTCCGGATCCATGACCCAAACCATGGACGCTGCTGTGACGCGTTCTTCGTCAGTTTTCCTGTTCACCGTTCATGGCCGGGGTGCTAAATGTACGAACAGTAGTGGCCACAAGCGCTCTATCAACCTCAACAGTGTTGGCAAATGCAAGGACATCCCGATCATACTGTTAAGCTGTTACTGATACTATACTGTTCAAGCAGCCGACGCCCGTAAGATTATGTCGCTGGAGCACAAGGCGCTTGGTTACCGCCCGCCGCCTGGCTCTCTTGCCTCTGAAGCCCAGGCAGCAGCTGCTAAGCATCCAGAGCTCACCTCGTCCGAAGTTGATGCTTCGGCTCTGAGAGAAGCTGCTTTGGGAGACGCCGCTCGCATTGAGACGGAACGTGGCACAAGCCCGCCCACGAAAGCGATTACCAGCGGGATTGACTTGGACCGCATCGGACTAGGTAAAGTCTAGTACTATTCGTGCCCGTAAAGACGCGACATCTGACTTTTTCCACAGCTGATGCTCGCAAACTCATGTCTGAAGAGCATAAGGCATTGGGATATCGCCCTCCTCCAGGGTCCCTCGCTGCCGACGCTCAAGCCGCTGCTGCGAAGCATCCTCATGTGACAGACCAAAGCATTGACGCCCATACTCTAACGGTTGCGGCGCTTAAGGATGCAGCTCGCATTGCGTAAGTTTTTATGCAATCGCTCCATCTTCCATCATTCACTGAGAACAATTTTAGGTCTGAGCGTGGCGCTACTGGAGCGAAGAAGTCGCCGACGTTACCCGCTTCCTATAACGCCTCCATCGAGGATTTCGCGCTCTAGTCCTCACTTGTTGTACGTATATTTCTGCATTCAATTTACTTGCTCACAAGCATATAGAAGCACCCTTATCTTTGAGAGCAGCGCCCAAGACGAATCAATTTCAAGCAAAGTGTAACTGAACTTGTATTTTTAGTTGAATGTTCATTTGTACAGTACTTCGTTACTCCCACACACGGCTTGTTTATATACCGCAGTCGCCAGTCAATACCAGTTCTTGCTCATCTACGATCGTGGTGCACCGGCGACCGGTCGATCACTTTCCGGCTGGGAGTCATTGCATGCCATTCTCCACGTATTGCGCGTTTTTCTACAAGTCTCTACAGTTCTCACACGTATATTGGAGCTCTTGATTACCACTATTGAAGTCGTGAGCGCAACCTGTAGGCTGAGGCCAGTGGCAGAATCGTGTTCTATAAGCCGAGTCGCCGACCGAACGTGGTCGGTGATCAAAGTGTCTTAGTCACATGAATCTCACGTGTGCGTGTACCTTGACCCACCTGAAGTTGACCTTAGACCTCGACCACCACGTCTGTTCGGTCATAAGAGCTCCTTTCCTGGCCCGCGGGCCTCTCCAGGTACTAGCTCAGCTTAGCCCTTAAAATGGAAGCATGTCGCAGAGGGCTTGGCATGTCCCAAACAGGAAGTACCCACGCACGTTGGTGAACTCGACAATACGCGTTTGCTTGGGAAACAACTGCAGCCAGCGATACTTTGACTGAACATCACATAACTTGTCGCGCCAGGTACATATCGGAGTCTCTGCAGCACGGTATGTCGGCCATTGGCCAACGTGCAACTGCAAACGCCATGTCACGACGACGATACCGAGCTAGCTGTATGGCAAGTGCATCAATCTTGAACGTGGGCCGCGGTGGACAGGCTATATAAATTGGAGCCCCTTGAGAATTGATCCTTCGCTTCCGCCATCACGCCCAAAATGCAAGGGAAGATAGCCTCCGTATTGCTGGGTGCCAGCACATTTGGCTGGGTCGCTGCACAGACCTTTACGCGTCTCGGCACATGCCCCACTCTGGGCTGCGTCTTCCCACCTGACCAAGCCAGCTTTCTTCCTGGTCAATATTTCGACATTCGTCTCGAAGTTCATGCGCCATTGAACGGAAGCGAGGCTTTTAATGGCGGCGTTGTTGACGAAGACTTCACCTTTTGCATTCAGGTTGGCGATGGAGAGTGTGAGGACGCAAAGACCTTCTTCAAAGTTTCTGAACCTGAAGTCACGACGTATAACTTCACGTACGTGTATCATCTACGCCCACTGCCATCCCGTTAACATTGGCGCAGGTGGTTCGAGGATCTCTTCGCAAAGACAGCAAAGACCCCTTCTCTCGTCAATGTCGCTGCAAAGTCATACCGCGCTGTATGTGTCTCGACCCCATACGTTATACCCCCGATTAACAGAATTACAGTTGAGCCTCGCTAATCCCGGACAATATAAAGCCATTCTCAACTACTACAATAATCGTCAAACAGTAGCTACCTGGTTTGTTCGCGAGACACCAAAGAAACCTGTTGCGAAAAATGTCCTCTTCTTCATTGGAGATGGTGGGTGCCTTCAATTTAAGAGATACTCCTCTTGCTTATACCTCTTAATAGGCATGACGCAGTCTATGATTACTGCTGCTCGACTCATCGCTCACAAATCCATCAACGGTGTCTACCAGTCCTTAATGCAAATGGACCAAATGGAGGCTCTTGGGCAGTAAGTTGATTGACGTTTTGATTCATGCATTGCTCCTTCTTACCCACGTCCTAGCCAAATGACCCATTCGATTGACTCCTTCATTACTGATTCGGCCAACTCGGCCACTGCTTTGTATACGGGCAAAAAGTCCACCGTGAATGCCCTAAATGTCTATGTTGACAGTGTAAGTGTTCTATTGTTCGATACGCCACCTAGTCTGATGTATAGTCTAGTCGGCTGATCCATTCGACGATCCGAAATTCGAAACCATCGCCGAATTATTCCGTAGACGCCGCCACGGTCCCATTGGGATGGTCTCTACTGCATACATCGCTGACGCTACTCCTGGTACGTCTTTCTTGCATTGAATGTGTCCATTTCGCAAATAGTCATTCTCTCCAGCTGGTTTATGTGCGCATACACGTGCTCGTAAGGTATCATCATTGGTCAAAGTCAGTCGCATAACCATACTTCACAGGTTCCGAATTAGACGCTGTTGTGTATGAATATCTGTACGGCCCTCAAGCATACTCCCCCGAGATCGAATGGCCAACTAGCTGCGAGGCTCCAGATGTCATCTTTGGGTATGTTCTGCTTTTGAGACCCGATTCCAAACGCGAGTTTATGTCCTTCCAGAGCAGGAGCTGAACAGTTCATTCCCGGTGATGGCTCTCCCGACGGTCAAGATTTCTACGCTGCTTTTGCGTCTGAGGGTTACAACGTTGTATACAATAACACTGAACTCCAAGGGACCAGTAACAACACGAAGACCCTCGGAATTTTCGGAAGTACGTCGTATAGCTTGGTCATCGGGCGTTGGATTTTTTGACACATATCTTCTTCAGCTGAGAACTTGTCAAAGTGGGTGGATCGCAAAGTACGTCTCACTCATTTGACCATGTCAACTTGCTCATCCTTTGTAGGTCTATCCTGAGAACCTTGTCGGTTTGGGGAATTCGCCTCTCGGGGATGGTACAGACGCCCTTGACCAACCCGGTCTCAAGGAGATGACCCTCAAGGCTATTGATATCCTCCATGCACGATCTCAGGAGAATGGTACTGGATGGTTCATGATGTAAGTGTTGCTCTCAAGAATGACCGCTTTGTATCGACGATACCTATGTTAGGTCCGAGGCTGCCAGCATCGACAAAGTGGGTCCACGAGCATATGGACCATACTCAAGTGAACTGACCGTCATTAGATGATGCATGTACTGGATTATGACCGTGCTCTCGGAGAATTGCTGGAGCTCGACGATACGATCCGAGCATCCATGGAGCGTTAGTGTTCTTCTGCTGGACCTTGCGCCACACTCAAAGGTTACAGATCTTCAGGCTCTCGGTGAACTAGAGAACACGCTTATTGTCGTTACTGCTGATCATGGTCATGGCTTTGTGAGTAGAGACCCAATACTCCCCACAAATGAAGTCACTCAACTCAACTATCTTCAGGACGTCTATGGTTCTGCGGATACTAAATATCTAAAGGCGCAGACGACTGACCACACGAAGCGTTCTGCTGGTAAGACACCCGTCGTTTTTCTACTCTCTTATACTAAGTCTGCCTCAGTTGGCACATATGCAAACTCTGGTTTGAGCGGTTACACTGCCGATCCCGCCGCCCTGCCGAACAACGATACTGTCATCATTGGCGCTCAAGGACCCCACTTCCCTGTGAACTGGGAACCTAGATACGTCTATGCGGTACGTGAACTCTTTGACTGCATAGTCAACACCCACCAACTACCGGATATAGGCGGGTCTCAGTGCATTCCCGGATCAGTACGTTCATTCGAAATCTCAGCAGGTTCATTTCCCTAACTAGCTGCTTCTATGTAGCCGGGAAGGTTTTGCCATCAACACCGATGGCCCCAGAGTGCCTGCTACGAAGGCCGACGATGGAGTCTACTCATTCAACCCCGAGGATCAGCAGGGTGGCTTTGTTCTTGGTATGTGACTTTTCCTTCAATGCAGTAGTACGCAGTGAACTCAATCATGCAGACGGCAATCTGCCTCCGGACGTCGACCAAGGTGTTCACTCGTTGACCGACGTTTCTGTCTTTGCCAGCGGTCCGGGCTCGGAGAAGTTCCGAGGTGTCTGTGAGTCTACATGAGCCGTCCTTATCCAAATGGCTATTGATCTACTTCGACGTGATAGACAACAGCATTGATATTTTCTTCAAGATGGCCGATGCCTTGGCTCTCGGAGCGACAGATGGGGATTGCTAGCATGTAACGCGTTATGTTGATGTCTGTAGCACGTCAAATAAATTCCCGAATTTCGTTTTCTTGACGACCGATAAGCCTTCATTCCTCGGTATGTGAAGATAACAGTTGCTGCCATCCGGCTCAATGTCACCTTGGCTCCATTGAGAGGCATCTAAGTTACTTCTCTCGATCTCACGTAGTCAGCCAATTAGTCTCACTGAAGGTAAGTAGTGAGGGCGTTGCTCGTGTCCTCGGCGGACTCCCGAGACTCTGTGCATATTGTATCACCAAACACCAGCACGCCCGACGGTGAATGCTACACTAGGCCGATTGCATCAACATTTGGGAAATATCCGATTAACTCGAGTAAGATACAAATACCGAAAACAACACTTGCAGTGTAGACTTAGACTAAGACAACAAAACCAGGAGATAAAAGTTCAACTTTTCATAAAGCTTCTTCTTCCTCCCCCCCCTCCTCGACGCTCGTCCTAACGGGTGCATAAGCATTTCCCGGATCTTGTGATTTTATCAATCCAAGGAGTAACACTGTTGTTCCCAATAAAGCCGCGGCGAGACAAAATATCGCCCGCGGAAAGTATGCCACAGTTTGGCCGTATGTGACAGCATAGATGGTTGGCTGCGGATGCCAACGTCAACTACGCTGCCCCTCTCGGGTACCTAAAACGACTCACCGATATAGCATGCGCCACAGCGGATAACACCGCCATGGCGCCAAACAGAGCACCCGCTTCCGCACTTGTCCCACTCGCATGTAAGCAGACCGCCCCAAGAGAGTGCATCGCCGGATTACCACCGGAAGTGAAAGAGTTTATGCACGACAGCGCCGTGAAGACGGCTGGAGACGACGAGCCAGAGACGGCCACTAGCGCATCAGCTAGCCCGTCTACAGCGAGTGAGCACTGCGCCAGCCGTTGGTCGAAGTGCATCTCGGAATAAATGGAAAAGTTTGGTGATCCGGGTTTAGGCTTCAGATAGGCGACAATAACTGCAGATGGGAAAATGAGAAACTCTACAATTACCTTTTAGAGTGCGAACGTTTGAGACGTACTGGGTATGAATCCTAGAAGGTTGATGGCACGCGATATCCAAAGAAGCGACATGTAGAAACCGAGCTATCGTCCTGTCAACTCTCGTTGCGATACAGAGGCCGAAGACTTACCTCACTGCTCGTCCAAGAATAGATATGTTTCGCGTACAAGTACTTGATCTGGTATATGCCCTGTCAAAGTTGGTTCGTCTGAATACATTGTCACGGGAAGTTCAGCCAGCTTACGATTGAGACGAGATAGATAAACAAGCCGACACCTAGGAATGTCAGATTGTAATCTCTCCTGGCAGATCCGAGCACAGTGCGCGGAGTGAATATCGCTATCGGCGAAAGCAGGGCAGCGCTAAGTTTTGTGGCGGCTCGACGGAGGGAGAGTAGAGATATCTTAGGTATAGAACGTAGGTTATCGCTGTTGATGATGCGACGATCTTTCTCTAGCGATTCCGGACAAATGAAGACCAAGTAGCACAGCAGCGTAATGAGAAGACCTGCGCTGATGCGGAATAGAAGATACGGATCGTCTTTGAATACTGATAGAGCGATTCCGCCGCCCTGGAGGTTGTTATTCAACAGTTACACGCGGTGAACCGGACGCGTACCCATGGCCCGAGGGCTAAGCCGATGAACACGATGCCTTGCATTGTACTGAAAATCTTGGATCTGAAATCGGTGTCAGATACCTACAAAAGACGCATATAAGCGCGTACCTAGATCCATGTTCAGTACAATCGGCCATATAGCTGATGGAACAACGGTGAGAAATAATGATGGGAGATTACTAAGAACGCACGCGTGTACAACGCCGTTGAATGAAGAGAGGCCCCCGACTGCGCCGTCAAGCACAAAGCCGAACATAAGGAGCTGCTCCGCGTACGCGGAGAAGAAGGAATTTTCGGTTGTCACGAAAACGAAGACGATATCTCTGTTGAGTATCAATTTGTTTAATCATCTCAATTGATGACGCGCCGCACGTACAGGCTGAGGGCGCCCATCAGACTGGCAAAGATGATAGGCTTGCGACCAACTGAATCTCCGAGCTTGCTCCAGGGCCCGGTGGTTATCGCGCTGAGGATGCTCATAACGGTCATGATTGCTGTAGTACTCAATAAGCGTGCACAGCAGGAAGCTGAGAGGCGTACGCACACGCCTGTAAGCTAGCAGCACCCTGCTGTACTTCTGGCAGAGAAGTACACTCGTCCGAGAGATGAGACAGCGGTTCTTGCACAGCGCGACAGGCGATATCGGTATAGACTTGAATACGCGGAGCCAGCGTCATCCCCCGCTACGTTCAAGGCGACAGTTAAGACGGCGAGCAGCATTCTCGAGCGATGCTTACAGCCATGGAAGCGACAACTACGACTGGGATCAACCTGGAGATGTCAGATCCATTGGCCGATAGTAAAAGGTTGCAGGGACTTACCAGAACGGGTTTGCCTTCCATCTATGTCTGGACGGTGCCAGTAAAAGAGGGACAGCCTCAAGGGAAGGCTCAGAATAAGGCATGAGAGCGAGAGGAGAGAGAGCTAAACTTGGAAAATGTGAATAAACCACTTCATATGTCGGAGCCGAACGTGGTTTTCGGCAAGATAGGCCTATTTTCCCATACACGCGGGAATTTCTGGTAGAGTACCCGATTGCCTGAGCTTGATGGTGGTGGTTACTGGTCAAGAGACGTTGAATAGAATGAAAGAACAAGCTCTCTTCTACTTTACGTGTCCAAGGTTATCAGATAGAGAGTATCTTATCCGCTTAGATCCGCATCCCATCCTCCGTTGCTCATATTGTTCTGGCTCGTCCTGATTAAGCTCTGGTCTTTTTTGCGCTAATGAGTCTGCTATAGAAGGGCTGGTATTCGATATTATTTAGATTGTGTACTTTTGTGTCTTTTCAAAAAGCCGTCAAGTAACAGGTGATATTGACAGTTCTTGATGTCTATATCAACACTTTAAGAATAGACACTGGCTCCGGTGCGCTGGAGGGTTTACAGCAAAATCGCTGAAAACTCATCTGAATGGAGAAGACAAAGGACCCTTGTTTCGGACTCCGGCGGCAAGAAGAAGGTTGCCGGCGGTTGAGTGTCAGATTTCGTAATTCTCCTCTTCTTTCCTGCTTCTTCATCAGTGCTTTGACGCCGCTTGTAAATATTCAAGAAAAGCAGTCAATTATCTTACACACCTCTTGGCTTTCCGCCATCATCAATCCTTTCTGTTCCTACGCCCCGACGCGCGCCCTATCTCGCTCCAGTCAACGGCACGTTCGCCCAGTTATCCGCAATGGACAAGCCGCCCAAACGAAAGCGTCTCGCAAAGGTTGGTCTCTAGTTCTCGTGTTTATTCCTCCTTTCTCATCGCACCAAGGCCTGTGACGGCTGCCACAAGAGCAAACGACGGTGCGACGGAACGGGTATGTTTTTGTCAATGCTTCATTAACTTGTACTGAGAATCAGTAGATCCGTGTAGTAACTGGTACCTTCAGGCGCCTTTCTTGATCCTCTCATGCTCACTGGATTGCAGTTATTTTGCTTCAAAACCGTGTACATATACCGATGCCAGCGGTCGTCCTGTACCCCCTCCGAGATTACCTGACCCTCAACCACAGCCCCAGCCTCAGTCTCAGCATACGCTCTCACAACCATCCTACCAATTTCCTCAATCTCAGCAGCAGCAGTCATACTCTGCCTCTTCGGCAAGAAAACGCTCCCACTCCGAAGTCGATCCTGAGACCCTGGATCCTTTGTTGACGAGGGAATTGACCAACCGTATGGCGAACATCTGACCAGGTTTAGACTACTGCTGACCTTATCTCTAGTATTTTTCGCGCACTCTCATCCGGTCGTATCTATCATTCACAAACCCACATTTACCGCCGCGCTGTCCCACAATCAAGTACCGCGGTACCTTGTGAACGCTGTCTCTGCCATCGCTGCCCGTCATAGCAAGCAACCTTCACTCAAGGTCAAGCCTGCGCGCTTAGCAGGACGACGTTTTCAAGATGCTGCGATAGCTCTCATGTTTGATTCTTCGGGACGTCTGACCGCACCAGCAAATCTTCAAACGGCCCAGGCTCTATGTCTTCTTTCCACCTACGAAATCGTCGCCCATGATGACTATAAATTTGACAAAAATGGAAAGGACAAGAGTCACTCGGGCTGGATTTCAGGGGAACGCTTTCGGGTGCTCACGCTCCAACTCATCGAGGCTATGAATGTCCACACTCCCGAGCATCCTCTGTTATCTTCGACACCTTCTTCCGCCATGGTTACCGAAAGTCTGGAACGGGAATGCATCCGGCGCATCTTTTGGCTCACATACGTTGTGGACTGTGTGCGCGGCGTCTGGTTCGGTTGGACGGGTGGGGGCATGTCGCATTCATCTCCCAGCACCGAGGGATTAAGCATCGGGGGTGGCGTCATGGGCTTCAGCGACGCCGAGCTCCGCCTTCGGTTACCTGCTGATGAAACTAGCTTCGAAATGGGTGTAGTACACCAAAGCTTGCCGGAGTACTTGTATCTACCGGCAGTACGCACCCACTACGCCTCCGAATTCGGGCACTTAGTTCGCGTCATTACTATTCATCAAAAGGTGGAATCGGCTTTGGATGTGTTAGCTCAACTTGAGACAAAGAAGGTTGTGGCAGACTGCGAGAGATTATTGGAGGTACGTGTACTCCTAAGCCTTTACGTATCGCTGCTCATTGGCATATAGGAATGGTCGTCTTCATTGCCACCTCACCTTCTATTTTCGAAGCAATGCGTCTCTGTCCAGAAGTCTATGTTCGAAACTAGCTCTAATCTCGGTGCTTGGTGTTACGCTCTGATACACGTCTATCACGCGACTTCGTCACTTGCTCTCATTGTGGTATGTGTCGTCTGCTGCAAATTTCACGAGCTCACACACGTCAAGGCCCGACAACGTCTAGCAGAACAAAGTCGCACAACTCACAACACTCCCGACATCGATTTCATCATGGAACGGCTATACAGTATCATGAACATGCTTGGATCTCGCGCGAAATACAGCTTCATTCGTGAGTTTCTCTCGAACTAGTCTATGAAGTGTTTGTTGATGGCTCCCTTGTTTGATTAGAGGGTTCCATTATCTGGGTAATGTGATGGTTTCATGACGATGACCCTTTACTAATTGAGTTTCTTAGCCGCTTATCAAGTACCTGGACATGGCCAAAGATCCTCAGGTCATGCTCTGGCTTGAGGACTACGAGGATCTCGCTGGAGTCCGAATGGAGCGTCTTGTCCGCGATCGATGGGGAAGCCCCTCTTCCTTATGTCTGAGACATGTCACTTCCACATCGCCGCGTGCATCTCAACCTGATCGTTCCGATACGAATGTCGATCCCGTACCCGTCACCCCGAAGCAAAAGTCCATCCACTTCGCGCCGCCCTTATCAAATGGTGGCGACAAGTTGCTTCCTTCTCTCAAGTCCAGCGGGTTGCTTGAATGGAGTAACCCTGCACCAACGAGTCTCCCTCCGTTTGGCTTGCAAACGGAACGGAGAGGACCGATTGCTCCCTCGGATTCAGGTCGGACTTTGCCTCTAAGCCTGTCATGGCTGGCCAATGACTCGCGATGATTGATTCTACACTACGAAAATACGGAATGTACGCGCTTAATGATGTATATATATGGTTGTATCATACGTGTCGTTTAAATACTTTCTCGCTCTACGTGAGCGCATTTAATTAGTTTACGTACGCGTGCTATTACTACTGCTTTGCATGATTACAATACAAACGAATTCGAATTACTCCAGTCCCTCTCCCCTGTGAGAAAGGCGGAGCGAGGCGGAGGAGTGAAGAGGATCCTTGATGCCATGACAGCAACCTAAACTGGGAACGGACCCTGTCAGGTCCAAGACGCGAATGTCTCACTTGAAGGAGGACAATACTAGGACAATCTCAGTTCGCGATCATTCACGATCTAGAATGCACACAGTTTGAGTTGTGGGAGAGGTATCCTCGTATTGTACGCCAAAGTATAAGAAGAAACTACAAGAATGGCTCCAGCGCCTGAGGAAGCATCTCGGATACAGAAGCGCCGCTCGGTGGCTCGATGGATTGGAAATACTATAGATAGGTGGGTACATATTCAGTTGCACGACGCCACACAACACAAAAGTACTCACGTCGCCCCACCATGGTCCCGCAGCCCAGTATGCGGCACCAATCCAAGAGCCGCCGGCTTGCTGCATAGCACACATGGTGCCGTACACGGCAGCAATGCTTGGAACATGAACATTCATCTGTGCACACTGCATATGAAGCTACATGGAGGAAGAGTACGTACCAATCATCGTTGGACCCTGCACCGATTTCGCCCAAGAAGCCCTTGAAGCCCGTTTCTTGCAACCATGCAGTCGCGTCGGCGATTCGTTCGGCCCCAATCGTAGACGATACGCACGTCTCTGAGGTTCCAGAACCGTCAGAGTCGAGGTACTGATGCATCTCTGCGATCATTGTCAATGTCAAGTAACGCCACATTAGACAATGCGGACCAATAGCTGTGTTATCCAGAGTATCGGTGATGGTGGCAAAAGCATCAGAGTTGCCGGAGGTCGTCCAGGCTATATGGGGATTATACATATTGTCGAATGTAACAATGTTAGTAGCGACGTACTCCATGCACCGGTCCAGGCTGCACCGAGTTCGTCAATTGATGTAGCGCTACGAAAAGAGGTCAACATCACGTACAGGTCCCTTCGACAAGGATTAGCTGAGTGGCTCCAGTTGAACGGACACCGTCAATTCCAGCTTGCATCTGTAAACAGTGTGAGTCAGTTGAGAAGACCTAAAATTCCCCCACCATCTCTGCAACGGTGGTAGCCGCGATATCGTGCGGTTCATTCATCAGATCTAGAGGGCTTGAGTGTTATTCACTCCAATGGAGGTACTGTCTGTACCGAAGATGACATTGGGGTTCGAAACGTATTCGTTGGCGAGATTTGTCCAGACTGTGAGATGATATCAGACGCGGAATCGACAGAGCCAAGCACAGAGCGTACAGGCTTGGAAGCTGTGGAAGCAATGAAGGGTGAAAACCTCAGTCAAGACGTGCCACGTACTCTGATGCGCTCGAGAGCGTGGAACCATCGTAGATCATAAAGTTATGAGCTCGAAGACGGTGAGTTGTACGAAGGAAGAATTCGAAGCTTCAACACGTACGTTCAATTGCGACGGAGGCCCCCTTTGAGGTAATATAGTTGACGGTCTAAGCGCCCTTGCTCGTCAGTGTGTTGAATATCTTTCACTGGCAGTGCTTACGTCGTTCAAAAGACCGAAGTAATCCTCATCCAACTCGCCAGTAATTCCGGTGGCAGGAGACACCAAGCGCTCCATCAAGAAGGGTACACGGAAGAAGTTGAAACCTAGGTCAACGAAGTACTAAGAATGTTAATAATAATAACCCGTCAATCGCTTGTCCTCTTGGCCTAACTTACATCAATAGAGCTACGAAATGCTCGCTTCGTTGGTGCTAATCTTGAAAAAAATAACACCGAAAGCGCACCTTTCTTCTGGGAAAATATAATCCGTTCCAAGGGTTCCAGGGATGTTGGTATTCCCGAATTCAGCGCCGGCTTCATTGACGCCAAAGTAAGTGAATTTTGTTAAATCTCCCGAGCAAGTTACAGGTGCAGTTGAAGTTGAAGGCGACGTTGTCGATAATGTCGATGGTGGTGGGTGCGGACGTTGTCCCTTCAAAGGCGGCCGATGCTGACGACGTGACCTGGGTCGCTACACTCGACGTAGACAGACTTTGGAAGGATGATGGCATAGAAGAGGTTGATTCGGCGACGCTATATGACTCGGAAGGATAGACATATTGCGTGCATGGTCGTGCAGTGGCGCAGCTCAAAAGGATGGCGAGAGAAACGAATGATGAGAACGACCTCATGACTGCAGCGCGAGTGAGCCTAAGGTTACTACCAGAGTTACCCTGTGGGAATTTGAGATGATGTGAAAGGCTGGAGGCAGAAGTCATTTTATACGAGGTTCGGTCCGATGTACAAGGCGGGCGCCCATAGAAACCCGGAGTCAGGCGTTGAGACGAGAACCCGCCGGGACGTGGTGGTCGCGACCTCGAAATAGAACTTACACTTCCTTTCGACGCGTTAATCATAATAAGTACGTCCGAGCATTTTCCAGAGATCATAGTACAAGAAGTACATACACAATCTGATTGAACAAATGAGGAAAGCTTGTTAGATTTATAGTAAACGTACCAACCAAAAAAGACTTACTCACATTCTATCTTACACCTTCTTCACTCTTCCTCTCGTTCACCTTACATTTGAACCACCAAGCCCAGTACTCCTTCTCATGGTTCCGAGATTGGACGTGCCTTCTCCGCGATCGTCACTACTATAATGATATGAAGACCGCCTGGTAGACTCGGGGGTGAAATAGCTAGGTCGGTTGGCAGCAGGGCGCTCCCAATCCCAAAATCGTCTTGCAGGTGGTTCCTGGCGTGGTTCCGGTTCACGACGGTTGCCACGATTCAGCAGATGAGCACCCAGTCCACCAAGAGCGGCTCCCGACCAGAAGCCAGGTGACCAGCCAGATTCTTGTTGCGTTCCGGGAGCGCTTTTTGAGTAGGGAGGAGGTGGTGCTCTAGGACCACGCCTATCGTCATCATAACCGCCGGGGAACCATCCAGACGACGAGTTTGGACGGTTTTCGGGCGGATCGCGAGGTCCACGCGGGCTAGCGCCATTGGAGCCCGAAAAACAGGATGCAAGAAAACTGTACAAGATGATGCCCAAGACAGAGAAAAACAGGACGCCGAAAATCACAGAGGCTACATCGAATGCTGCGATAGGAAATCAATTCCGCTATTGATGCAAGGGCGAGTATGGTCGTACACTGTTCGGTTTTAACTGACCTGTCCTTGCCTCGGACAGCATCTGGAATCTCTACCAGACGATACTCCAGACCGCATGAACCTGGTGACCAATTTAAGGTCGCGACCCTTTCCTTCGAACGCATTATTACCTTTGAGCACCTCGGGATCTCCGGGACGAGACCATCCCTCACAGGAAACCTACACATCGCATTACTTGAGCGGGGCTTCTAAAGGGTACCATCGTTCGTACTTCCACTCTGCCAAGACGAAGAGAATCAGGCAACTCTGTTTCACACTAGGAAAAATCGTGAAAAGACGAGTCCAGAGGTAGATGGTTCGGTATACCTTCCAATCCACATCGATTCCAGAGCCACCATCGTTCTTGCAGCGTACAACGTCGGGTTGATAATACTTGCACGGCTTCCCCACACAAGTCAGTTGAGGGATTGGGTCGGTGCGCCGCGCCTTGGTGTCCGCTCCGTTATAGAAGGTTAAAGATGAAATGCTCGCCAACTTCACTTTCGACATGACCGTTGACTAAACAGCAGTTGAATGATCGCCTGCAAGATTGATCAAAAAACGTGGCATAGACGTGTCGGTGGCGTGGTGAACTGAAAATCCCGGCTTAATGACGTGATGCGTCGGCCTGTGTATCTTTCCTTTGCTCGAACGTGTTTCTCTCAATGATCATATGTTCTTTGTTTCTTATTGCTAATACAATGAGTGTACACCTCCCGGATACCGCTGTTCATAGGCTTTGGGCGTTCCATATAGCGATCGGCGTCAATCTTCGATTCTCCTCAGCGATTGACTGTTTTGCTATTTCGAAGGTCGTAGAGGCCTGTGGGGCGGACCGAAGTAACCCTGAGAGAACGAGACGAACGAAAGGAAAGTCGGACAGAGATAAGAGTGAATACAATCCCTACCATTGAATGTCACTCCTTGATATCAAGTATCTCGTAAGTAGGTAACTCACCAATGGTGGGAACCAAAGTTTCCTGGACGATGAACTGCGCATGGTGCTTCCGAGCGTAGAGGACAATCAGAATGATTACCTGTCGCATGTACAGGTCAGCGCTCTCCACGAGGATTCGAATGATAGGAATGAGACTCAACGTGCCCGAACCTTGGGAGCGAAGACCGGCTATGGCCGACGCGCGATCTTGACGCCATATTCTGTAGGCAATGAGGCTCGTCGTCATGAAATTCTGAACGAATGTGGTGGCGTAGATTGTGTCCATCCAGTGTACCAGCGTAGGACTAAAGATCGTTCCAAGTGGCACTTCTGTGAAAAGCTGCAGAGCGACAGAATTCGCAACTAGACTAAGCATCGCAATGTTTCAGGCGAAGCTGACGCTTACTGATGCTCACGACGAGCAACACTGATGGTACAGCGATGATATAGTAGTTCTTGTCCCACACAATGAAGCATCGGTAAATCTAACGATGTTCAGTGAGTTGAAGGACGCCGCGAAGGTAACGCGGACCACAAGAGTATCGCCCATCCATGTCATTACCGCATTGACTGCGTCATGCGCAATGTTGTCCCATCGACCTAGATCGAAAAGATACTCTACAGGACCGACGGTTTCTCGGAGCCAGACGTATCCGCGAAGTAGGCGATAAAGATTGAGGGCTTGTACCGTAGTTAATGGATTGGGTCAATGATTTAGACGGTAAACACCTACCGACGTGTATGGTGCATATACCAAACACTAAAAGAATGGCGAGGAACAGGACCTGCAATGATTCGTGAGTGCTCGATGGCACGCGATCATAGAGAACGTACGCGAGAGGGCGTTGTCGTAATTCCCTTCTTGAGATTGATGTACACAGTCGTGAAAAACAGACACGTATAAACGCCTGTACACCTCTTGATCTGAATGGTACTGCTGGGACATGACGGGACTTCAACGAACCGTAAAGCAGAATCTGTAGAGCACCGATATCGATATCTTCTGCACGAGAAGTAGTCATCAGTGATCTACTGACCTCAGCCCATATAGAGATCACCCCAACGACTTCCAGGGAGAGTTGCGCCATAGAGGGCGCAATCTATCGAATGGAAGTGGCGGACACTGCGCAGCGTATGCGCCTGCAGAGTAGATTATAAATGAACGAAATGGAGAAGGGGCGCTGAACGCAATGGACCGAAAAGGGGAAAAAATACGCGAGTGGCGTGAGGAAGCCAGGTGATGTCATGAATGCAGATAAGTTCCAGGACGGCGATCAGGACTTTGGACAGCTTAGAAGTCGTTCTTGGGAAAAGAGAATAGTCCCACAAAAGCCATGAACAGGATTCAGACTAGACGGTTAACCCGAGTCCTCACATCCGAGAGGTTGAGCCCCAGACATGTGGCGTGGAAACAATATAGAATTCACTGATCCTATCGAGTCCTGGGGCCGACGCGAGGTGCCAGACGCCATGCAGTGACATGGGATTTGGTGACTTGAGCATCCAAAGGGCGCTAAGTTGCTCACAGACCCAGGGTAATGAATCTGGATGTAGGAACCAGAAGGCAGACAAAAAGATAAGCATCAAGCGAACCATAACGATGGGTGGAGTACTGGAGAAAGCAAGAAGACGAAGAATCTCATACAATACTATCCGTACCGGTGGTCCGGATAATCACCTAGAAGCGGTTAAAGTGAAAATAAGTCCCAGAATACAGCATTTCCCGGTCTCGATGATTTAAGAATCTAAATCAGATACCTTTTTTACATCTCTGAGCGAAGCAGTGAGAAAATAGACGGATGGGAGGTATATGAAAACCGCGACGCGAGCATCAAAACTCACTGATCAGATCAGTGTTTCGGGTATTTCAGGCGCTGGAGGTTCCCAAAAAGTCTGGGAAAGCTATAGTACATAGATCCATGCTCAATACACTGATTGGCTATCATTCTTCAACAGAGAAAACACAGACGAAGCTATCGATGCCTCCCGACTGTCAGAGCGTGACTATTCACCAAGTCAAGCGTCACGCTGTTACATCACGCTTCGACGACTCATTTCGAGGTATAAAGCTTCGTCACTCCTCTAAGTTGATAGCGGTCAGGCTAGACTACTACATACATGGTATATTTATGTACTACAGCTTTCCCAGATTTTCTGGGAACCTCCAGCGCCTGAAATACCCGAAACACTGATCTGATCAGTGAGTTTTGATGCTCGCGTCGCGGTTTTCATATACCTCCCATCCGTCTATTTTCTCACTGCTTCGCTCAGAGATGTAAAAAAGGTATCTGATTTAGATTCTTAAATCATCGAGACCGGGAAATGCTGTATTCTGGGACTTATTTCCACTTTAACCGCTTCTAGGTGATTATCCGGACCACCGGTACGGATAGTACAGCTGTTGATTTACATAGTCCGGTGTCCTAGTCTCAGCCTGCCCTCAAGCGTTCGAGTCTGTCTAAGACTAGGTTCCCCTGCAACTTTACCATCGAGCAATTGATTTCAGCTTTGGAGGGAAGGATTTCAAGCGACATGTAACGTTTGCCAGCAATGGCTGCAATGTTGGCTGCACGGCACAAACATCCCTACTCCCATAATACAACATCATATACTAGGCAGCAAATAGTTCTATTACAGTACGCAATTCATCTATGGTATAAGTAAATAGATAAAGTCGATTGAGCCAAGTACTTCATGCAGGACATCCGCCACACATTCCATGACCACATCCCCAACAACTGATTGCTCCAACACCAAAGGTACGAAGAACGAGAGAAATCACGCTGGTCACGCCTTCGCCCAAGACGAATCCACTGGCGACGACTATGAGGCGTATATCCGACGGATTCTTTGAGAATCTAGTCCGATAAACATGATCTAGAATGCCACCAAGAAGTCTCGCGATGGAGAATGACGGCGTATTCAAAAACCCAATCGCGAAGGCCACTCCTGAAGGTATCCACTTCGCCCACCATAGCTGTTTTCGTGCCGCGTAGTTCTTGACAGCAGCGCTAAATCCAAATATTACGGCGAAGGCGAGCATGAAGATACCACTCTGGTCAGGTAGTTTCCCGTCGCCTAGAACGCGTCAATTCAAGTTCACTTGAAATAATGCTCTCCGCGTACGAAGTAATCTTGCAAGGCTAAGCCATACGTATGCAGTCGGTGCTGGAAAGGACGGTCCCGGAATTTCATAGGCACGATTGTATAGAGTGTACGCCGTAGTCGTAACCACTATGGAGAAAGTCGACCCAATCAATTGTCCGTAGAACTGCGCCCTAGGAGAAGCATGACAAAGATGTCCAGTCTTCAAATCCTGCATCAAGTCACCAGCTCTGGAATATGGTTTATACAACAAAGGTTACCATCACGGAATCGACTCACTGTTGTGCGCCGGCTTCGGCTACACCTCCAGCTATGATATTCGCGACAATATTTCCGGGTTGAATCCAGGCAAAGAAGAGCTGAGAGATCTTTCCGAGCCCAGACACAGGATTTATGTCGGTCTCCCCTAATGCTCGGACGCTGCGACGAAACGTGACTGATGAGAAAAAACTATGCGTCCAGGTTGAAACAACATACGCTAGGATACTGAGCATTCCTCCCATCACGAAGCCTATAAATGTTGCCCAAGGCTTGATGCCTTCATGCCCAAACACCAGCCAGACAAGAAACGTTCCGACGATTACACTGACGCTCCATCCAATGATGACCCATTTCGTAGGCACCAGGCGATCTTCAGTTTCAGTTTCCTTGTCGTCTCGCAGACCATCTTTTCCACCAGAGACAACAACATCTTTGATATATCCGAAGACGACAGGCAAAAGGGAGACAAGACTGTCCGCACACATAATGGCAAGCGATACCCAGAGGATCCATCCACGGGCACCGTCTGTCATACTTCCCACAGGACCAGGTGCCCAGCCAGAATATTTTGACAAAGGTGACAAGATTGCCCAACCCACGAACATACCCTGTGTGAATGTATCAGTGAGCTCTCAGAGCACAGAAAACAATCTCTACCAGATTCATCGAAAGGGTGACAGGAAATCCCATGATGATACCTTGACCAACATAGGATAGACTGGGCGTGAAGCTCCATAACCAGCTGCTAGCTAGATAGTTGCCAAATATGGGTATAGCGAAGATAACGGGGAAGAAATAGGCAGCAAGCTAAGATAGAATTATAAATCAGCCGCTCGCGACGCCGTATAACTCTACTCACTGTCATCAGTCCAGAGGTGGCGAAACTCCAGAGAAGGGTGTGCCACCCGGTCTCTTGAACGACTTCTTGCTCGGCCAATACGAGCGCCTCCTCTTCACTGTGAACCGAATCATGCTCATTCTGTACAGATTCTTCCTCGTCTATCCGTTGGTAACCGTGTCGATGACGCAAAGTTGCTTCTGGGGGCGGAAGCTTATGTAGAACGGATATGAGGTGGGCAGTTGCAGTGCCGGACGGAAAAGCAAGCTGTTCTTCAATAATCTAAGGAAATATAAGGCGTACATACGAGAGATCATCGATGACGGACAAACCACTTGTTTCCGTATAGGTGGGGACATGAAAACGCTATAAATAGAACGTAAGTCCTGAGTTCTGGCGTAACCATATACCTCACCCGAAGAACGCGACGGCAAGCGACCATCCTACACCAGCAATCCAAGATAAGTGCACAGGCGGAGTGCCGTCTCTCTCTTCATCCAGTAGACCTAGCGCCGGTAGAATGCCCACGAAACCTGCCTATGAATGATTATGCTCGAGGCGTCATGTTGAGAAACGTAAACCATACTGCGAGAGGCATCGTTCCAGTAGCCACAGCCGTCGTCTGTACGACGATGATCTCTTGGGGACTAAGAGGTTTCGGAAGCATCCTAGATATCAGGAAACCAATCAAGGCGGATTGTAACGACATCCTACAGAGACGGTATCACTTGCTTGAAGACTGATACTACAAGGTATTCGACGCACATACTGATAAATCCCGTCTGCAAGCCAAAGTAGAGATTGGTAAAGCACAATAGGCTTCCTATTAGTAAACCCAAGATAACGGCTGTAAAGGTGAATTCATTGGACGCTGAATGGCCTTCGCCAAGCGGCTTGACGAGTTTCCTGGCATGAGTTAGCACTAGCAAGGAGCTGAGAGTGTAACGATATACTTGAACCAGGTCATACTAGCATGAAGGTAAGAAGCAAGGCGTTAGCAAGCATGCAGGGGCAGCCTGCATCCGGCAGGCATCGGACCGTTCCTCCGAGAACCTGGTCGTCCTGCTCACCAGAGTCGACGAGAACCCTGACAGCCCCCATAGAGTTCTCCAATGCAGATCTCTCACAATATTGCAACGAAAATACGCGCATCCAGTATTTAACCCGAGTTTATGATCAGACATTTGTACGCGTTGTACGCGTCGTAGGGCTCGGCACAGCTTGCCGAGGGGCCTCGAGTCATCGATAGCGCTCCTTGTCCTCTTACTCCGAGTTCACCTCGACTGCCAGACAGTGCTGACGATGGCGACACAGAAATTTAGACAAGCAGATGGCCTATTGCAGATTATACCACATCCAGGTGCCCCAGCCATGTACGTGACAAGCCAGAGGCCACTTGAAAAGCTGATCTGTCACTAGACTACCCAAGGAGGGCGAAACAAATATCCTAATCACTTCAGCATTGCCATACTGCAACAATGTACCCCATCTGGGTACGCCAGCAACCCATTGGGCTGGACTTTGATTGACCAGAAACACAGGGAACATCATTGGAAGTACTCTGAGTGCCGACGTCTTCAGTCGGTGCGTTTTCAGCATTGTTGGTCGATGTAGAGGCTAATATGGCTGCAGTTACAATCGTACGTGGATGCGATGAAGCACCTTTGATGTTTCAACTTCTTGTCGGACAGGGACGAGAAATCGAACTACATTGTATATCTGTGGAACCGACGAATACGGAACTGCGACAGAGACTCAGGCCATAAAGGAAGGTGTAGAGCCCAAAGTACTTTGCGACAAGTACCACCTTCTCCATAAGGAGACCTATGAGTGGTTTGACATTGGGTACCAATCCTTTCTTCAGTCCCTAAATCATGCTCATCTCTCCATAGTTTTGACTACTTTGGACGCACTTCCACGGAATGGCATTCCACGTAGGCTTCCGACATATCTTCCATATCTTCGCTCATCTCGAAGCTAGTATCTGCCAAGGTATCTACCGGAATCTACGAAAGAATGGATACCTCGAAAAGCAGGACAAGGAACAAGTCTATTGCGAAGGGTGCCCCAAGCACGTATCTTTCTATGTTCCAATGCTTATCGTTAATCGGCTCTTTCAGATTCTTAGCAGACCGCTTCGTCGAAGGCGTGTGCCCGCACTGTGGCTACGAAGCAAGTTGTGTTCTCTCTATATCTGCGTGTATAACTGACAAAATCACTCAGGATGCTCGGGGAGACCAATGCGATCTCTGTAGCCGTACCTTAGATGCAATTGAGCTAATCAAGCCTCGTTGTATGGTCAACAAGGACCACAAAGTAACGACCCGAACCTCTACACACAACTATCTCAAGCTCAATGAGATACAACCACGGACGGAAGAGTGGATCAAGAAGTCGTGGAAAGCTGGCCATTGGTCTCCCAACTCCGTCATTAATGCCAACGGTGAAATAGTTGACGCCCGTGTCAAAGCCGGTCTGCTTCCGACCCCGTTGACAAGAGATCTCAAATGGGGTGTCAAGGTGCCTATAGATTCGGAGGAGGACAAGGCGATGGAGGGCAAAGTCTTATGTAAGGCATATACGGTTGATATACATGTATGTCACTGACGCGTCTCGTCTAGATGTTTGGGTAATGGCAGAACATTCGGCGATCCTATCTATTAGCTCACTCACCTTCATAGTACGACGCACCCATCGGATACCCCAGTATCACTGCCAATTATACACCAGAATGGGAGAAATGGTGGTTCAATCCCAAAGACGTTCATCTCTATCAGTTTATGGGCAAAGACAATGTGTATTTCCATACCGTGTACTTCCCCTCCATTCAGCTTGCGGATGGACGTAACTGGTCAACGTTACACCACTTGTCCACCACAGGTAATAGTTCACAGACCAATTCACTCCATACTGAATACAATCATTACAGAATACCTTAATTACGAGGGCGGTAAATTCTCGAAAAGTAGAAATCGTGGCGTCTTCGGTCCAGCCGCGAAAGAGACGGGCATACCGGCATCCGTTTGGCGTTATTATCTTCTGTCGACGCGCCCAGAAACGGCCGATGCCATGTTTTCCTGGGCGGACTGCGTAGGTCTCTCAAGCACACTTCACATGTATTATCCTCATGATCTCTGTAGATTGCTGCTAACAATAACGTACTTCTAAATAAGTGAGTTGATGCTCATTCGTAAGAAACAGCATTGCTCAATCGATTGTAGTTTTGGAAATTTCGTCAATCGGGTCCTGAAGTTCGTATCGTCACAGTACGACAGTGTCATCCCAGAAAGTGGAGACGAACCTGGTCCGCTTTCTCCCAATGACGAACACGACGCAAAATTCATCATAGACGTCAACGCCTCCCTACAAGAATACATTTCCGACATGGAGGCTGTCAAACTCCGCAAAGGTCTGCACACTGTCATGCAGATCTCAGGTCTCGGAAACAATTACTTGCAGTCGTCCGGTCTTGGAAAGGCCTTGATGACTTCGGATCCCAAGCGCTGCGCACAGGTCGTCTCCCGCGCGGTCAACCTGATCTGGGTGTTATCGACGCTGGTGTATCCCTACATGCCTGCAACGTCAGCGGCCATTTTAGAGCAGCTCAATGTCCCGGCGCGCGCTGTACCCGACGTTTTGTCAACGGACATCCTTGCCGGCCATACGATCGGCAAGCCAGCCCACTTGTTCAAGAAAATCGAGGAGAACATGGCTGAAAAATTCCGGGCCAAGTTCGGTGGTCTTCCTGAGGTAGAGGAGGCGCCGAAGCCAAAAGCGGGAAAGAAGAAGCCTTCGAAGGCACCTGCGGCGCTGTCTCCCGATGTTATCAGGACGCCCGAGATGCTTGCTGTAGAGGCCAAGATTGCGGAGCAGGGCGATGCCATTCGCGCCTTGAAGGCGGAACCGAAAACACCGGAGACGGATCTGGAGATCAAAGCTGCGGTGGATGCCTTGAACAAGTTGAAGACGGATTTGTTGGATCTGGCGCCCAAGGCATGAAGATAGAGAAGCTGTACCTAGAGAAGTGATGCAAAATTGTGATCAATGTAATAGTTATGTAGAGCGCAGACGACTTTCTAATGGCTGGAACGCGATGTACTTTGTGACGCGTCACTGGACGCGTCCTGTTTACCCTGTCATGCAAGCTGACCCAAATAACGGCACAGTAGCGAGGGTTTTAGGCCCAAACATTGTAGATCTCAAGTAAATCTTCATCATCTATGGAGGAACGCAAGACTTTAATTAGCGAGAGAAAGAGGAGGAACGACGCGTACGCGTCTGAGGTCCTGAAGCGAGAAAATTCAAACAAGTCATCATGTCACATATACCGGAATTACAACGCTTTTCTTCTTTCGACATAACCTCTAAGCTCACGAGACTGCTTAGAACACATCGGAGTGGTACCAGATCGGATCCTCCTCTCGCTTGAAGAACTCCTTCGCCCTCCGAATAAACTCTTCGTTTTTGGCCAAGTCCAGTTCCTGCTGCGTGTCGTTGCTCGTAATTAGCACCCTATACGTAGGATTGATTATGTCAATAGCGATGTAGAAGGTGAGCTCGTGGAATTCCCTAAAGTCACAGATGAGATTCATGGCGCGCAGATGAGAAAAGGAGCACAATAAGCCAGCTTGCTCCCACTCCTTCTTCCATTTTGGGCGTACCCAGTTGTACGAGTTTATGTATCCATTATCAAATTCTTGGCAAATTGGCCCCGCTGGAATTTCCCAGCCCAACTTGTACAATGGGTACCAAGGCTGCGACTTGGAGATGTTTGCGACGGGTATGGACTTGGTGAACTCGATCCGGCGTAGAAAACCGGCACGAGAATGCCTGAGGACTCAGGTATGCGTGAGCTCTTTAAGAAAAATGGCGACCAAGCTTACCTGCGCTTGTTCATAGCTGGTGACAGTACCAAGGTGACAGTACCAAGGTGACAGTACCAAGGTGACAGTACCAAGGTGACAGTACCAAGGTGACAGTACCAAGGTGACAGTACCAAGGTGACAGTACCAAGGTGACAGTACCAAGGTGACAGTACCAAGGTGACAGTACCAAGGTGACAGTACCAAGGTGACAGTACCAAGGTGACAGTACCAAGGTGACAGTACCAAGGTGACAGTACCAAGGTGACAGTACCAAGGTGACAGTACCAAGGTGACAGTACCAAGGTGACAGTACCAAGGTGACAGTACCAAGGTGACAGTACCAAGGTGACAGTACCAAGGTGACAGTACCAAGGTGACAGTACCAAGGTGACAGTACCAAGGTGACAGTACCAAGGTGACAGTACCAAGGTGACAGTACCAAGGTGACAGTACCAAGGTGACAGTACCAAGGTATACAAAAGGTGGTCGGCAACCGGGCCAGAAATTGGTGATCGAGAAAGTGGTATTGCCCAAAAAGGAAACCCCTGCCAAACGGGATCCAAAGAGCTGATTCCTCTGCAAAGTTTGGAGCTCGTATCGTCACATCTCAGGTCTTGGGGGGAAAATTTGAAAATTCTTAGAATATTCCTTGAATAAAAGTTATCGTTGCAGAAGTCTTATTTACATGTTGAAAGGGCTGCTGGATGACTCTACTACTTGAAGAGAAGCAAAAGAAAAAAATCTGCAACCATAACTTTCTTGAGATGCATCATGCCATGCTTTTCTTCCATACAAACATGTCCCAAAAGTGAGGTGGGAGGCCAGCAATTCAGGCTCAAGTACGTGACCACGGCCTCAGCCAGCGTCGGAGTTTAAATTGGGTGACCATTGTTAGCAACTGACTAAGCCACGAGACTCAACCAGGTACCACAGCAAGAACTAAAAGAGAAAGTGTTTGTGTTCGTAAGACTAGGCTAGGCCAGGTGTATAAACGAGATTGGAACTAAAGTACAATGATACTACACTACTGCTTATATACTAGTAAGCCTGTGTTTGGGACTCCTTGTCCATACGTGTTTCCGCTAGGGATAACTCCACGCCCTTGACCCAGTGTTGTATGCTACTAGTCCGTGAAACCATTAAATACGAGTGGTAACTGCATGTAAGTAATAATACTGAAACAACCATGTGTGCTACGAGTGTCGGTGATGTGTATACAATGGGAAATCCATGAGGTATCGGCATGTATGATGTCATCCATGTGTTACCGTGTGTCCGACATGAGTACGGCTTCGGTAATGAACAGGAGTATGATCGGTGACGAAACAGATGATGAAACAGTCCGTTGGTTGATAAGACAAGGCCCCCGATAAGATGTGAAAGTGTGAAAATATGGCAATTCATAACATCACCCCCTCCTTAAGGCGCAAGTTCCATTCTGCGCCAGATTTGCTCCATGAGGGCCGCAGAGGGTAGCATGACGTCAAGAGGTTCAGTGTCAGGTGGTGGCATGGGTCAAAATAGATGTGATGGAAATTGCGACATGGGAACTTCAATGCGAGCAAGTGCAGATGGCTTCGGCTTGTTTGGGTACTGCTGGTGGAAATTGCGAATAGCTTTGTCGGCATTCTTGAGATTGCATGCCGGTTCCCATGTCTGTTTGTGTGTGCCATAACCCTTCCAGTGAACCTTATATTGGAAACCCCCGCGGTACTTCCGGGAATTCACCACTTTCTCAACCTCCCATTCCGGCTCGGCACCTTCCAACACTGGTGGCGGACACGTGTCTTGGGGTTGTGTCGGAAACTGAGGCTCGTGATAAGGCGTCAGCAGGGCCTCATTGAACACGGAATGGATGCTTTTCCACGTGTGAGGAATCTGGAGCTTGTAAGAGCTTGTCCCGACTTTCTTGATCACTTTGAACGGCCCGAAGCGTTTGTCATCAAGCTTCTTCATTGGTCGGTCCGTGCTGAGATTCGTCCCTTCCAGCCATACTTTGTTGCCCTCCTTGTACTCTACTGCGTCTGTCCGCTTCCTGTCATAAAACCGTTTCATGTCCTCTTTTGCCATCTTTAATGCCGACCCCACTTCGTCCCATGTTTTCCTCATGCCATTGGCAAACTCCTGCCCAGTCTCGTTTCTCGATGCCGTTTTTGGAGCGGTGCCTTTGTAGGGGTGTCTGCCCATGTCTGCGAAGAACGGAGTAACCTTGGTTGCTGAGTGTACCCAATCGTTGTAAACGAATTCGGCAGAGGGTAACCATTCATGCCAGTCGTTCTGATAGTAATTGATGAATAACCGTAAGAAATGTTCTATCTCTTGATTCAACCATTCTGTTTGCCCATTTGCCTGTGGATGGTACACCGTCGTGAAGTTCCCTTCAATGCCCAACAGCCGGTATAACTCCTTCATGAAACACGAGTGGTATTGCGGACCTCAATCGTGTATCATCTGTCGCGGCAATCCATGTATGGGGAAGATTCGATCGCGGTAAATACAAGCCATGCCTTCTGACGTCAGGGTGATGTGTGTTGGTATAATGCGTAACCGCTTTGTGAAATGGTCCACAAACGTGCTGATCGCATTGTATCCTCCCGACTTCGGCAACTCGCCGATCATGTCCGTCCCAACTTTCTCCCATGGTTCGCTTGGTACGTCTATAGGATGGAGAGGTGCAGCCGGTTTGTGCGATGTGACTTTGTAACTTGGCATTTTTGACACCCTTCCACGTATTCACGGACATCTTGGCTGATTCCTGGCCACCAATAGGTGCGTGTGATCAACTCGAGAGTCTTGTACCGTCCCGGATGCCCTGCAAGCTGTGCATCATGATGCATTTCCAATAACTTTTCCCGCAATTCCTTGTCCTTCGGTATGTAAATACGATCTTTCCATATAATAAGTCCATTTTCCTTCTCTTCCCATCCTTTTTCTTTGTTTTCTAATGCTTTTTATACGTATCTGTCCTTGTTTCCTTTTCTTTGTTTGATTTTGTTAAGTAATTCTCCTCCGGTGTAGCTACTGTATGTAAAGAAAATTGAATTTGTGATATAAAAAACTCCGGTTTTAGTAAAACAACGTTTTCGTTATCTTTTTCCCCCTTCTCAAGGCCTGTCATCCTTGACAAGGCATCAGCTTTCCCATCGTCTTGCCTGGCTTGTGAATCATCTGTATGTCATACTCCGCCAACTCCGTAACCCATCTCGCCTGCCTCCGATTCAGCTTCTGTGGCTTTCGGAAGTACTGGAGGTTTTGATGATCGGTAAACACCTCCACCGTTTCCTTTGCTCCAAGGAGATATTGTCTCCAGTCGTCAATTGAGTCCATGATAGCCATCATCTCTTTGTCGTAGATCTCATAATTGCGCTCTACTTCGTTCAGCGCGCAGACCAAAAGGCTACTGGTCTCCATTTTCCGTCAACCAAGTGGGAAAGAACCGCCCCGTTCGCATAGTTCGAGGAGTCTGCCTCAACTCGAAACTTGCCGTCGTCGTGTGGTACGATCAGAACGGGTTCTTCCGTCATCCTGTTTCAGCTCCTCAAACGCCTCGTGCTGCTCCAGCCCCAAACCCACTTGCCCTTCCCGGTTAGCGATGTCAATGGCTTTGCTACTCCCGTAAATCCCCTGATGAAACGTCGGTAGAAGTTGCAGAAGCCCAGGAATGACTGTACTTCCTTCTTCTTTGTCGGCTCCTTCCATTCCTTCACTACGGCCACTTTTGCCAGATCCATCTTCACTTCTCCTCCTCCAACAATAACTCCCAAGTAATCTACAGTATGTGCCTTGAAACTACATTTCTCGGGTTTTAAATACAACTTATTTACTCGTAATATTTCTAATACCCTGCGTACAATCTGTCTATGCTCCTCAAGAGTGTTTGTAAAGATAAGTATATCGTCTAAGTAACTATAACATGTCCTCATCAATCAACTCCTTCAGAATGTGATTCATGAACGATTGGAACGTTGCCGGCGAGTTTGTAAGTCCGAAGAACATGACTGAGGGCTCGAACAGGCCTGGTTTGTTCTAAACGCCGCTTTCCACTCATCACCTTCTTTGATCCGGATGTTATTGTAACCCCATTGGACATCCATCTTTGTAAAACACTTTGCTCCCTTCAGCTTGTCGATAAGTTCTTGGATCAACGGTAAGGGGTATCGGTTTTTGATCGTCATGTCATTCAATTTCCGATAATCCTGCACTGGCCGAAGGCTTCCGTCCTTCTTCTTGACAAAGAAGAATGGTGACGCCATGGGTGAGATTGATGGCCGTATGCGTCCCGTGCGTATGTTTTCCTCCAAGAACTCGTCTAATGCCTTCTGCTCGGATGGACTAAGGGGATAGACCTTGCAGTCAACCAGTTTGGAACCAGGCGTAAGTTCTATCACATGATCCCAGGGTCTTCGCTCCGGTAACTTGTCAAAGTCCGCCTTGCTAAATACATCGGAAAATTCCTCGATGTAAGGTGCAGCAGCAGACGAAGGCTGTTGTGATCTCAGCTTTTCACCGCTTTTGCAATAGTTGTCCCAGTCCATCCAAAACAACCGCTCTCCCTCCTCCAGCTTCTCTTCTACATCTTCTCCTTCATCTTCTGGCGAGTCATACTTGGGTAGATAACCGCAACGGTCTGGGCATCAATCAAAAGTCAACGTGGATTCCGTCCAGTTGATCGTGGGGTTGTGATATTGTAACCAATCTAGCCCCAAAAAGATACTTGTTTTGCCAAGATTGGTGACGGCCAACTCGATCTTTTCGCGTGATCACCATCTTCATCCGGACCTCCACAAAACCTTCAATTGCCCTCCCTTGTTTAGGGTTCCATCTGCATTGTAGACAGGAAGCTTAACCGGTAACTCCTTGATCAGAAGTCCATTCTTCTCGACAAATTCTTTATTGACGCAAGAACCCGTTGCTCCACTGTCAAGAAGGGCACTCGTTTCCCATTCAGAGCCTGTGTGCACGCTCTCTATGGTTACTCGGAGTTTCATGTCCTGCCCCTTTGTTCCCTGGATGTACTTCCTCGACTTTTTTAACTCCGTCACAACTTCCACCGCAGCTTCCTCGTCAACGCTCTGATCGCCATCACCTTCTCTTCCGTTGCTTCTCTCTCTCTCCGCTCCGGCATCCATGCTCTCAAAATTCCCACTGCTCTCGGCACTTCGTGCTCTCTTAGCCGTTGTGCAACCCACTCGGGCGTGTTTGGCTCAAATCTTTCTTTCGCAGGTTTTGTTGATGAAGTCGTCGATGATATTTCAGGCGTATCAGTACCAGTACTATAAATAGATTCTGCATCTGACGACTTTTCCCTTAATGACTGCTCCGGCAGGACTGCGTCTACTGCAGGAGCTTCGCAAAACCCAACTCTTCAGCCAGCTTCTTCTTCTCCTCGTCATTCATTTCAGTCCATAGACCCCGAATCATCTGGGGTCGACCCTTCTTGGGACAGAACCTGCTGACATGGCCGTGTTCACCACAGCTGAAGCAGAGTCCTCTTGACGTGCGTTGTTGATGTCCATCGGCCTGCCGGCTCCTCCATAGGTAACACCGGTGGCATCTCGTTGTGTGATCGGCGTCGGGGGTGGATTCGTTGGATTGGCTCTTGATGTAGCCGCCTGCGGAGCTTGGGGCCGGGACTGCATGCCAGACCTCTTGCTTGCCGTCCGCCTTCTCCATAGCTGATTGATCTGGATGATCTGTGCCTTCCAATCCTTGTATTTCACCAGCAACCCGTCTCGGCTGCCATAGATCTGGTCAATGATCTTCTTGTTGACATTGGTCTCGAGAAGACGTATGACATATGCATCATCCTTTGAGTATTCCGCCTGAGTGAGCAGAACCTTGAACTTCTGGAAGAAATCTTGAGCGGTGTCTTGCCCCTGGCGCAACCGCTCGATCTGATCTTGCGCGTCTCGCGCGAGGTTGGAATCCACAAATCGCTCCTTCAAGTTCTCCTTGAACTCAGTCCAAGAGACTGTCCATTCCTCTTCTTCCTCGTCGAAGTTCTGATCCAAGTAGTTCTGGACCCATGCATCAACATGATCTCCTTGGATGTAGGAGAGAACAACATCGATCCTTTCGGAGTCAGATGTGAGGTTGTTCTTTTTGTCACGAATGTATGTGAACATCAATCGCCACCAGCTCTTGTACTTGGACTTGTCCCCGTCATAGTCATAAGGCTTGTTGACAAGGGATCGGCCTTTGGTTTCAATATCGGCGTGATGAGCGGGTGTGTGAGGAGCGGTTTTGGGTGCTTCGTTGGACATGATGAATTGGGGTGATAGGATCAGAGAGTGAAAAGGTGAAAGTGGGGATATGGGTGATGCGGATTTGGATGAAACGGGTGAGGGAATAGAGATTTGGAAGAATAAGGAGGAATTGCCTAGATCTGAGATAGAATCCAGGACTTGGTAGGGTGGGGAATGATGGTGTGTATCGTAAGGTAAGTAAAGTAGGTAGGTATTGTAACTGTCTACACTATTTTACCGACTACTGACTACGTATCTACGGAGCCCAAGAGCTCGTCACAAGTTCGCAATTGCCCAGCCGACGTCCCTCTGGTGTGAGGTAAGTCGAAGTTTTTCTGGGAACGGGGGTTGACCCGTAAACAGCGCCCACTGAAGTGCAACTGCCAAAAGTTCGTTCTCGTGAGAGCGGCTACTTCCAGCACCCAAGGCAGTTATCTCTAACTGTTAGCCGGCGCTACTGGGACCAATACACACATATGCGGACGTGCGCTGGAATTAGGAATCCGTCGATCTGTAAACAGGAAAGGGGATGGGGAAATGTGCGATGATCAAACAGCGAAGTGCTGATCGACAATCAGGGATATGTGGTAGATGGTAGAAAGTAGTTCTGATCTTCTGTTAGTGACTGACTAAGCCACGAGACTCAACCAGGTACCACAGCAAGAACTAAAAGAGAAAGTGTTTGCGTTTGTAAGACTAGGCTAGGCCAGGTGTATAAACGAGATCGGAACTAAAGTACAATGATACTACACTACTGCTTATATACTAGTAAGCCTGTGTTTGGGACTCCTTGTCCATACGTGTTTCCGCTAGGGATAACTCCACACCCTTGACCCAGTGTTGTATGCTACTAGTCCGTAAAACCATTAAATACGAGTGGTAACTGCATGTAAGTAATAATACTGAAACAACCATGTGTGCTACGAGTGTTGGTGGTGTGTATACAATGGGAAATCCATGAGGTATCAGCATGTATGATGTCATCCATGTGTTAGGCATGTGTCCGACATGAGTACGGCTTCGGTAATGAACAGGAGTATGATCAGTGACGAAACAGATGATGAAACAGTCCGTTGGTTAATAAGACAAGGCCCCCGATAAGATATGATAAGATGTGAAAGTGTGAAAATATGGCAATTCATAACAACCATTGCCGACCACCAGGTACAAGTCGGTGGTTACTGGTGGTGGTAAATCAGTGAGTTTTTTTATTACATAATTCATGACGTAAGTCGCACTAATACACAGGAACTCCCGTCAGCATCAGGCTTTCCTGTACAGTACAGTAATAAGGTTTGACATGGGCGTTGTACGACTGATCATACTCGTAATGCGGCACACTCTCTATTCTTGAAGGATTGCATACGAGAAGCCTTCACAATGAAGGCAAGTACACAGTTCTAGAGTGAAACTCATCGACTAAACATCCTGATAGTGGGGACAACATTGGACACGATCCGTTCACGATGCAATTGTTGTAGCGTACAGTGGAGTGTACAACCTTTGTAGACTGGAAAATCCAGTATACGCCATTTGGCTTCCCGTCCTCGTCTGCCTTTCCATCAGTCTAAAATCCGCCGGCAACCCACTTCTACTCATACCCCAATTCTCCATATATCATACAAAACACAAACATGAACCCACCGTTCCTCATCAGCGCGCGCATTCCGACCAGTCATCATCCGCCACTTTCTACATCCTGGGAGCGCTCAATAGTGGCTCACACCATGTCTGACACCCAGCTGACACCTGGATGAGGGTTTCTCACCCATCTCGCCCCATGTCCATACACTAGATGAGGGTAGGCAGTGTGGAAAGAGCTCCATGTCTGACTTTTCCTCTAGGTTTGGGGCAAATTTTGTATTCCATGTCCAACTTTGGGATCAACAATGTCACTGTATTATCCAGGGTCCTCTTCGGAATCTACGGCAGCCACTGTTGCCAACTCCACTGCGCGCGGTGTTGCCCTTGATCTCTGTCTGGTTTTGCCTAAATTGGTTGCTCGCGGTGGAATCTTGGCCACCATTACATCGCTCCTCAACAACATTAAGATCAACCAAATCTTCCACCGTAAAATGTGTATCCTGCGCCTTAGCATCCCACTCATCCTTGAGTTGAAGCGGCCTCCACCCCGACATCCCCATAATGCAGGAGTGGGTACAAGCTCTCTTGGATTTAGTTTCCTTCACCATTGTGCAATCCCAACATCAAGCTCATTGCCTATTTTCTACCGTTTGATATGCCCATCAGGATTAAGTCATTCTAATTGCCGGAGCCGGTGAATGGTTCTGCTGGCGACTCTGCACAAGGGCTGACGATGACATTGGCGAAGCGAAGTTCGACTTCCTTACCTACCGCCAATTTCTGATTGAAAAAGAAGCAGCAGCAGAAGCAGCCCAGGCTGAAGAGGAAGGGGTAGAAGCAAGAACAAAGCTTAATGAGGACAGTGACGAGGATAGTGATGATGGACACAATGTTTTGCACCATCCTGCCAATGTCAAGGAGCTGCTACGGGAATTGTTGGTAAAGCAGAAGCAAGAGCGTGCTAAGCGTGCTAAAAATCATGCACGCAAGAAGGCCACTCAATCCCAGGCCGCTGCCAAATCCATCGAGAGAGATCTCAAACAGCCTCTCTTTTCAAACAAGACAATTACCAACACCATTAAATCCTTAGGCATTTTGTATAAGGTCGATGTCCAGGATCCCGACAGCGACCCCAGCATGGTTACGGGATGGTCTGGTCTGATGCAACTGGGCACATCTGTCGCGGAAAAGCATTTGTTGCACATACAAATGTGTCTCAAAGAGGTTGCAAAGGCTGATCATACCTAATACCGCGCACTGCTAATGTTCTGTGAAATACTTAGTACTTATACCAAAGATTTGCTGTAATTATAAATCTTCTCGACAACGGTCACAACGACAATGACTCACTTGTAATACGGGAACGGCACCACCATGCGTCTCTGACGCATCTTGATCATGTATTTGATCAGCACAGCTTTAGCCACTGCCGAACTGAAACCAGTATAACATTGCCGGTGTGATTCTGGCTGGGTATGCAGTGATCCGATCATCCAATGCCACTATTTGATGATCTGTGAATGATTGTTTTAGCTTTGTGTAATTTGCAAGGATTCATGAGGTCGGAGTACTTATTGTAGAATCATTACAAAAGGTATTGTGGACGCGACCTTAAGGTAGGAATTGGTGTTACCGAGAGGTCCTCACGAAAGAGCGATGATGTAGATACCTGTCGTTCCCTATCAACACACCTTCCTCTTTCGTCGAGCACACCTCTTACTAAGTATTCAACAAGTTTGAAGCAGTGAACAGAGTAGTGTAGGTATGCGGACTCGGCTAGCTGCGCAGACATGATGGTGGTCTTCAGACAAGGTGTACGACAAGATGTACATTCGGAGCCTGTGTACCTACAACATCCGTGCTATGTGTGTCTGTATAACATAAGCACAACATACAGTAGGATATAAAACACAGTCTGTGCATGTCTGTAAAGACAATTATTGGTCCAGCTAGAGGCATCATTAAGTACTGATAAGCTCTGTACATCATTGTCAGTCAAGTAATCCCTGCAGCGCAAATCACTACATCTACTAGCGGGAGTGACGAGAGTCGAGACGTATCGGTATCACACCAACGCTAAACGCACTGGACCACTGGTCCCTGGATGTCTAAGACCTCTATCGGCCACAGCGGAAACGATGCTCGCTCCAGAGCGAGCATCGTTTAAGCTTTATTCATAAGCATTGTGTCAAATACAGAACGTAAACTAATCTTGTCCTCTCGTGTTCTGGTTCCTGCTATTGGTTGAGCGCTGAGTATAGCAGCTCAAGTAGTAGCTCCGTCACGGTGCTCGTGTCAGTAGAGAGAAATCTAATAGACTGGGAACGTGTGCCGTAGCTGAACGTTGAACCTTAACTTCTGGTGCTGTCTGTTCTGGTTGCAAGTCAGGCTGCTTCATTGCATGTGGATGGTAATGGGTGTTCAACGTTCAATAAGCGGAAATAATGCGAGCGGGCGACAGCGGCGAAGCCGCAAGCATTGTTGTAGCTTGAGGAAAACCAACATGATAGCATTGTAACTCTGGAAATCAATGATGACTGAACTTAATACAACATCTGGATGCTGCGTCTTTGCAGGCCACGCGCAAGGATTATGCCCTCAAGGGGCCGCTGAGAATACTCATCCCTTCATTCATCTGGAAGACCGGGCCGATTGCCTTTCCTGATTTGCATTTTTGCATCTCGTCTTTCTGCTCTTGATGTCGCTATGTCGGTCGATTAGGCCGTGCTCCTCGTCGCTGGCGTCGTCGTCGCGCGGCCCGCAAATCTTCAATGCGCTTGGTGTGCGGTACCGTTCAGCAAAGGCGGCAAAGAAACACGCGGCCAAACTGAAAGCAAAGGCGGCGACTTTGGCGCCATCATGGCAGAGTCGCGGTAAGATTCAGAACAAAGTGGGCTTCACGCCGTACACGAGCCCGGACGAAGACCACCATAGCAAGCGTACGTCGCGTCTTTTCATCTCGGCTGAAACTCATTCTCTTTAGCCCTCACCATTCCCGATCTCGCTCAAAATCCCAGCTTATTAATTCCTCCTTCCCCGCTCACCCCAGATTCCCCTGCCTCTGAGGTTCTGTCTTTCTTTGAGGCAAATGCAAAGCGTTGGACCAAAACACGCCGCGTGAAGAACAGACTGGCCTTGTTCGGAATTCATGCCTCTTACCTACCGACAGTATTGAACGCTTTTGCTTCTGACGCTGCAGCTGGACGGGTGCGCTATGACGAGGCAGATCCCGCCGACACTTTTACCCCAATCCGAGACATGACCGATGCACAGAAGCGGGAGATTGACGAACGCGGTCAGGACGCGCTTGGTTTTAGTCTGGCGAGATTCGCTAGGTCGGAATTAGGCGATGGTATTGATTCTTACATGGATCTCGTCTATACCAACGTTCTGTACGCATGGGCAGGAAGCCCCATCGCCCGCGCGCACACACAGGAAAACATTTTCCCTGCTTCAGTTCTAGAGCAAATGACCGCCCTTTCTACTGCAGTCGCCGCACCAACGCCATCATTATACATGGGCGCGCGCACCCTGAAGCGCCGTTTCTTTCTACATGTTGGACCGACTAATTCCGGCAAAACGCATGCGGCGTTGAGGGCATTGGCTGCTGCTCCAACTGGTGTATATGCCGGTCCGCTTAGGCTACTCGCGCATGAAATCTGGGAACGACTGAATATGGGCACTATTGTCCCCAAAGGCGTCGACGAGAGTCAGATTCGGGACGAGGAAGTCGCTGGGGAAGAGGACACTAACCTGGATACGTCTGGCAAGGCTATCATCAAAAAAGGTCTCGGTAAACAGAAGTGGGTCCGCGAAACCAACATGATCACTGGCGAAGAAGTCAAAATTGTGTCACCATTCGCGCAGGTCATATCGTGTACGGTAGAGATGGTCAACTACGCCACGGTCTATGATGTTGGAGTAATCGACGAAATTCAACTTCTTTCGGATCCAGACCGTGGTTTCGCCTGGACGGCGGCGGTGCTTGGTCTCAATGCAGCCGAAATTCATCTCTGTGGAGAGGCCACCGCCATCCCCCTCGTTCGGACCCTCGTCGAATCGTGTGGAGACTCACTGGAAATCCGCGAGTATACCCGTTTATCTCCACTTGTAGTTGAAGACCAGTCGCTTGAATCCGACTTGGGTCGCGTACAGGCTGGAGATTGTCTAGTCGCCTTCTCACGTGGCCATATCTTCCGATACAAGAAGGAGTTGGAAGAGAAGGGTTTCCGTGTAGCTACCATCTACGGACGTCTTCCTCCAGAAGTGAGGAGTGAGCAAGCTGATCATTTCAACACGGGAAAGGCGGACGTGTTGGTAGGAAGCGACGCGCTTGGCCTCGGTCTCAACTTGTAAGTCTCTAATTGGACCTATCTATCTGTTTTCTTATAAGAATCACAGAAAAATTCGGCGCATGATATTTAGTCAAGTGGCAAAAGTGCACAATGGCTCCAATGGTCGGTGGATGCCGCTGACTGTAAGCCAAGTCAAGCAGATCGCCGGACGAGCTGGTCGATACGGACTCCACGCGCCAACCAAAGCTGAAAATACACCATCCGATCATGCACCCCCCCAGCCGACCTCTACCGTTGGCGCAGTCACCACTCTGAATCCAGGCGATCTTCCTTTCCTTCGCCGTACTATAGAGCTTACGCCGCCCCCGCTTTACACGGCCAAAGTCAACCCAACTCTCGAATCCGTGCAAGCGGGCTTGCGCGTTCTATCCAAAGCGAGTGTCCAGTACACACTTCCGCTTATCCTGAATGCGCACCGATATGTCGGACGTTGCCATTCGCACCTACGATATAGCGGATTCGAGAAGCACGAATCCAATTGGGAGCCCATTATCGACTTTATGGACGGAATTGGCTTGGGGCTAGATAAAATCCCGCTTGACATCACCATGCTCACTTTGGCGGCCCCCCTTCCTGTCCGTGATCTGCAAGCCCATCCCTATATTCGCAGTCTGTTCAGCCGTCTAATAACAGATCTGGTTGTGCCTGTTGACGAAGTTCTCAAGGATAGTCTGTCGGGACCATACGGCTATGTGGAGTATTTGGAGGCAGCGGAGGTCGCGCTTGGGGTCCCGAACGCGTCGTCTGGGGCGAACATTCTCCTGCCAACGAGCAAGGAACTCCTCAACACGATGGAGACAATGTATGCTTGCTTGAGCTTGTATGCCTGGATGCACTACAGGCGTCCGACGAGTTTCCCCGACTTGCAGAGAGTGCAGGATGACCTCTTGCCGCGGACTCGCCGCGCCATCGAGGGCATATTGGCTGGAGGGTTGTCGAAGAGGAGAAAAGACTTTGATTATGGAGTGTACGGGGAGAAGGAACACAAGGTCAAGTTTCAGCGGAATCTCCTGATGAAAGGGATGCAGTTAGAAATGCGGGACGAGCTGTACAGCGGGCTGCGGGATGATATTAAGCGACAGCAGCAGCGGAACTGATGATGAGGACGACGGCGCTTTCGAAATAACTTATTTTACTTGCTTTTCTGCTCCTCATCTACGCACGTCCATACTATATACATACTGCATATAATCCCATCGATGCTCACACTACGAAGAGACAAGCGCCAATGTAGCAACTGGATAACTCATCATTAAATTCGTCAAGGTACAAGCGTAAATAAAGCGAAAGGATATATTGATATCTCGAAGCAGAGGGAATAATAGTCGTAATAATCGTAAGGTGTCATCAGGGATCAAGCAAGCAAAGCACAAAAACAGTCAAACCAAGAAACTATCGCCTACTGTTCACGAGCCCAATGATAGCACTCTTGCGCATGAGCACCTTGAGCACCACTGCGCAGACACCCAGGCCGACCAAAAAGAAATACGAGGGCAGACCCTTGAGCGTCGTCGGTTCGGCGAGGCGCTCGAAATACGACGAAGTCAGGTATTTGGATTTGGACGCGCGCAGCTTTGATAGCGCGTCTCGACCAAACAGAGTGCAAAACACACGGCCGATAATGGAAGCAGGAGGAGGTGCCGGTGCGGCAACAGGAGTAGGGGACCGATGCCGGCGCCTCTTCAATTCCGCCTCTCGCTCCCGCTGGCGTTCTTCACGCTCACGCGCCGCCTCCTTCGCTTCCATATCGTCCACCTTTTTCTCCACCACTTCAATTCTCTTCCTCAACTGCCCAATGAGCCTCTTGGTCTCTTCCACCTCGGCCTCGAGTTTGTTTTCGTCAAATGGTGTTACGAGCATCATGGGCTCGATGGCTGCATCTACCTTGGAGGGAGATACTCCGGCTGCGATGGGCGCCAGTGCGAAGAGATCTTCAATGCCGGTGCCAGGAATGGGCATGACGCGCTTTATAGTGACACGATCGTCAAAGCCGTCCGCTTCTGCTTCCCAAGCGTGCACACCGACACCACGGCGCTTGGATTTGCGTTTGTTGACAAAGGTGTCAGGTCGATCGAGCGTTGATTTGTGGGATTGAGGGTATATGCCTTCTTGCCGGAGAAGTTCTTCCATCGGTAAGTCGTCCCCGCTGTTTAAGGCAATGGGACTCTCCGAAGGGGGAATGGGAAGAGGACGGTTGGATGAAGGACGAGCGGTAGCTGTAGCATACGCGTTGTCACTGTCCTCCGCTTCAGCGGTGTCGTAGATGCTGCTTCCGCTGCTGGCATTGCTGCTGCTGCGTTCGCGCCTACTCGCGCTGCTAGAATCGGCGGTACCTTCATCAATGCTTCCGCTGCGTTCGAAAGACTTGACCATGCCCTTGACGCGACCATTTCTGAATCTACCTGTAAGAGCGCTTTCTCGAATTGCACTGCGACGAACAGGACTAGCATCGCGCAAAGATTCGACTGATGATGAACTATTGAGGAAAGGATTGGAGGAGTGGGTTTCATGCAAAGACGTTGAGCGTCGTCGCCGATGTGGGGTGGTATCGTCGTCAGAGGCGGATATGGGAGAACATGGAGTCTCTTCAATCGCACTGCCGAAACCCCAGATGCGTCCTTTAAGGACGCTCTGGCGTAGACTACGCGAAGCAGAGAGAAGCGCCGATCGCCAAAGCTTGTTGATTTCGAATCTAAGGGGGATTAGACGAAGGCTGATAATCTCCACGACAAGCACTTACTGCGCCAAATCGTCTTCTTTCATTCTCAAAAAGCTCCGGCCCGAGATCTTGCTTTCCCGGACAAAGTTGGCGATATCCTGCGCAACTGGAGCGGGGAGCTGTAGTGTTTCTCCCGACCTGACCCGCAGAGTCGTAGAAAGGTAAAGTGAGAGCTGAGAGGGTGTCCAAGCCTTTGGATTTGAAGGGAGCTCGTCGAGAGCCGGCAAGCGCTGCTGGACGCCTCCTGGAGGAGTGGGCAAGGTATCTGCGCGCCGTGCTCTTCGCGGCGACGACGACATTTCGCTGCTGGCAGGAGATTCTGCGAAGACGTCCTCTGAAGTGCTCGAAGGTGACTGTGGGGGAATAGGCAGAGGCCGTGGTCCATCTGAGCTAAGACTGCGACTGTACCGATGACCGTGCCCAGTCATCTTGTTGGAGATGGAATTGACTCTCGATGGGCTGGGAGACGGGCTAGGTACATAGTGGTGGCCACCGCCTGAAGAGGCATTTGAGTTTGAACGACTGAGGACGCCTGACGAGCTGGTCTTGATGTTGTAGGGATGTGGATTTGGACGGAGGTCGTCTTTTGTTGGAGAAACTGGCCTAGGAAATACAAAAGTCTCTGTCTTGCTCATCGTGGATAACAGAGGTGGTTGAAAGAAGGATGTATTATCGTGACGTGACGGTGCATCTTATTCTTGGACGACTGACTGCCTCCTTGGATGGCGACAACCACGACGGCGACGACGAGCACCCACATTTTGTATGAGCGAGCCGACGTCCACAAGTCGTGCAAGTCGCTGGAGACGTTGCTTTCGGTTTTGAACGATTACTGCGAGGCTGCGGGAGCAGTTGTCTCTTTGCAGAAGAAGCTGGCAAAGGCTTTACGGGAGAATGCTGGCTCAAAGGCAACCAACGACGTCGCAGGTGCGCAACTATCGCGTTACATCCAATCCGCTCGGTCTCTGATAACACCCCAGCGAATGCACTCAACGCCAGTGCGACTATCTTCGAAGCTCTGTCCGACATAGATTCCAAGTTTGCAAAGATAGCAGACAAGGAATACGATGCAATCAGCAACGAAGTCAAGAAATGGTTCAAGAAACTCGCTGTATGTATATTTCAAGGTATTCCTGCCCAGTCATTAACGAACTTGGCCTCAGAAAGAGGAAAAAACTCATGACGACAAGATATTCGCCGCAAATGGCAAGATAAAGCAGGCTGGTATGTTTTAGGACGCATATAATCTACTTGGCCGCCCATAATGTTCCATAGGTCAGGTATACGAGAAGAAATCAAAGAAGAATGCGCGCGACGCGAGTGACGAACATGCACGCTACATCAACCTCATCAGCTCCCTAGGCCCAGAAATTTCCCAGGAGAAATAGTGAGTTTTTTTCACATTAACCCTGTATATTCATCAGACCATTTTATATAGCAACCATACTCTCCTCATTTCTCAAAGACACAGTTCAACTACTTTCAGCGTTGCCGCATGCGTGTCGCGACTAGCGGATTGTGAATGGATCAGATCATGCGAAGGAGTCCGCAGGTTTGCCCCCACTGTCGGTCCCTTGGGTGAATACCGTGCTCTTTGCGAAGGAGGCTGGAGTGGTCCAATGCCTTCAGATCTCCCTGACATTGACGAGGAAGCGGAGTACCGCCAGGACCAGCAGGGAATAATTAGTTCGAACCGTCCCCCTGCAAATGAAGAAGAACGATACCCTCCCCCCACTTATCGCAACGTCGATCCTACGAATACCCGGGAACCGACTGAACAGAGCACAGCATCTCGACCACCCATGCTTAACCTTCAGGACAAAGACAGGGAGTTTCCTACACCTTTGGCATCTCCTCAAGGACCACGATATCCTGCTGCTTCTCCCAATACCAAATCTAATCCTCCTTCCTCGTTCGAGCCGCCACGACCACTTGTAGATCCAAACACAGGCTCTGTCCGCTCGCTATCGGCGTTCCCAGCACCACCTACTCACTACCCTATACCTCCCCTCACACCTTCTCAGAGGCAGCAGCCTTCATTTGAACAGTCGTCGCAGTCTTCATCTAATTCTCACGTCACTTTTCCGACTCCTGTTACCCGCCAACCCGACGGTCGCGCAGAGAGCCATCAAGATGACTCTAATACATCTCATTCTCCCATCTCCACTCCTCCCTCCCCTCAGCAAAGATTAACGACTCGGCGGCTGCTACCCACAATGGTCATACGTCAGATCATTCCGATGTACGGCGACCACTCCCGCTGCGGACGTCAACTCTTCCGCCACCCGTGACAGAGTCCTTTGCAGATACCGATTCGCATCACCCTAAATCGGCCAACGGTACAATTTTTGAAGGTCGCGTAGATATTGACAAGACATCCTCTCAGCCCAAATCGGCACCACCTTCAAATGGACAGATGAAAAGTGAGTATAACGAGGATCGCGAATTTGGTGCTGGATACAAGCCTACTGCCCAAGGACGAAATGGAGAACCGTTGAAACCTAAACCCGTTGAGCGAAGTGATACGGCAGCCAGTAATGGCAGTATCGTTGCTGCTATGAGAAATAGATATTCTTATAATGTCTGTTTTCTTTTCGTTGTTCTCGTCAATTTCACTGACATGTGCGACTAGGCGGGAGCTAGTTCACCCCCTCCAAAGGAAATACCAGTTCCTCGTCTACCACTGAGTGTGCCCAATCTTGCGACGCGCTACCAACCAACGGACGGGCCTTCATCCCCGCGCATACGAGCGACATCTCCACCTCCGTCCCGTAATCTACCTACTCTGGATACCTTCAGCCAAGCCCGGCAAGCAGAGGCGTCATTCAGGGACCTTGGACCCCGACAAAGGTCCCCGGAAGGCTATCATTTCCCAGAGCCCCTCGGTCGCGCCCAGAGCTTTTAAATCGACAGTCTGAACCATTATTAGACGATGACACGCTTCGTCGTCAACGACGTCTGGAGGAGTTGGAAATTCAGGAGAAGGAGCAGGAGTTGCGCGCACGTGAGCTGGACATTGAGCTGAAGGCGCGAGAGTTGGAGAGACAACGGGATGGCACACGCATGAACATGCCTCAGCCGATGTCGCGGGAGAGTTATGCTGGGATTGGTGCTGGTGGCGGTCGGGCCGCAGGTGAGCTGGAGAGGCAGAGGGATTTGTTGATGAGAGAACGCGAGCGATATGATACGACCCCGACGACGCCCCGCCAGTCGCAGTATGGCACGAGTTTGAACATCCCGTCGTCGTCCCGCACCCCGAGCGACGAGAGCATGCCTCATACGAGCCCGCTGCCTGAATCGCCGCAGCTGAACGCGTGCATCCGCCATACTGCACGTGCGAAACGTGCAAATACGCGTCAAGGCGACACGTCCTGGGGAGAAGAGCAAGGGCGGGTGGATGCGGCGGCTGAGCATGCCCATCGTGGCGGGGCTAGATGTGAAGCGGAACAACAACCACACTGTAAAGGGCATGTCAATTGATGGGAAGAAGAATGCGAGCACGACGATGCTCGCGGTGAATACCCGGGAGGATGGTCGGATCGTCAGCGGGGGACGGAGAAGCTACGATGCCAGCAGTGGCATCAGCAATCGGAGTGTTACGAACCTTGGACGAAGATGATGATAATGACTTTCTGCCGCATTGCTCTGCGTATATGTATCCACTTAATTCCTCTATTCTTATTGTTACTCTATACTATAGTAGCGCTGTTACGCTTACGAACAATTTATGGACCTTTCAGTAGGTGACGCGTGTTCCCGGAGATTCACAAGGTGGTACCTTTTTCATCTGCCATCCACCTAATCGCCCCATTGAAAGTTTACGTTCTGAATCTTGATAAGGGTAGACATTCTCTCAAGCGGTGAGAGGTGCCAAAAAGTAAACGTTACGCGTTCGAAAAGTCTACAGCTAAAACGACTAGAGTGGCAAATGTCAATGGGAATGAGTAACTATGCAATTGTGTAAAGATGTGGTGAAAACAGAGGAAATGCATGGTGGACAAACTGTGATTGATGATGCAAGAAAGATGCCAACAGGAAAATGGGGTGGGAACGTGAAAAGGGAGAGAGTCCTAGACACCCTGCGGCGTAGGCTGTTGAATGGGTACAGTGCTGTCCCTAGCCTGGCCTTGGACGTCCTGAGGGAGAAGGTCAGCAGAACGGCCTGTGCACAAGAGGCATGCATACCAATTTCTGCTTCTTGAGTGGCCGTGGCCTTATGCCAGCCATACCTGCTTTTGCTCCAACGATCGCCTTGGGAATTTGAGGCGATACCAAGGTCTAAGGGACGGTGATCAGATTGACATATCAACGTCGATGATGAAGGGACGTACCGGGGTCTGCGGTGCCGGCGTTGGTGCGCTAGTAGACGGAGCCTCGTCTCTCTCCCGTTTCTTGACCCTAACGGGTAGCTGTAATGAACTCGCACTGACGGGTGGAGCACTAAGAGGGTGTGGTGTATTTGTCCGCGGAGTGCCTGTGCCAACGCGTCCAGTAGGTAATCCATTGACCTGTACCGGAGGCAGGTGAGGCTTGACACTGCCTGGCCTGGCGACGGGCGGCCGTGGTGTTCCCGCATTGGCCGGTGATGATGGTGTGGGGCCAGGCGTCTGCGCTTGCGGGAGAGGCGTCTGTGGCTGCGATTGATGGGCTTTGGCGAGCCGCTTGAGCTCTTTCCGTTTCTTCCGGTCCTCTCGAGCCTGTGCCGATTCGAGGACGAGTGCGTTGACGTTCCACTGTCGGGTTAATGAAAAAGTTATCCAATTTGATAGCTGAAATCTTACGCCTTTGAGACCCTCCAGGCTGACTGAAAATGCCTCGCGCTGTGTGCGAGAGTCGAAGGAGCGATTTTTAAGCGTTGTTTCGGGGGAACGGATATAGCGGTGATGAGATAGTCGTCCTTCTTCATCGAATGCTTTCCTGTAGCTCGCTGTCAGACTGGAGAGAGCAGAACAGCATATAGGCTACGCACCTGGCGCTCCCTTGATGAGATGTTTGTACGTGTGCTTTCTCTTCTTGTCACCCTTGGCGCCACCTGGATCATCATCGTCGGGATCGGCAGCCGGCGTCTGTGGTAGCGGGCTCGCCGCCGTCACAGGTCCGTCCTTCTCTTTTCCTTTTCCCTTGTCTGCCGATGGCGAGGATGGTTCAATGTCGTCCTGGGCCTTGACATACTTGTCGTAGGCGTCGAGGAGATTGAACGTGGAAAGCAGGTCCTGGGTGCTTCTAAAGTATACCGGAGGCTCTTGTTGAGCTGTGCGAGACGGACAAGGTCAGCGTCGTCGAGATATGCCCTGGTCAAAGGGCCAAACCTGGTGGTGGAAAAAATAAGGGAATAGGATCCGAGACTGGCATTTGGGGTGTCGGTGGGCGGGAGGGGCCAGCAACGGCATTGTTCATGATGAGGTCGAGGTCGTTGTCGCTGTCGAGGTCGTCGTCGAGGTTGTCGAGTAGAGAAGCTCAGACGGTGGATCAAGGATATGGTGGTCGTGATCAAGAGCGTGGTTATGTGTCATCATCTAATTTTATTGTTCCTCATATGATCGGTGCTCTCCTTTGTTGCACTCGGCTATCGTGCTCTTGTACTCGCCGCCTTACCACTGTCATCAAGGGACTGCGCCGGGGACTCACACTACCACATGCACCAAAGAATCATGTATCTCGCGGTCTCTGATGGGGTCTATGTACCGACGTTGCCCCGACTCACGGATTCTTCTTGCCTCGTCCCGGACGCTTCCGGAACGCTCGTTTCGCCTAGATCTCAGAGTCTATCAGCATGTTCTCCTGCATGCACGAATGGTATAACACGATCCAATTGCCATGGAACCCGACTTGCCATGCCCTCCTCGCACCGACGGTTTTTACGGCATAATCAAAAGTCCTCCACTTCCACGCCAATGCCTGGTTGAAGGCTTGAGGTTGATGGCTGTGTCCATGGATTCCGGAGGTCCGAGTCCACGGATGGCGCTCAAAGCAATGCCATGCATGTTTCAATACTGCATTCTGAACGCACTTTCATACATACTCGAGGACACTTGGGTGCATCCTGCGGAAATTGACACCAGCCAGCTGCGACCGCACCATCAGCCTTGTGTATTGGTACCGTGGTTCTTTGCCGCTGCTGAATTCAATAACCTTCTCACAGTGTAATCAGTCCTACAATTATACCGAAAGAAAACAAGGCAACTCATAGCTATTTCGTCGTATTCAAAGGCGCCTCGTAAATTTAAAGCAGCCAGAAGAGTCTTATCGACTTGTTCGGCCGGATCGCCATACGACGAGCGGGGCCTGGAACCTACAAGTACCCAGGTCCCTTTACGTGCCCTCCGTGTGCCCGATCTGCTCATTAATAGTCGTTCTTGCGACGCCTATATAGCTTTGCATGGCTATGGCTATAGCCTATCTCAATCAACTCCTCACTTGACATGTTTTCCTGTCTACACCCACATCCCGCCTCGTCCGACCCTCCCCGCCATCACGTCAGCAGCGTTGCTCGCCACATTCATGGCTGGTCATGGCAGGCTGTGAGTGGCCAGAATATTTACATGTCGTACACTGACTTGCTTTCATAGTTCCCTGTCGGGATGGGTACAGGCGCGGTATATCTCACACTATCTGGCATTCATAACCATCCGTCATGGTTAACGACTATTGAAACGGTGTTCTACTCTCTGAGCATCGTGATCTTCGCATTCAACGTTTTGATGTTATCTCTCCAAGTCACTTGTGCGTCATCTCTTCTCCATTCTTTCCTATCACCGACGCCTTTTGAAGTCTATCCTAGCCGGACATGGAGACTAATAAAACATCCGGTCGAAGGGACTTTCATACCACTCATGGTCCGTATATGCGACGTATCCTACTCGCTGCGACTCACGAACTTCTAGGTGTTATGCCTAGCCACCATCATCATCGGTACCATCAATTACGCCCATTCGAGTCCTCAGCTCAGCTACGTTCTATTCTGGTACATCGTTTATCCGCATCCGCCTCGTACGCCTCTCACGTTCCCCAGGGTATACGTAGCACTCTCCCTCGCGATCTGTTTCCCAATGCTTATGATCTGGTTCGGCCGACCTCATGATCTGACCCACTTTACTCCCGCCTATGCATTTTTGGTGCGTTCGCGACTTCGTCTGGAGGACTGTGTGGCGCTTACTATTACCCGGCTCTAGATCTTCCCGATGGTACGTCATAACCGCATGTACACAGCGCCGTCTGAGTTGGATGATGTAGATGCTTGTTGGCGTCATTTCCTTCAATGTTCTATCTGTACTGGACCCCTCAGATGGGAAATCAATGGGTGTCCTGCTTACAGGGTATTTCTTCCAAGGTATGTACTGACTTGTCCAGTCGTTCTGTGGCGTTAATAGTCGTCATCTATTTAGGACTCGGGTTCTTTATGACCTTCTTCTATATCTGCATATACGTTATGAAGTGAGTTGTATTGCAAATTGCGCCACCTTGACCAACGAAACGTACCAGAATCATGCAAACCGGTATCTATGACGGTCATCAAGCCAACAGCGCGTTCATTGTCTGCGGTCCTCCGGGATTCACAACGTTGGCTTTAATTCATCTGGGCGAAGAATCGAAAAAGATGTAGGCGGCACCCGTACTTCCGAGCTCCAATCGTGCTGATCCGTTTCAGTCTTGCGTATCATCCTGAGCTTGGATTAGATGGACAAGTTTGGTACTCCGCCAACGTCCTAGCTGCCTTGATGCTTTACGGATTAGCTGTGTACTTTTTCGTTTTCGACGTCTTGCCATACGCGAACAAGTTACACAAGCAGCGGCAAGGTCTACATGAAATCTTAGGATGTCCGTGTCTTCGTTCTTGATTCCCGCTGTCGTGTTGCTTATGAACTGTTCACAGATTGGGCGCTTACATTCCCAAATGGTAAGGTAGTATATCCTCGATGAGTGTAACCTTCTGACGCTCTACAGTTGGATGGATTTCCGCCACGCGCGGGTTAGGCGACGCGTTTGATTTTCAGGCGCTCTACACTATTCACCTTGTAATGACGATCATCGTCTGCATCATATGGGGTGTGCTCGTCGTTTTGACGGCGCTCGCGTTTTGGCGCGGAAAGATCCTGAAATCCTCACCGGAAGATGTCCTGAAAGATACCCGGTCGAGGATCAAGGCAGAGAGAGATGTTGAAAAGGCACAGAGTGGGTCCGAAGCGGCGAGTCTGAAAGTGAATCAGCAGTCGCGTTCTCCATCCCCGCCGGTTGTGCAGAATTTTTATCTGTTGAACGAGGATCCCAGGACCTCTAGTTACTTGCCGTGAGTTTCTTGTTCAACTATTTAGATATTGTAGAGGACCTAGAGTATTTTGCGTAGACGGTAGATCCGATTAGATGCATCATTAAAAGTATTGACCGCTTTATACCCTTCAGCAATGGCTCAGTATGTCTTGGCAAGACGCGAACTTGAATGAACGCGCCGGTAATTATGATGATCGGATCGGATCCCGACTTTTCCCGACCAACACCAGCACCTGGGATGATTCCTGAAAGCTTGACATGTACGGTATCGGGTACACCGGATACATAATCTACTTGGCTGAGGCACTTCGAAGCATCCGATGTGGCGGTCATGAAGGGGAATCGCGCGTCAACGACATGCAAGTGTATATGCACCACAGCTTCTGGAATTTGCACTTCAATTGGAAGCGCTTGGCGCTCGATATCTGTCGCGTCCTCAGCTCGACCGTCACTCACTGTCATGCCTCATTGCGGTATGCACTACAATTTGAAGGTTATTCCGAGCTCCTTGGAGAATTTTGGCGTAGCTCCCTCAACTTTACGCACAGCCCATTTACTGCGAGTTGGAGAATAGAAGCGCAACATTTCTTTAATTAGTCTGACGCAAGCTATGCACGACGTGCATGTTATCCATGGCCAGCCTTGGCACTCTCTCTTGGCTTCCGACTAGCTTCACGCAGTGGAGTCGTTATTGCGGGAAAAAAAAATTTTGAAGTGCTATTTTTGGCTTTCAACGAATTCGAACCAACCCTCGATTTTGCTGGCCAAGACCTGGTACTGGTACTTAATTGACACCTTGCTTGGTTGACCGTTCGTTATCTCTCTTTCTCTCTCCCCTCCTTCTCTTCTTCTTCGATGTATCAATTTGTAGAAATCGCGTCCACCAGTCGACTGAACGACCCGCCACTCCCCGGCGACGTCCGGACTGTAAACTGTTTCCAGCGTCGCATACATGGCTGGTCATGGCAAGCGGTACGTGTAGCGCGGCCTCTATTATTATGAACGCACTGTTGAATATCATTCATTATTCCAGTTTCCCATCGGGATGGGAACAGGCGCCGTCTACGTGACTCTTGCAGCTCTTAGAAACCATCCGGCTCCTTTGACTACTCTGGAAACCTTCTTCTACTTTTTGAACATGGCCCTCTTCCTTCTTAATACTACAATGCTCTCGCTACAGGCCTTTAGTGAGCCCTTCTCCCTCGAAATATCGAATATTCGATGATTAATCTCTGGAGTCAGTGTATCCTCGACAAGCTTGGAGGTTAATACAAGACCCCGTCAAAGGCATATTCGTTCCGCTTTTTGTGGGTATAATAACAGCTGGCTTCCTACCACGCACTCTGACGATGATGCGTTTTAGGTGCTGTCGTTTGCGACAATCATCATCGGGACAATCAATTATGCTGTTCCGAGCGGACATGTTGGAGCAGAGTTCATTTATACCTTGTTTTGGTACGCCGCAGTCTCGTCCGCGCCTCTCCCCAATTTATTTTATTGATCGTCAAACACAGGATTTATGTCACACTCTCTGTCGCTGTCTGCTTCCCAATGTTGATGATATGGTTCAACAAGCCACACGATATCAGACAATTTACACCTGCATATGCATTCTTGGTAAGTTACTGTCGTCCTGTCTTTCTCGTGTTCCATGGTTGACGTGACCACCGATAGATATTCCCAATGGTGAGGTCGTGCTGCGGACATCATGGTAGAGTCGACTAACATCAGCGCGCAGATGCTAGTGGGCGTAATCGCGTTCAATGTGCTGGGCGTGCTCGACCCCCAGGACGAGCGAGCTTTGGGTGTTCTTCTTGTTGGATATTTTTTTCAAGGTGAAGGATACGCGGAGGCTTTTCTCGCATGACACTCATCATTCTTGAAGGCCTCGGCTTCTTTATGACATTTTTCTATCTCTGTATCTACATGGTTCGGTGAGTGATGTCGCGCAAGGAAATTGGTTGGTAGCTGATGCCTTGCCCTGTCAACAGCGTTATGACCGTGCGTTGTTCGTCACTAGCTTTGCGATCGTCGCGACTGACATATTCCTCCAGACTGGTTTCCTGGATGGACATCAAGCTAACGGCGCATTTGTTGCGTGTGGTCCGCCTGGCTTTACCGCTCTCGCTTTGATAAAGCTGGGCCAATCTGCCGAAGCGATGTATGTTATAAAATCTGTCTCATTGTCGTTTACTGAGGTCAGGAACAGCTTTTCAGCTCGGGACGATGAAGGGCTATATGAAGACATCGGTCTGATCTGGTACCAATCGAGCATCCTTGCGGCTCTTATGCTTTACGGACTGGCCGTGTTCTTTTTCATCTTTGGTGTCCTGCCTTATTGGTTCAAGGTGCACAAGCACCTGAACGAGATATTGGGATGTAAGTTACATATGAGGACTCCCTATCATCGCAGCTTCCACTGAACCTCCCATTCCAGGCTGGGCTTTGACCTTTCCCAACGGTACGTGACAGTTATCCTTCTGACGACTAGTATTTCTCATTGTCGTCAAGTTGGCTGGATCAACACGACCAGGCTCCTCGGAGACATCTTCCATATCAGGTTCTTCAACGTCGTTCACACCATCATGGTCATCCTCATCTGCATTACTTGGAGCGTTCTTTTCAGTCTGACCGTGCTCGCGTTCTGGCGCGGCCTGATATTCAACGCGACACCAGAAGATGTCCTCCAGGAGGCGACACGACTGCCTGTGGGAGACATAGAAAAGCAGCAACTCCCTCTCCGTTCTTCCCTTTCAGTGAACCTGCCGAACTGAAAAACACATTCTTTACCGTCCCATTTCCTTGACGAATTTCTTGTAGCAAACGACCGACGCATAAACTCACATATATTGGACAACATACATACCCTAGACACATAGACCGCATTATATCATACTCGTATCATAGTTAGTCGTCGCATTGCTTTATTTTGGTTAGAAAGAGTAGAAAATCATTTGCTATCTTGTCAGCGGTCCCAGATTGACCATTATATGAGGTATCGTTTCTAGGACAATTGTCAGAGCATGGCGTGAATAGGTGCTCCGATTCACGTACTCTGTGGCTATCTTCTACTACTACAGCTGACAGCGTGGCAAGCCAGGCTACTTTGTGGCGGAAATCTTTGATCGGCACGTGATGCGCTGTGGCTTCGGATACCGGACCGCGGGTTGGTATCAAGTTCACAGCCCCCATCACCAGCATGAACTCACACTCGTACAATGTCCGTAGAAACTTCTACGCAGGAAACTGATACACATACTGTTGCAGCCTCAGAAGAGACTCCTTTGCTTCCCCCCGCGTCAGAGGCGAATGAAGTCGTGCGTACAGGAAACGTTGGGTCGTAAGTATTCCGCCACCGGTTGGGCGACAACCAATTCTGACTCTGAAATCTTCAGACTGACACCCATCATCATTCTGTACTCGATTCATGTATGTATTCAATCGAGGGGGTTTTCTCTGACGACAACGACATCTAATTGAGGAATCCATGTAGCTCGGCATCTATGCTACTTCATTCCATTCTATCTCAGCAACAACTGGAAGTACACCTCTTATGGCTCTAACCGTCATATTGGTCTCTGTACGTTGTCTGCACCTTTGAGCACGGTTTTATTCTAATTTGACGGGGGCAGACATGAGTGGTCTCCAAAGCTTGATCAGCTTGATCACTATCAAGTGGTGGGGGTGCTTGAGCGACGCACATGGTAGGAAACCTGTGCTACTCATCAATATAGCAGGCTATATCCTAACGTGAGCTATTCCTTGGCTTCCTTTATTTATGAGTTTACCTAGCTGGCACATCGAAGGAGCGCATTTTATTTGTTCATTGATCATGTCGGGTGGACGCAGTGGCCCGTCCTACTTCTCATGTCCGTATTGCAAGGGTCCTTTGGGGGTTACGTTGTATTCTATGCTCTCGTGCATGCATACATAGCTGAAAGCACTGCGCCCGAATTTCGGTAGGTCCTGTAGCCGCCACACGTTGTACGGCCTTGACTGACTATGTCATGAATTCAGTGTCAGCGTGCTCAGCGCTGTTTATGGAAGCGTCGTATTTTTTGTCGGCCTAACATATTGCGTAGGTTTTTTTCTTACTCCTCGTAAGATGCTTATCATCTTGAATCACAGGTGTGCACTCTCTGCACCGTAGGTATCTGGGGTACCGTAGATCCTTCAGAAAATGGAACGCCGTTCAAATGGAGCGCTGCAGTCCTGGCCTTTGCGTTGTTCTTGACGGAAACCTCGTTGCCCGAGTCAATGACATTAACAGAACATATATCATCAGTGGAAAGTTGTTGGTCGTTTTCGACTCTGGCATCTAGGCGCAATGTACTTGTCTCTGGGCTTTCCTTGTTCTTCTACTCCTTGACTGTGGTGGGTCTCTTGGTCCGGTCTGCTCCCTCCAGTTTACACCTATGACTGCAGCCTTTCGTGCTTGTCAAAATAGCATACGGGATAGACTCTCCTGGCACCCCAGGAATACCGGTGGGTTCAAAGCAACTACGTGGACTCGCAAATCACTGAGCTCAATATAGTACTATTGGTATTATCTCTTCCCACCGGGGGTTTGCTGCGTAGGACTTCTTGTTGGTTATCCATGTGCGTTCTAAGCCGTTGCGTTGTCTAATCATTAATCAGCCATGACAGGGATCTCCATGTTGTGCCAGTACAAAGTTGGAACGGCACGCGAGGTCACCACTCGTCTTGCCATTGCTCTTGCTCAATTGAGTCTCTTCGTCGACGCAATCTGCAGTATTGTCGTGGTCGTTGTGCCTCGAAGACTCGCAATACTTCGCCTCGTGTTTGCTTCTTTATCTTTTCTACCTATCGGTGTCAATGCTTGTCTGTTGGCCCTTGTATCGAGGTCAGTGGGCAGCCGGCACTATGGCTCAGTCTTCGGTATGATGGCGGTGATACAAGATATCACAATCACAGCGTCAGTAAGTCACTCCGAGTTTCGAGCTTGTTAGTCCTCCCGAATAATGATTGATGAACAGTTGGCCACCGTGGCGACCGTTTACTTGACCATCGTCAATGCAGGTCATTCCGATGTGTATATGCCACTGAGGATTATCTATGGATTTATGATAGCATTTCTTGTCATGTCCGGGGCAGTGCTATGGGTGTACAGATATCCACTTGCAGGTTGAAACGTGTACCCACGCCACGCCGAGTTCGCGTTGTTGGAACACTCGGAGTTCGCTCAGCTTGGAATGTTGTTGTTACCCGTTATAGAATCTGGGGCCAAGACCCTATGGGTCACAATGGACCACCCTTGTTCGAGTTGGTGGCGTGATTTATGAGATGCGTTGCTGCGCTGTCGTGATTTCTGTAGGACAATATGTTGCCATTGTGAGGAAAGACTATCTTAGATGCTACCTCCGAAAGTGAGGCGGGCCGCACCCGTTCTGCATGTGAAGGATCGCCACGTTCCTGTGCCTTCGGTCGAGGTTCGAGGTTCGATTCGGACACATGTCCGTTATCAATGATGCCATGGATGAGGCGCGGGGTGAGGTGGATGCGTTGTACCGTGGACATGCATCCCGTACGTGTTATAAACGTTGTCGGAACTGCCCCGCTATCAGTACCTGCAGACAGCCTGCAGCCTACTGCAGTCAACAGCAGACCAAGACAAGTGTCACATCGCCGTTAGGCAAGTGAGATAACGCGCGGGAAATTGAAATTGAAATTATCTGATTCAGCACGGTCATCTAATAATACCACACGCGCCTTCCGGCAGCTTCAGCTTAGCCCTGTCCCATCTTTATCTCTTACCACCACCACGACCTGCTCTCCCCTTCACTATGAGCAGGCAGCCCGACATTGAATCGGTGGCGAGCGACCCCCTCATCAACAGCGATTTCGCCGTGTTCAGCTCGCCGTCTCGCTCACGCGTACCCAGTCTGAGGGCCAGCATAGAAACCACGCTCGTTAGCACCCCGAGTTCAGAAATGGCGGCAGCCACGCCTACCGAGTCAGATCCTTTACTGCGTTCGTCTCGTCCTAGAAAGCCGTTTCATCGAGCAAGACCACTGTGGTACGTTTCCACGCCGACTAACTCGATCCCGTGCTCAAAGCGTGCCGTTCTCTAGGCTTGTGCCATTTGCTATCATAGCCGCTCTGGTCGTCAGTATCCGCGTTTCATAATGACTTCTTCTGTGTCTAATTCTCTCTATAGCGAGGTATGACCACCGCTCCTCGCGTGGAAGTCTTTACCCAACTTGCATGTGCCCGCCTACATCCTCATCCCTTCAATCACACTCTATCTCCTGAAATCTTTACACTCTCTGCATATTCCGACCCACATTTGTCTCCTGTTCACTTGACCTTTGAGGATAATGACGAAGAGGAGGATCCCCGTCGACTGCCTTCAAATCAGTGCATGTCGGACTCGGCAGTCCAAGCTGGTGCTGCTCGCCTACAGACTATCATGACTACCACTATGGGCCTTCTCTCCGCACTAACCACAGGCTGGTGGGGTCACTTCGGAGAACGCCACGGCCGGACGAAAGTTATGGCTATAGCAACATTTGGCTTGTTTCTCACGTAAGTTAATTCTGTGCTCGCAGTTCCCACTCGGAACCTTACGTTTCCTGATCGCAGTGACTTGATGTTTATCCTCGTCTCGACTCCTCATTCTCCATTTGCATCGCATGGTCATAAATTACTCATTCTCGCCCCCATCATTGAGGGTATTCTCGGCGGGTGGTCAACTCTCCAGAGTTCGACAAGCGCGTACATCTCAGACTGCACATCATCTGGATCGCGTGCATCCGTCTTCTCTCGCTTCAGTGGCGTGTTCTTCTTCGGATTTAGTATGGGGCCCGCGATTGGAGGTTGGATCATCCGCAACCGCATCGGCATACCAGAAGGAGCTCCCAAATCTGTCGCACCGGTCTTTTACCTAGCATCATGCTGTTCTTTACTGAACTTTCTCCTCGTTTTCTTCGTCTTCCCGGAGAGTCTTTCCAAGGAGAAGCAGGAGATGGCCGCACGGGAATACAAAGTAGAACATTCCTCCAAAGGGAAAGGCAGAGATCCTCGACCTGTCGAAGTAGTACAATCCGACGGTCAAGCGTCTACTGCGCCGGTGGATCGAGAGGAGTACAAGCGCCCTGGTGTCATTCGCACTTTCCTCAGTCCCTTGGGATTATTCCTTCCCGTCACTATCACCGATGCTAGTGGCACCAAGACGATGAAAGACTATAGTTTGACTGTTTTGGCGATTGGTCTCTTCTGTACCGTTCTCTCTACTGTGAGCTGGTCTTTCCCTATCCCTCTACTCGTCTAACCTAGGAAATATAGGGTATCTATCAACTGAAGTATCTATATGCCGACCACGCCTATGGCTGGGGTGCTGAGCAGCTCAGTTACTATGTGTCTTTCATGGGTGGTTCGCGAGCTGTCTTCCTTCTGCTCGTTCTGCCTCGTAAGCCTCGTTATGTTTATGCTTCGTTTTCCTGACGCTTTCTGCTCCAGTTTTCATCTCAACTTTCAAACCCCAGCCTAAATCTACATCTAAGAAGAATGTAGCAGGCGCTAAGCCCAAACCGACGAAGGCCCATCTTGCTCGAGAAATCTCATTCGATCTCTTCGTTGCGCGTTCATCTGTGGTCATCGACATTATCTCGAATACTCTCATCGCACTGACACCTGCGCCTACGTACAAGGTCCATTTGGCTACTGCTGCTCCAACACCCACATCGACCCACAGCGAAGCTCTCTTTGTCATGGCGAGTGGATTGGCGTGTATCGGTTCTGCCGTCATGCCCGCTGTCCAGAGTCTGGCGCTCTGCATTCTCCATGCGCGCACTCTCATTGCGGGTGGAGAAGTTTCAGAGGGTAAAGGCGGTGACGGCGTCGGGAAGCTGTTTGGTGCTTTCGCCGTCATCCAAGCGACGGGACAAATGATTCTTGGGCCGATGATGTTTGGTCTCATTTACAGTGAGACTGTCGCCACGTTCCCGAAGACTATCTTCGTCGTCGCTGCTGGCATCTTGTTATTTGCCTTGGTTTGTATGATGCTCGTACGGAATCCGGTGGACTCTTTCAAGGGCAAAGGATTGGGAAAGAAGAAGGTCTACAGGGAAGACGAGGTTGAGAGGGGCAGGTCCCGCATCAGCAAAGATCTGTTTGGTGCGTCTACATCCGGCTCTCAACAACAGTAGACACGGGGTGTCTGTCGGTTTCTGCGTGTACCATATATTGTAATACTAACTTAACGTAGACCACATCCTATTATGGCAAACTCTTTTTGAACACATCGTTCTTGCAACCATCATGCATCAGTTCAACGAACTATGGTCAGCTCGGCACTAAATCTGAAGCGATGAAAGCATCAAGCTTCTCTCATATATCCCAGCTTACGGGGATGTTCTTCGGTGGGACCTAGCGTACTTCTTCATATCACAGCCATGCACACCGTATGTGTCCGGGGCCCCCGTTCTATTATATCTAGTCCCTCCTTTGCTGGGATCCGATAGACCTGCCACAACCTTCATGGTAGTTCACATCGTCAAGGCCAGGTATGCGCCGTTAGCGTAACGTCCCAGAGCAACTTGACGAATGCGATTCTCTGTTGTGGCGCCTACGTAGAACCGGATGGAAGCATGGATATTGTTATGCGATGCCACACAGTATACAGCTATAGCTGCATGAGACTCTATATTCGAGCAATGATTATGGCTGCTCTGCTCGACGGCGAGATTTTCGTTGCAACTGACGGAGACACGTTTCCTGCGCCCATTCGTTCTATGGCCTTGTGTTTCGCTCCAGGAAAAGGACTTTTCGTCACGTAAGTCGTGACCGCCTGTTCTCATGGTACAGACATCGATGAGCTTTGTGCAGCGAGGAGCAGAAGGAACTCGGGTTCAAAGAGTTCATGGACTCGGTGACGCCCGAGACGCGCGCTTGATGGGATATGGTCAGTATCTGAGGTTCTGGGAGGAACGATCTCACTGTCACTATGCAGCTCCAGAAAGCTGTCGTTGAGTTTATGGAAAGCTTGAAACTGGGCTCGGTCGGGTCGTCACCTTCATTTCGACGAGTGCCTTGCTCACTACCTTGCTAGTTGTTCATGGACGGGTACTGGGTGAGTTTCATCATCGCAACCGGCCATGCATACAAAAACCATGGGTTTGGAATTAGCGTCATGGAACGGATCAAACTACGCGTATGTGTCTCATGCACTCTGAATATGAGGATGTTCTGATGGCTTCTAGGCGGCTGAGGAGAGCTGGCGAATTGGGTTGGTGACGCATACAGAGATGAATGTATGTTGACGATGTTCATCCGAGGCTTTTTATTCGTCTCTGATCGTGCTTGTTAGCGGGACTGGTATGTGGGTTTGGGATTCGAGGTTGCTGGTGTGAGACGCATGTCTTCTAAGCCGTATGGCGACACGTTTCCGTGCTTCGCGTTCAAGCCGTATCTTCCTCGGCCGTGAATGAATGCCAGAGATTGTGACACTAAGAATACAGCGTTTATGGGTTTTTGAAAGATCTGTAAGCGGTCATGCGCAACGCCAGTATATACGACATTCTTACCCAGTCGCCATTCATGAGAGATAGCACACAATTGCACCGAATTAGGATTCTGAGCAGCACTCGACGTAGGTGGCGTCAACGTCTAGATCCGGAGTGACTCCGCACGCCTCTACGGATACTCGCGTGTCTTTACCAACGATTCACCCATGTAACATTGTCAATCTGGCATGCAATCAATTGCGGGAAAGCGCACACATACAAATCTATTCAAGATGTGGGTTACAATAAATTAAGGTACGTACAGGACTATGAGGTTTTGGTGTATAGATACAGATTCCAGCAGGCAAGCAAAACAGTCGACAGATAGATAAAAGGGGCAAGGCTAGTCTCCGCCGCGAGCCAGAGCCAGAATCAGGGTAGACGCCACGTCCATGAAGACATAGGGCGAAATCACGTCTTCCTCTTTGAATCCACCCTCGACTCGCATTGATTCGGCGCTCATGCTCGTGGTACTGTTGTCCACATCGAAGCGGCCTGCTCCCGGCTCCTGTGATGCCTTGTAAGTCTTCTTATGATGAAAGTCTACCAGAAAGTTTGTCGAGTCCACGGTGTACAACTGCAGGTTCATGAGGACCTATCAACGATAGTCAGTGGGAACTAGAATCCTTTTCCATTGACAAAAGACATACCACGACATTATTCACGCGCGCTCGCGTTTCGACAGCGTAAATAGACGTCGCTGCCTTGACGTCAAGAAGGCCATCACCATCCACGTCCTTGACACGCTCAATCGTGCCGTCCACCCCAGGCCGAACGCGAACACCGGCCAAGCCGCCGAGATTGCCTTTCTCCTTCCACTCCATACCCAGCTGCTTGAGGGTCTTGTATATCTCTAACATGATCTCCATCGGGGGACTTCTACTGCGGATACCGAAATGCCATTGAGTTTTATGGTGTTTGCGCTCTTTGCCAGCGGATTGTTTAGCGGAGGCGTACGAGGTGAGATGGTGCGGGGACGAATTGTCTGTGGGCAGTGAGGAGTTTAGAACTGCAAAGTTGGCGGACGAAGAAGCGTTCATGGTCTTCTCGTCTTCTTCATCTTCATCCAGCTCGTCTGAAGAAAAGTCTTCCTCTTCGTCGAGTGTTTCGTCAAATTCGGCTTCGAAGGGGTTCTCTTTCAGGTCGCCACCTGCGGGAGAGAGCGCATGAGGGGAAAGTGCATTTCTCGGCTATGTTATAATCAATAATGCGTAGAAGATACAGACGGCGGGACGTACATCAAGTGCAGCTTCTTGAGCATCGCGTTCTTCTTCAGCGAACTCTACGACTGTAGGAATATTTTAGGGGAGTGCATTAGTATACTGACATAATGACTTACGGCCTTTCCCGGTGTGCTCTTTGTCCTTGAGCAGAAGATACGCAACCTTGACTGTATTACCCTGAGGACCATCATCTCGTTTTAAACATTCTAGGATGTCCTCTTTCGTGACGCCCTCTAAACGCTTCACCAGACCGTCGAGAATGTCATCTTCCACGCGACCAAATCCTTCGATGACTTGAAAGTCAACAGGACGTATGGGGGGTGTGACGAGGGATGTGAGCGTGCCGAGGACAGGACCAGGTGGCGGTGGAAGGGGTGAAAGGTATCGAGGCAGTCCTGTGGTGAAGAACGGATGTCGCGTAATGTCGTGAACGGTTATGCGCTTTACGGGATCGACAGCGAGCATAACTTCGATGAGACTCTTGGCGTCGGGCGACAGGAAGGAGGGAATCTGGTATTGTCCATCTAGAAATCGCTTTCAGCAGGTTCACCGAGAGTGTGGATGATAATTACGGGTTATTTTGTTGAATAAGACATGCACGTTGTCATCCTCGAATGGCAGACGACCACATAACATGACATAGAGGATGACCCCCGAACTCCACACGTCTATCTCTGGGCCGGCGTATATGCCACCGCGAATGACTTCGGGGGCAGCATAATTGGGACTACCGCAGCTGGTGGTCAAGAAGTCGCCATCGCTGATGACACTGGACAGACCGAAATCGCCAATTTTGACATTCAAGTCTTCGTCGAGGAGTACGTTCTCTGGCTTGAGATCGCGATGCACAATCTTAAGGCGATGCGAGTATTCGACGCCAGAAATGAGTTGCTGGAAGAAACGGCGGGCCTTGTCTTCTGACATGCGGCCATGTGCCACGATGTGGTTGAAGAGTTCTCCTGGAGCGTATTCGAGGACGAAGATAATATAGTCCGTTGTGGAAATAACTTCGTATCTGGCAAAGAAATGTATTAGAAAGTCAGCAAAGCACGTACATGAATACTTGCAATTTGATGATGTGAGGATGTCGGAGGGCGCGCATGTATTCAAACTCTCTGCGGACACGAGTCTTGTTCTTTTCACGATTTATTGCTTTTTTCTGGATGTATTTCATGGCGACACGCTGACCAGTAATCGTATGAATGGCCACTAATAGAAAGGGGGTAAGTAAGGAGGGTTAAGTAGGGCGATTGTTCATTACTCTTGACTTGTCCGAATGTTCCATCTGCAATGTCCCGGATCACCGTGTATTCTCCCAACTTGGAGGCTGCCTGTGGCGTAATCGGCTCGTCGGTCATCATGAACGTCCAGAAAGAGGGGTACTCGCATCCGCCGTGACCGATTAAGCCGCCCGATTCGGCTAGAACCCGTCGGCATTATTTGTTGTGTCTTGTTGTGCTGCACCTTGCACCGCGCTCACGTTACCTTCTTGGACCACGACCACATCTTGCCACTGCTCCGAGCAAATGGCTCGCAAAGCACAAGATCTCGACCCCGTCTCTTGGCCGCTCCCGTCTCTTGTGATCGGTTCTCCTTTGACGGCCGCGAGCTCTCGGTTGTGGTCGAGAACAACAGACACACTCGCTGCGATAGCGTCTCCTTACACTCTCTCCTCACTCACCAGGATCCTCCGTCTTTGATGACCAGAGAGGGAAGCGCGCCAAACGTCAGCCTCCGCCTTTCGTGGATCGTCCAGGCCACTTTTACTGTGCTCAACTTCTCCATTACGGGCTGAAACCGCTCAAGACCAAAGATCCCGCCAAGAAGCGACTGCTGGCGTCATACAATTCGGATCGTCAGCTCCATGTCCCTACTGCCATTGTCCAGCTAGAGCAGAAACTTCGAGCCGATTTCAAGAAGGTCAACGACGCTGCCTTAAAGGCTGATAAGGGAGCAGTGACTCAGATCGCTATGGGTCCATCTCCGGAAGAAAGCAAAGCGAGAGGACGCGCCCTGCAGCAAGCAGACAGCTCGCAAGTCGTCGCAGCCCGCCATCCACATGCCGGCAGCAGTCGTTAATACGGTTCCCAAGGCTGAATCCACTGCGCCCCGTATAGTACCCGCTCCCGTGGCGGCTCCGGCGGCTCCTGAAGCCAAAGCTCAGTCCAAGCCGCGTCCGATGCAGACAGCACGGACGACTACGGGAAAAACTGAACGCGAACGTCCCATTCCTGCAGCAGTCGCCAAGCCTCCCAAGACTGAACCCACGATACGATTTCTTGTTCCCGCAGGACCAGTTGCTGCAGAATTCGAGACCAAGCCTCGCACAGAATTGACAGCGCAGAAGACTACTGGTGGAACAGAACCTGCCGTCGCTTGGGAGCGTCCCAAACAGACCGCCCTCAAGAGTTCCAGTGCGGCGGCAAGGCTAAAGGTAGCGAAGGAATTGTTGAGTCTTCCCAAGGACCAATCTGTCAAGCTTCTGCAGATCTTCTTCAAGAATATTCAGAGGCTGAAGAATTCGTAAAGGAGAAGCTTCAAGATTTGCCGTCGAAGGCTTCCGGATTCACCGTGTATAACCTTGATTTCTTGACAAAATTGAGTCGTTGACTCAGCTCCAGAAAGGTATTGATTGCGAAGGCCTATACGCCGTGGAAGCCCCTTCAATCTCCGAGCAATGGGACGATGGCGATAACAAATACGTCTTGAAGCTCGCCCTTTCCGACAATACCTCCCATCTTTGGCGTACCTTCGAATTTGGCGTCATCTCCGGCGTCATTCGTTCCAAAGGTTCCGTGTCTAACGGTCGCTTCGTCAATTTCCAGTGGCGCGGACGAGAGGAAGGGGAAAATGTGATCAGTCTAGGACGCGACAACAGTGGTCGCATCGAGTTCCTTGTCAACGGTAATATCAAAGGGACAATCAACACGGAATTGGGCAAGTTCGCGTTCACTGGGAAGAAGGTGGTGCGAGAGAATATTGTCTGGAGCATGTCCATTAGGCATTGGAGGTATGAGTGGCGATCTACGAATGAGAGTGCATACGAATGCGCGAGAAGAGGAAGATGGGGCGGCTGGGGAGGCGATCCTCGTCCCGATGGACCAGAGGACTCGGATAGCTCTGTTGGAGGTAATGCCGATTCCGATGTCGGGTACGATTCAGAGATGGACTTTGGATATTGATGGGTATGATCGTTTCGGTCTACACTGTAACACGGCTCATTGCACTATTCTCACTATTCTGTGTCGAGATTTAGGATGACCAGGCTACAAATTTAGGCCTTTTGGATGCACGGAAGGCTGCAAGATTATTAGTCAACACGGCGCAGTCAGCCTGTCGTAAAAGACTAGTGCTCGTCTTTAAGACCATGCCATTGTCGAAAACAAGTCACACCAGTTTTAAGCTGTGCTGCAACAGTATTGTCAATCGTGTTCATCTCACCTCATCATCGTTACCTACACTGCAGCTTCAAAGTTCACCGCGTTTGGATGAGCCAGAGGCCGCACGTGGCATACAAAGGTCCGACGCCGACCGCACTCCGATCGGTATTTATGTCGACGCTGCTTACTTAAATACTGACCGGGTTACTCACTTTGGCTGTCGCCTCCTTCAGAGGCATGCTATATATAAGGAGTGGCACCATGCCTTTCTCGCTCCCACTTTATCTGACGACTCTGACGAATGTCGACCCCAACGAGTCCGACAGCTGCCAAATTCGAAGACCAAGATGAAGTAAAGCGACAGCATCCAGAGCCAGCGAGTGAATTGGTTGATGACGGCGAGAAGACCCAACCTAACTCTGCGACGGGGTCAGTGACAGATGTTGAAGAAATCATCGTTGACTTCGATGGACCAGACGATCCCGCTAATCCTAAGAAGTACGTGATCAATTCACAACGCTTTCACCACTAAACTTATTCTGTAGTTGGTCGTACGCGATGCGGTGGCGCTCTACACTTATCGTCTCACTCTTCACCTTTGTTTCGCCTGTTTCCTCTTCGATGATTGCACCTGGAAGCAGTATCGTTGCGCGCGATTTCGGTATTACGTCCCAGACTGAAATCGCACTCACGATAAGCGTATTCGTGTTGGCTTATGGTGAGTCTAATCGTGGTCATGTGGCGTGAATCTGATGACGGATGTATTGCAGCGATTGGTCCTTTGGTCAGTATTCTAGATAGCTAAACGCGTTCCAGGACTGATGCCAGGTTTAGTTCCTAGGCCCGCTAAGCGAGATATATGGTCGGTCGCGCGTGATACAGATTTCCAACATATTTTTCTTCGGTACGTTCATCTCTTGGTTTGTTGTCGTCCCACGCCTTAGTGTCATTCTCCAGCATGGAACCTTGCCTGTGGATTTTCACAGTCCAAAGTACAACTAATTGTCTTCCGTTTTCTTGCTGGTCTGGGAGGCAGCACGCCTCTAGCGGTCGGTGCTGGCGTTCTGGCGGATGTATGGCGCGCAGAGGAAAGAGGAAAGGCGATTGCTATATATTCCCTCGCACCTCTCATGGGCCCGGTACTTGGTCCCGTGGCGGGTGCGTGGATTAGCCAGAGGACGACATGGAGATGGGTGGTACGTTCAATTTCTTCTTATGATGAGGTGAACGGTCATTGATTTGCTCTCGCAGTTCTGGTCTACGTCGATTTTTGACATCGCAGTGCAAGCACTCGGCTTGTTCTATCTCCGTGAATGTACGCGTTTTGCTTTCACGTTCGTATTCTTTTGCTCATTTCCAACTCCCAGCATACGCGCCACTTCTTTTGGACCGCAAAGCCGCGCAGATACGCGCAGCAAGAGCCTCCGATCCAGAAAAAGGTGGCATTCATGTGAACGTGCACACAGTGTTCGAAAAGTCTGAGCCTAGAACGTAAGTTTCGGTGATGTCTGCAGGGTGTGCATGCTCATCAGCTCTTCATCCAGATGGCAGCATATTTTCTCCAAAGCCCTCATCCGGCCTTTTGCCATATTTGTGCGAGAGCCTATCATCCAAATTGTTGGACTCTACATGGCATTCATCTATGGTGTTTTCTATCGTGAGCCCCAGTTCCTGTCATCGTACACCCTTATTTATCTACTTTTCCGATTTCAGTCTACTTAACAACGATCCCCACTATCTTCCGTGAAGTATATCACCATAGCACGGGTATCGCTGGTCTACACTACTTCGCGTTGGGTATTGGCCTTACCTGCGCGTCCCAGCTCAACGCGCGTTATATGGATAAAATCTACGTTATTCTCAAGAATAAGAATGGAGGCATTGGGGAACCCGAGTTTCGCGTCCGTGAGTGTCTATACGGATCCTTTACATTCTACGAGTTACTTACTTGCTTTCTGTTTCATAGCTTCCATGATTCCTGGGTGTCTAATTCTGCCTGCTGGACTCCTTATCACTGGTTGGTGTGCGGAAAAGGGCGTCCATTGGGCAGTGACCGACGTTGGACTAGCTTTTGTGGGCGCGGGAATGATCTTGAATTTCCAGAGCATGCAGACGTACGTTGTGGATGCGTTCACGCTCTTTGCTGCTTCCGGTGTGTACTCTCTCCGTCAGAGCCCGTGAACGAGATGACCTGACGTTGGCCTCTAGCATTGGCAGCAGTATCATGTTTCCGCTCATTAGCAGGGTTCGGATTCCCGCTATTCGCCCCTGCGATGTATAATGCGTTGGGATATGGGAAGGGAGATACTATCTTAGCGGTGGCAGCGATAGTCATTGGATGTCCTGCGTATGTCATTTCCTCGCATCAAGTGCTCAACCATCTTAACATCTGTTCAGGCCATTCTTGTTCTGGAAGTATGGGAAGACGATAAGGATGCGGAGTCGATACACGAACAAGCCTTGAGGACTGGATACCCTTAGGAGACAGTAGAATAGCAAACATTGATAATACACATACTTAATCACACGGGAATTCAGAATTCGAGGGCAGGGATTCCAGGTTTAAATTACGGGTCAGAATCACCCGCCAACGGCCACATCTCCTCCAAAGGAAAATGAGAGCAAATACGAAGAGAGGATAAGAAGCGTTAAGTCTTTCACAAATTCAGTCTACGCCATATTCGAGCCGGAGCCTTTGACTCTGAGCGAGCGATTCCCGGTCCGCTGAGCTCAAGGTCCTGATCATGACAAACGTATCTTCAGGTACACCCGCTCGCGTGTTGCGTAACCAAGCACGACCTTCATCATGGTTCAGCATGGATCGAGTATGGCCGAGGTCTTGCATCCATGGAGACCTTTGGCTTTACAGGGAAGTGCTATTAGTATCCTCGTCCTGAGCGCGCTGTAGACCACTAGGACTCAATGGATGTTGTCTGCTCGCCACACTTTCACATCTGCTAAACTTTTTACTAAAGTGAGTCCGGAGTTTGTTAATGAACGCCAGGGCGGACTTCACGATCGTCCAATCCTGAGCCAATCGGAACGGAGAAACCTCGCGACTTTCATTCTGCGTGGGCGGCATGTTGTTCTGGAAAGCGTAACGGGTCTCCATGCAACATCATCAACCCCTTCCCAGGGTCTCGTGGGCGATGTATAAAGTGCCGGTCGCTTGCCTTTGAGCTTCCCCACCACGCTTCTTCCAGTTCTGGTTTTTTCTTGTGTCGTTGACGGCCGTTCCTTCACCTTCTTTGTTCTTCTGTTCGACCAGGTGTCCTACCGTTCTTTCACACTCTTTTCCAAGCCGCCAAACTTGCCCTTCAAAAAACCTCTTCTTAGAAGCCTTATTCATCTTTGACTTTCTTCCGAAATGGTCTCCAAAACATCATTTGGTTTTGTGGCGTTAAGCCTGCTTGCCTCCTCGCAGCAGGTCCTTGGTCGTATCAGGTGGCTTGAGAGGGACGACAAGGCGATCTTGCTTCACCCTCGTCGTTTCGGTCAGGAGAATCCGGCTGTCATCCAGAAGCTCTCGGCGGCGTGTCCTGGTCAGGTTTGCGGAAACTTGTCCGGTGCTGCAATCACCCCCCTCTTGGCTGCTCAAGGCGAATGTACACAACAGGACATGGCTGATCAAATCATCGGTACGCTTTTTGAAGTTGCCCTGTACGACGCGTGCTGAGACGCGCCGTAGATGCCGCCGCCCAGTTCGACGCTGCTACCCAGGCGAACATGATTGCCTTGGCGATTGAGTATCGCCAGGTGGAGAAGAATACTCCTCCGGTAAAGTCGTGATCCGAAGTATCTGTCGCATGTACTCATTCGCCTTCCCAGGACTTTACGACAAATCCTCCCACCGCCCGTAACTCGGTTTTCTGCCAGAAAGCACCCAAGAACGCTCAGCTCAATGGACTTGTACAAGCCCAGGATCCTGCTAACGGCCCTGATATTTTCTTCGATCCCGCTACTAAGGCATCGGTTACACTGGGTTCTCAAGCCAACACATTCCCCTTTGGCACCAACGGGTAAGCTCTTCACGCTATACGTTGTCTCGTCGTGATTTTTGATATCTTTCAGCGCTGCTGTCGGTGCCGGAGGTGACGCTGCCTCTGCCTCTGCCGTTGTTTCTTCAGCTTCAGCAGTTGCCTCAGCTTCGGATGTTGCATCTGCTGCCCCATCTGCCAGTGCTACTGAGGTTTTAGCTCTCCAGCCTTGCACTGTATGCTAAATGACTTCTCTCATATCTCGCAATATGCTCATCCCTTTTATCTAGACTGTCGTCACTGTCACCGTCACTGGCGCTGCCGAAGCCACCGCTACAGCCAGCGATGCAGTTACTGTCTCTGTTGGAGCTTCCGCTACCGTGTCTTCTACTGGTGCTGCTGCCTCTTCTACCGCCACGGACATTGGAAACTTTGGCTCTTGCTCAGTTCCTCAAATCGAGTTTGCCGCCGGATTCGATGGCCGCAAGGAGACCTCCTTCCAACCCGTCGACAAGAGTAAGCGACACATACTTTCTTGTAACTCATTACTGATTCACGTTGTAGCTTCCTTCAACCACGGATCGGCACAGGCTATTGGAATCATTGCTCAGTTCATCTGCGATACCCTCACTAACAGCTGTGGTGCCGATGCGACGCCAAGGCTACATGTGCTACCGCTCAGTCTGCTGTGAACAATGCCGCCGCGAAGACGGGAGGTCAAGCCGATGCATTCAATGCTGCATTTGGCATTACTACGGTATGTCTTCTTCCTCTGGCCATGTAAAGTGTCCTAACTTGTGTGTTGTGCTAGTCGTTCGCCGATGTTCCCTCTGTTGACGACCAAGGCAACTTTGTCACCGGAACTGGTTCAGCAGATGCCATCACTGGCGCTGGTATCGGTGACTTTGGTTCTTGCTCTACTCCTCAGATTGAGTTCGGCGCTGGCTTTGACAACCGCAAGGAAACGAGCTTCCAGCCCGTCGACAAAGGTAAATACCGCAGAGCGTTTCTTTTATGTGTTCGATTACTTACGGTGTTTCAGCCTCCTTCAACCACGGATCCGCGCAGGCTATTGGAATTATTGCCCAGTTCATCTGTGACACCCTCACCAACAGTTGTGGCGCCAATGCTGCTGCCAAAGCCACTTGCGCAACAGCACAGGCCGCGGTCACAGGAGCGACGGCGAAGACCGGTGGCCAAGCTGATCTCTTCAATGCTGCTTTCGGTATCACCACGGTATGTTTGCGCGCCTACAATTCTGTCATTGTCTTGAGCTCATCACTCCTTAGAACTTTGCTGCTGTCGCTGCCATTGACGACCAAGGAAACGTGATCGCTGGTACAGGCTCAAGTGCCGCTGCTGTGACTGCTGGGGACGCGACTACTGGAAACCAGGATGCCGCGACTGGGGGTGACGCGACTACCAGCGGAAACACTGGTGCTACAAGCGGTGTTGGAGACTTTGGCTCTTGCTCGGTCCCTCAGATCGAATTCGCTGCTGGCTTTGACAACCGCAAGGAGACGAGCTTCCAACCAGTCGATCTCCGTACGTCTGCTTTTGCTCTTCTTGGAACAAGTCTCTTAACATATCACAGAGTCTTACAACCATGGCTCCGCGCAGGCTATTGGTATCATCGCGCAATTCATCTGTGATACGCTCGTGAACAGCTGTGGTGCTGATGCCACCGCTAAAGCGACTTGCGCAACTGCCGAGGCTGCTGTCAACAACGCTCCCGCCAAGACTGGTGGCCAAGCCGATGCCTTCAACGCTGCCTTCGGAATAACCACCGTGTGTACATCCCTGTGTTTTGCTTTGAATGGCTACTAATCTTGCCTTTTAGGCCTTTGCCGACGTGACTGCCATTGACAACCAAGGCAACCCTGTTGCTGGAACTGGAAGTGGTGCGGACGCAGGTACTGGTGCAGCCGCCACCACTGCCGCTGCTTCTGCCACTCCTGCTGTATGTTGAGCTCTTTACCATTTCTTTCCCACTCATTCACACGTTACAGGCCTCTTCCGCTGCTGCTCCTGCTGCCACCACCGCTGCTGCATCAACCGGCGGTAACCTCCAGGCCTTTGCTGGTGCCCTCGGCGCCGCCGCACCAGTCGTTACTGACATCGGCGGCGGTGAGTTCCAAGTCGCAGGTAACGCTTCCTTCAAGAACCTCCAGAATGCTCTTGTTCGATCATGGTAATACTTCGTTCTCTATTCCATGTTCTGTTTCGTTCTTATCAATCCTTTCAGTGACGTCCAACACAACCAATGTGCAAATGCTGCCAACGCTTCAGGCAATCAGGGAGATCTCACAGTGGCTGCTTGTGGGGACCAACAAACTCAATGTATCAGCGCAGCCCAGCAATGATCGCTGATACTCGTCCTCTCTCACTTTCTCGAGCTTCCTCCATCCACGATACCCATGATTCAACGCATTTTCACTTATTCTTATTTTTGTAGCGGTAGACTTTGGTAGAACGTCAATCTTGAATAAAACTGGTCTTTTATTCCATATTCTGCGTACACCATTCGTGAGATTGATATGCTTGGATGTTCAAGCGTGCCGGCCTTAACGTGCTACAACCTGCACTTGCTGAAGCGACTCGTGGATAAATTTTACTGGCAGATGTCTCAAGTCTCCGTGCTCTCATCTGTTCCCACTCATTGAGATGGAAACCCATTTCATTGTCACTTGGAAACCCATTTCATTGTCACTTCGCAACATTCTGAATGGAAGGTCGAGGTTCTCGATTAAGTAACATTTGCCAGCAGAGTAGCAAGTCGAGCATCTTTTTACACGCATATTTTTGATCTATCACATCGTTGGCGTTCAATACCGTATCGGGAGAATCAAATTCTCGACGTTCTGAGTCACTGTGAGCCGTTTCAAGAATGACTCTCGCGTTTCATTGCTCCTCTGAACACCCACAATCCGCACACATTTCTTTCCCCCAACGTTCGCTCCCATATTTATTAGAGCGCCACACTGCATGACAATGTTCTCGCCCAAAGTCGCGTTCATTTCCGGGCCATTAGAGCCTGAAGACACACACTTCCTCACTCACTACATCCCCCTTCTCCAAAACGCGATCTTACAGCATCACCACTTCATCATCGGCGCCTCACGAGGCATCGACTCGCTCGCGCGCCGCTACCTCCTTCACGGAGCCCACATACCCGCATCGCATATAACCGTCTATCTGAGCTCCCAGGAGGCTGCGCGTCTGCGCCCAAAGCTCGCCTCATTCGAAAACGCAGGCGGGCACCTCGCTATCGCAGGGAAAAATCACACGGCACGCGACGAGGAGATGACAAAGGCGAGCCATTACGATATTCTGCGGTACCGGACGGATGCGGAATGCAGGGCGCTCTATGGGAGCGCATACAGAAAGCGGATTAGCGGGACAGAGAAGAACGAACTGAGGAGGCTGCAAGGAGTCGGTTTGACTTGGGCACCTCAGCAGGAAGCGATGCCGGCCCTCGACGCGTCATGATATTCATCGCGTCTGATTTAGTTTCGCGCAGCAGGGACTCATATTAGAGTACAGATCTGATCTATCGTAGATGCTAGCGGATGAGAGGAGAGAAAAATATGCGTAAGGAGAGTGTGTGCTGGGCCATGTAAGATACCGATTGAGTTACTACAAGATGATAACAATACAGAAAGCAGAAGATAAAAAAGAGTCAAACCAGTCCGACAACGCTAGACACCCGAAATGAAATGCGACAATCATGCTGCGGCCAGCAGTATACTGCTTTTCTGAATACCACGCTCTTGTTTAGCCAGAGCGGCACGTCGTTCAGTTTCCCATCGCACAAGTTCCGACTTGAGGCGGTCTACCCGCACCTCATTCATGGGATGTCCTGAACCCATTATCCGGCGAGCCAGGGAGTCCGCTTTTGTTTGCGCACCATCGACGTAGTCAGCATGCGAACACTCTGTCGGAGAGCACGACCGCTCCTCCCAAAAGTCCACAGCCTCTCGCGCATCGTAACCGGCATGAGCTAAAAGCCTATGGGACAGGATGAGTATGCTACATCAAAAGAAAGTGAATGGGCTCAATTACCTCGCTGAAACCACGTCCGCTTCGATCTCTTGACTGACACTGGTACAATAATCGCCGACCTTGACAAGTTCTCCGGATCCTACCCGCCCTAGCTGCGCTAAGGCATCATTCACAAAGGGACCAAACAGCATTGTGACGGGGAACATCAAAACGCGCATGACATCAGCGAGGATAGAGAGCGTCCCAGGAATAATGACGGTCCCTGACGACAACGTCTCCAGATGGTGTGTCAGGATCAAGTGAGAAAGTTCATGCGCCAATAAAATAGCAAGCTCCGTGTCCTGCTTTTGGGAAGGGACTGGATGGCGAGCAGTGGATGGAGAGGGAATGACAAGATCGCCAAGAAGATAAGACCACCAGGAAGAGCTTTTCTCTGGTGTCGTGTAGCTGTCGCACTCGGAGCGAGACAAGATTTCATCTATGAAACCAGAATATACGACGATACCTCCTCCGCCGTCAGGGCCAAAGCCGTATGAAAAGGCATTGGAAGAATCCGGCTTGTCGACAACAAGAAGCGAGTAGGGAGGTCCCGGACGGCATGTGGCACGACAGGAACTGTCCTCTCGCACATGGCCTCGCACATACGTCTGAGATACTCTGAAGCACGAGGGCGGGGTCGAAGAGGATATTCTGCTGGAGGAGGCAATGGTCGATCATGAGGCCCATGTTCAGTCCAATCTGGGACAAGCTCCCTTTCTTGTATGAGAACAGGAATAGTAGACTCTAGCTTGCGGAGTGTATTGCGAACCCAATCGTAGCGCCAGTCACTGGGAGGAATGTAACGCACTGGGCCGTCCTGGGCAAGGATCTCTCCCACAGCCTTGTACCAGCCGGGACCCGCAAGCTGAGCAGCAATGTCGTCTTCCTCCTCAGGAGACAGAATAATCAGACGCCATCTAAAAAAGACAATATGCAATCGGCATTGGTAAGCGCACAAATCGAACAACAAGACGGGTGCAACATACCTGCCAGTGAGGGGAGTGCGCTCCATGCTCGCTATGATGGTCGCCCAGAAGAGCGTGGCTGGTATCATGAGGAGAATGTGAAATAGGATGGTGCGATTCCGTATCCGTTTGAGAATGTCATTCTTCTTTGCCTCTGAAGCTTCGTGCCCTTGGAGCTCGACGTGCTTGAGTATCCTGCGGCTCTTGTGGTTTTTGAGGAGAATAACTGGTACAAAAGTGAGCACGATGCGTCCTGCAGTGCGAGCTATCTCGAGGGCGGTGGAGGCCTATACTAGCCGAGCTCAGTGACCGACACAGCGACGACATAGAGAGACGCCACCTTGAAGACGGTCGCAAGGAAATAAAAGGGCAATCCTTCATTCCGTTTAGTCGCATGAAAGCCGTGAACGGCGGTTATCGCCAGCAGTGGTATGTGAGGCCGATGTGATTGCGCTTGAATCAGCGATGGGGGTAATCTCGACGACAGCGGGCGGGAGAGGCGGGATATAGAGGAAAGCGCGGGAGGTCTACGAGCAACGAGTCGCAACATGGCTCATCGTAGTTTACAGTTAACCAAAACGATAATCGCCAAAGAAATGAAACAGGGCACGTGATGATTTTCTGCGAATGAGCGAAGTCGCCGTTTGAATCGCAGTACAGAACGTTTCATACAGACCAGGTTCATCACGCCAAAATTAACTGCATTAGACTACTTTTGAATGCGTACCTACGACATGTCAACGTCGCCATCTTCATCGGCACTATTCTCGTCTTCCCATTCACCCTCATCATCCTCGTCCGCCTCCTCAACCGTATGTATACCAAGCCCTTCCAACTGCTTGATGAGCTCCATAACATGCTCTAACAACGGCGTATCAGGATGACCATCCCGAAGATGCAACTATAAAGATATAAGAAAGGATGGTGCACGAGAAATAAAGACCTACCATTTGACACTTTTCGAGACGCGCTCGAGAATCTGTGGCGAGCTCTTCCCAAGACATATCATCCAGTCGGCCGCCACTTTCCTTGGCCTTTTCAGCCATGAGAAAATGACACCAGCCCTCTAGATACCATGCCTCGACTTGTTCATCGTCAGAAGACATGACACCATGCAATACTAGTAATGCAGGCGCATAAAGCTCTAGTTCAAGAAACAGTTTCACCATTGACAGTCGCGTCTCTATCGGAGGCACTCTAGGATCATCTAAAGAGTCTCAGCTGAAAATCTCAAAACACAAGAGTTTGCATACCTAAATCAAAATCTTTCCATACAGTCCATGCCTTTTCCAAGCACTCTTTAGCATCATCCGGTCTTTGCTGAGACATCCGGACGTTGGCCAACGATTGCAAGGCTTCCGTATTCCCGGGATCTGTCTGCAGCGCGAGATCCAATAAACGTTCACAGTTCTTGTCCGCATCCGGTTCGTAGCTAGTCTTCGATTTGAACATACAACGCACATGTAATGCAAAATCTTACCATAAATCATACGAGGGGTCCATCCATATCTCGACCTGGCCAACGAGCGCGCGCACAATGTTCGCTTTAATCTCCATCTCATCATCCGCGTCGTCCTTGGCGCGATCCTTGCCCTTCAACTGGCCCGTCAAGATATCAATGGCAGCCTGATAATGCTGTAATCCAAGCTTGGGATCCTCATCGCACAGTTGTGCGAGATATAAATGCGCGGAGGGCGGAGGTGAAGGTTGCGCGACCAGAGATAAAAACGCCTGTTTCGCGGTATCCAGCTCGCCCATCTCAAGTAGCGCTACGCCGAGCATCTCCTTGGCTTCCGCATTTGTTGGCTGTAGTTCCAATATCCGCGAAGCGAATTTGTGAGCCAGAGGGTAATCGCATTGTATAATGAGCGCCTGGGTTTTTTCCAAAAGCTCGGGTATCGAAGGCGTCTTTTTCGGTGGATCAGACTGTTCTGCCACTCTGCTCGCACGCGCCAGCTTTTTTGCCTTGGTGCGGCCCATGGATGCCGGGATTTGGAGGGGAGATGATAATGTAGCAGTGATGCTACTTGTTTGGTCAAGTTGCCTTGAAAGTTTCGTTCATGTTCGAATTTGACGCGGAAAAGAGAAAGGCGGCGGATGGGCTTTTCCTCGAGCGTTTGGATGCATTTATGGACCGCTCCATGTCCGACTTGAAGGCGTTTGCAGATCGTGAAAGTCTGTCTTTGGAAGAGGTGGTTGCGCTCCGTGCCATCTGCCTTTCTTGGTGGCTCAATCTCCCCCTGCCCAGACACGGCTCTATGTCGCGGAATGGCATAGCAGGTATATCTTCCAGTCCAATCTGACCGCGCCCGACTGGCCCGGCATTGTCTCTCCTGCAGAGCGACAAGCATACAGTGTGTGGCGACATTCTTATGCGTGACCTGTTCATTCACAGTGTACAGTACGGACGACGCTGTGTGATGTATCGCGTATTCTTGAGAATCTACAAACTCTCTCTGGTGTCCATTCCTTTATGCTTGCAGTAGATCCAACTGATCCTGGGATGGACGGCTTTCTGGGTGGTTCATGGCTGGGACGTGACTTTTGGAGAAACCTGCGCGCAGGCGGTGATTCGGGAGCCAAGGCTTTCAAGGTCCAGTGTGTAAAGCACCTGCAGGCCACGGGTGAACCATCCGCGGCTGTTGAATCCAGCCATACCACACCTGCTCATGCGCTCAAGTCGGAATTGTACGACAAGGTCCGCACTTCTCTTAGGCAAGTCTAGAGTCTCAGATTTCTGTACTAATTCTGACTGTGAACACAGAAATGTCAGCGGCAAAAAGCACGCTGAGATGAAATGGACGAATCCAGACAGATTGGTAGATTCGTACGGCGTCACGCTGGTAGGATGGCCACCGTCGATACCGTACCAGAACCCTTCGACGATGAAGGTGGGGCAGAAGAAGGAGCTTATTGCCCTTTTCGATAGTGGCGCGATGCGCTTCGTCAAGATAAATCCCGGACATGAAACTGTTAATGCAAGTGGGAATGACGACTACTCATGGGCTCTTCAGTTTACAAACGAAGAACAAACGGTAGTTTCTGAACAGTGTTCTTGTCGAGAAGCGGCAGCTCATATTTTTTAGGCCCAGCCTTCCATGCGACGTTCGCGTACGCCAGAAAGAGCAGAGGGAGTCCAGGAATATGAGGGCAATGATCCTGGACCCAGGAAACGGCCCAAGACCATAGACTAGATAATACATTGGGTTCTTTAAAGTTAAAGTGTAGCAGCGTTGCTGCAGAAAGGCGCCCGAGACGATCCTGGATATACGCACAGCATTACATAGACGTTCGATATACTTGATGAGAATGGTACGAAATAGGATGAACGCGGCGCTAGAAGAAGAAGGTTCATAAAGAAGAAGAAGAAGAGTCGAGAATATGCTAAGTCCACCGCATGACAAACTTATCACAGTTGACCATCTCTGTGCTCTGTCGGACGATAGTCTCCACTCGCTTCCTTTCTGCAGCATCGAAATCGTCGGAAAGTGTCATCAGCATCTCAAATTCAATCACCTTCAAGGACGGAAAACGGACTTCTAGTAACGAGTTCCAATCAAGAAGACGAGATGCAAACAAGTCGTCAATATCTCTGGATTCTGTCACATGGAATATGAATTCCAGTCTCTGAAGGCAGGGGCATGACGGGAACACAGCAAATATCGAGTCCAACCACAGCATGATAGAAAGTCCTTCCTCAGATATGTGGAGAACCTTGAAGGAGAGAATCCGCAAGACAGGCAAAATAGTCAAGTTGAACGGCGGAGCTTCATAATCCTCCATATCTACTTTTCAGAACTGTGAGTCCTGAAGCATCGCCCTTTTCAAGGAGGACTAACCATCTGTGGACCATGGGGGTCTGAAACATAGTTCCTCTAGTGTCTCATGAGCCATGAGTAGGAGTCGAGCGAAGTTGTTTGGCGAAAAAGGAGGATCTCCGTATTCCCAGCCGATCTTTCGAATACGAGAGGGAGAGTAATGGAGCACATCATCAACAAGCCAATCCAATGACCCTGGCTCGCATTCCTCGCACCATATTTTTTCGAGTTTGGATACGTCAATCCTAGGATGGCCGGAGAAGACGTAGACATGCGCCGACTGCGTGCTTTTCCACGACGTAAATGAACATTTGCGGAGGTTGTGGAAGAAACTCATGTAGTGCGCTTGAACCTCTGGGCGAAAAAGGTTCAAGCTGAGGTAATAAAGATGGGTGATGTTTGGAAATGATTGCAGGAAACGTGTAACATTGGCAGCAGTCGGATCAAATCCATCCTCAGCAGAGGGCGTCGTCCAAATAAGTTTCTTCGCGTTCCTCATGATAGGAATGATCACGTCGAACTCGGAATCTTTCGGAAAGGTGAAGTCAAGAGCGGAAGTAAGCAGAGCAGAGTCATTGCTGAGATCGTATGTGCGTGCAATGAACCCAGTTGGCAGAGACTTTGCGCGGTGTCGTAGCGTCCGAAGGGTACCCAGGTCGACCATCACTGTGCGAACATACTGGGCGACATGGGGTAGAGACGCGCCTATCTGTCTCCAACGAACAAAGTCGTGCTTGCAAAGGAAGGACGCCAGTTTGAAGAGGTATCGAAGCGCTGCTGCGCGCCAAGTTTTCGACACCAATGACACAGAATACAGGAAAGAGAAATCGTTCTCGTTCCAAGAGATGATTTCATCGATCAACTCCAAGGGAAAATTGTAAGGAAGTTCTATAGAGAGATTTTTGAGCGCACAAAGAGAAACGAGGGTGTGCATACATACAGTACCGTCTCTTGAATTGGTTGACATGATCGTTGATGATAACCTCCACGCTGTCAAAAACGGACAAGTTGCTCATTCGGGATCTACCCGGTGCCACCAGTCCTACTCGTTGCACGGCTTCCACACACACAGCGGCACTGTAGGAACTGAAAATGCCAAAGTTCTGATGATGGCACTGGCCTGTGGTCAAGGTGCTGAATTCTAAGCGTCTAGCTAGGCAACAGGCAATTATCCACACTAAGGACATTCTTCGGCAGCCTTCGACTCGTAAGTGAGAGGACGCCAGCCTGCCATCCTAGCCCCCCATTTATGGGGAGTCAAAGTGCAGGAAGGAGTCGATCTTCTTGCTATCGAACGGCGCGGTGTTATACAAAAAAGGCGCCACAGTATCTAGTACGATTCTGAATGTACACGTTCCATTGGTCACTTCTATATACACGCAATGTTGGACTTGGACTCCACAGTCATCTACTCGGAAAATGATCGCACTGAAAAAGCAACCAGAAATTTGCAGTGCGACGTTAAAGTGGCTGGTGCTTCACGGGGAGCCACACGGAGCGCAAGATGTAAATCTCTGAACGATTTATTAGAGCTAAGCACGTATCCTTGATTGGGGGCGTGATGCTTCGGTGGGCGCAATTCACTTCCCATGCGTAATATCGCCATCGTGAAGCAGCCGAGGCAGTACCAGACATCGATGTTGGATCGAGGACGGCGCGTATGGCGGACCTAGAAAGCTGCGTCAGCCCAGAAAGCGACAGTCGCATACGACTTTTCGACGAACTGAAATCTTGAGTAGCAGGATTCAACAATAAGTAACTCGCAATTTCCGGTATCGGATTCTTTCATCTCAGTTGTAATGCATTGATCTGTAGTGAGAATAGTCCGATACAGGATTAACGTGCCGGACCTAGACGAGGAAGGTTCATTCAAGAAGAATGAAAGTCGAAAGCATACTCACTCCACCGCATGACAAACTTATCACAGTTGACCATCTCTGTACTCTGCCGGATCATAGTCTCGACCCGCTTCCTTTCTGCAGCATCGAAATCTTCTTCATATTCCATCATCATCTCAAATTCAAGCACCTTCAAGGAAGGAAACTGGTCTTCTAACAACGAGTTCCAATCAAGGAAACCGAATGCAAACACGTTGTCGATCTCTCTGTATTCTGCCAGATAAAACGTGAATTCCAGTCTCTGGAGGCAAGGGCATGACGGGAATACAGCGAATATCAAGTCCAACCACTGCATGATACGATCAGACTCGAGAGAGATGTGGAGAACCCTGAAGGAGAGAATTCGCAGGACAGGTAAAATATTAAAGCTAAACGGCGGAGCTTCACAACCATCCAGATCTGTAACTTGGAACCGTGAGTCCTGAATTGTCACGATTTCATAAGAAATTGACCATCTGGTGACCACGGTGGTCTGAAACAAAGTTCCTCTAATGTCCCGTGAGCCGCGAGTAGGAGGCGAGCGAAAGTATTGGACGAAGATGGAGGATCGCCGGATTCCCAACCAAGCTTTCGAAGCCGAATAGGATAAGGAGAGTTATGGAATACATTGTCCAGAAGCCAATCCATTGACCCTGGCTCGCATTCCTCAAACCATATCTCTTCGAGTTGAGATCCATTGATTCTAGATTCGGGGACGTTGAAGGCGTAAAGAGGCTCCGAATCCGATGTGCCACACAACGAAAATGTACATTTGCGAAGATTTCGGAAGAAACTCATGAAGTGCTCTTGAACCTCCAGACGAAGAAGGTGGCTAGAGTAAGAAAGACGGGTGATGTTCGGAAAAGACTGCAGAACGCGTGTAGTATTAGCACTGGTTGGATCAAATCCTTCCTCAGTAGAGGGCGTCGTCCAATCAAGACTAGTCGCGTTGCTCATGATAGGAAGGATCACGTCGAACTCGGAATCTTTCGGAAATGTGCAATCAAGAGCCGACAGTAGCAGCTCTCTGTATGTAGAGTAATTGCTAAGATCGTATTTCACCGTTGACGTTGCGCGCGCAATGAATCCAGTTTGCGCAGACGTTGCGCGTTCTCGTATCCTCCACGTGGCAGCCAGGTCGACTACCACATTGCGAACATACTGGGCGACATGGGGTAGAGACGCGCCTATCAATCTCCATCGAATAAAGTCGTTCTTGCAGAGGAAGGACGCCGTCGAAAAGAGGTATCTAAGCGCTGCAGCGCGCCAACTTTTCGAGACCAATGACACAGAGCGCAATACATCCATGTCATCCTGATTGTAAGCTATAATCTCATCAATCAATTCCAAGGGCAAGTCGGAGAGAAGTTCTATAGCAAGTTTTGAGCCTAAAGTGAAGAAACGGGGGCGTGCATACCGTTTCTTGAAATGATCGACATGAACGTTAACGTTGAGGATGACCTCGGCCAAAAGCGAACAGTCGATCATCCGGGTCCTTCCTACCACAAGGTCTGTAAGCTCCCCTTCTCTCGAGCGAATCAAATCAGGGAACATAAACCCGTTGCATTATGAGGTGGATATACATCTTTTGCATGGAAAGGACATGGGTAGAGGTTGGCAAAGCAATAATGTGGGTTATATAACAGCTTTACACAACTCTTACGGCGCTATGTACAGTACATACTTAGCGTGTCAGCAGGCGTAGTTGGTATCCTGTTTGACTCTCACCATGCATTGAAAACTGTAGTAACTAACTAGCAGCACCGTAAGCACTTGTAACATTCAACGTAGTGTAATATTACCTTGCGCCGTTCGCGCCGAACCACGTCCAGATCAACAGTCAGAAACACCGTCGATCTTGACTTACGACCACCACCATGTTCTCCTCCATCTTTTCGTAAGTGCTGTATTTTCTGCGGTTCAACGCCTAACTTCTCACAGTACATCGCCGCCAGTCGACCCCAAGGCGCCAAATTTACATCCAGTGACCGATTCAGTCAAGGATGGCCAGTTGTACGGGGAACTGACGCCCAAGGACACTGAGTGGGCCTGTCCGGGCGGCTTCGCTACTGAGACGCAGACGTTCTACACGAGCACTGAGGATGGCAAATCGCTCATGTGCCAAGTCATCCACTCTTCCATCGGGCAAGTCAGCCTTGTTCGCCAGCATGCTGGTCACTGACATACCCTCAGCGTTGGTATCCGACCATCCAGTTTACGTTTAAACTATACGACTCAAAGACCAAGAGCAGGGTCTGGAAATCCATTAATGTCTCCAACTTTGTGACGCCCCCGCCCGGTCTCGACAAACGATCCAGCAAGGCAGATCAGTTCTCCATCACCACAAGTCGTCGCCGGACAATGCTGAATTCCCTGAATCGTATACCATCAGCGCCAACCTTGGCATGGATGTCCAGGTTCACATTGATCTCGCCCGCCCCGCCGCTATCCCAGGTTGGAAAATCGGCAATAGCGAAAAGGGCGGCTTCTCCTATTTCGGTCCTGACCTCGCGACACCAGAAGGCTACGTCGTCCACCGCTTCTGGCCGCGGTTCAAGGCGACGGGACATGTCGTACATAATGGTGCGGCGATTCCGATCGTTGGTCCAGGCATGTTCATACATGCGATCCAGGGCATGCGGCCCAACCTTGTCGCCTCTTCATGGAACTTTGCCGACTTCCAGAGCGACGAGAAGGGTGGTGTATCGGCGATCCAGATGGAGTTTATTACCACCGAGACGCACGGAAAGACTGGTAATGGATCGGGTGGTGTCAAGGTGAATTTGGGTTCGCTGGTGGTTGATGGCAAGTTGGTGTCTGTGGTCGCCCAAACACATTATCCTGGTGAAGCTGATGCTGCTGCGGGTGGTGTTGTGTCCAAGGCGTCGCATCTGAACACTGTTCATGATCCTGAAACGGGATATATGGCGCCTTCTACGCTCCTGTTCGAGTGGGCGGGACCTTCTCTCATTGCTGACAAGCCGGGCACCTATACCGCCAAGATTGCTGCTGATGTTGGAGACGTTGCGAACCCCAAGGGGCTGGTTGAGAAGGTTGACTTTTTGGCGGAAGTACCGTACGCCATCAAGATGGCCGTCAATTACTTGGCTGGTACGAAGCCCTTTATCTATCAGGCAAGTCAGGTTGGATGTGAACGTCTCTTCATTACTGATATCGGGTTGTAGTATTTCCTGGACTCGGCCACGTTGACAATAACTGAACCTGGCTCGGATGAGGCTGTTGAAGTTCCGGGCTCCTTTTACACGGAGGCCTCGTACCTCTCTATCTTACCCTCGTAAATGTGCATCTCCATCTTACCATAGGTTTACGACAAGTTACGATGTATTCTATTGCGTAGTGTAATTTCTAGCCCATCCTGCAATTAAACATAGGCTTAGACTGGCCTCAACCAATTCCATTGAGAAATGAGGATGCCAACAATACCCTCGTATTTCTACTTTTTAGCTGACTTTTTGCTTTCTACAAACAGGACTCTCCGCTTCACTACAAACTGTTGAGTAGTGTACAACTGACAGAGTCGTCAATCTACCTTTGGGATCATACTTGACAGCAGCGAGGGTTGCGCCAGCTCGTAGTCGTTTTGTTGTGTAGAAAAAACCAGTCTGGGCTGTGGATATCATGCGAATTATCATGGACCTGAACCTTATCAGACGAAGGGTTATAGAGAGCTGGAAACACACTTTGCTTTGCCCTTTGGCGCCATGGTTAAGAGCAAGATGTGGGGCAAACAGGCGTCAATAACTCTGGTCCTTACCACCAACGCGTCCAAGACATGTCGCGACGGCTATTCAGCTGTACTACTGCCGTCTTGCATGAAAATCCCTTGGTGAGGCCGACTTGAACTAGGCCTAACTCCAGCTAAGTGGGAAGGGCCTCCCTAGACGACCTGCGCCGCCTCAGATGCCGCGACGTTCTCTTCCTCAAAAGCGCGGCATTCCCAATGTGAAAAAGGTGCTTGCTGTTGCCAGCGGTAAAGGTGGAGTGGGCAAGAGCACCGTCGCTGGTATGTCCTACCTGTCTGTCAATTATGTGTCTATAAACGCCCGTGTAGTGAATCTCGCGTTTTCTTTGGCAAAGCTGCGACTTCGCGTTGGTATACTGGACTTGGACATTTTCGGACCATCTGTTCCGACTCTCATGGGTCTGGCGGATAGCTCAGAGCCGCGTCTCACTCCGAGTATGTGCTTGGATCTGCGAGCTGGAATATTTACTGACTGAGTATAGACGGCGCGTTGATTCCGTTAACTAATCACGGCCTCCCTACGATGTCCATGGGATACCTCGTTCCCAATAAACCGGACACTGCGATTGTGTGGCGTGGGCTCATGGTTCAAAAGGCCGTCCAGCAGCTCCTGTTTGATGTCGACTGGGGTGCACTGGACATACTCGTCCTGGACATGCCCCCGGGAACAGGCGATGTTCCTCTCACCCTTGGTCAGCTTGTGAACGTCGATGGCTCAGTTATTGTATCGACGCCTCAAGACGTCGCGCTGAAGGATGTGAACAAGGGCGTAGCGATGTTTCGCAAGGTAGATGTACCGATAACGGGTATTGTGCTCAACCAGTCGCATTTCATTTGTGGGAACTGCGACGCGTCTCATTATCTGTTTGGGTCTCCGGAGGGTTTCCGGTCTGCGGCGGAGAGGCTGGGTGTGGATGTGCTGGCCGAGCTCCCTTTGGTGCCAGGTGTTAGTAGTGGTGGAGACAGCGGGGTACCGTACGCGTTGAAGGCAGGTGAGGATAGGCAAGGCAAGATCTGGAATGAGGCTATGATGGGTGTTGCTAGCAAGGTTCAGAATAGTTTAGGACTTGTGTAGTGAATTGTTGACTTGATGAAGACTTGAAATTGATTTGATCGGGGCTAGAAGCTTAAACTCATTCCATTCGCCTTCTCTCCATGGCCAAGTTGCGGCGGGATATCCACGAATCCCAATTTCCGGCGCCGCCTGCTCCCGCGCTGCGCATTGTAGCGTCGGGCACACTTTTCGTTACCCACACGCTCATTTTACCATGCCACCCAGCTCCGTCTGCCGTTGTCCGCGCCCATTCTGTCGAAAAGAGTCGTGGTGGCTCAGCGGCGACACTCGTATCTCTGCTGGCTCAATTTCCGGGAACGGAGGCGGCGTTGGTCGCGCCCCTCGGCGGCAACGACGAAGGGAACATGATCATCAAAGAGCTCGAGCGGGAGGGCGTCAGCACGCGTTATTGCAAGATATGGAAAGGCCTCGGCGTTCCCAGCGCCTGGATACTTCAGTCTGGTCTGTTCTTTATCGTCTTGACACTCTGTGGATTTTGACTGTCTTTTGCAAGTGGACAATGATACCCGGACAGTGGTGAACCACAATCCGCTGCCAGATATCACCCATGAGGACTTTGTGTCCATCCTTGGCCCCCTGCTGCGCCAGAGAATTACATGTTTCCTGCACCGTCGCCGACCGACTCCCCCACAATCCCTTCAGTGCCTGGAACACCGATATCTCCGTCGCTCTCCTCCCAGGCGCCGCGTTCGTCCAGGCCTGGGACGCCTGCCGTGTACATGTCCAATCCCAACAGCCCTGCTCCGTTCGACTGGCTGCACTTTGAAGGCCGGTCCGTCAAGACCACCTTGAACAATATCACCGGACTCGAAGGCCTGGCCCGCGAGCGCAAGTGGAGAAGTCATTGCGTTTTCAGTGTCGACGTGGGCAGACGTGGGAGACAAGGCGTCGAAGCCGTAAGTCTATTCAATTGTACTGTGGAGAGCTAATGCAACGCCCTCTGTAGCTTATTCCTCACTGTGATGTCCTGTTCGTGAATAAACACTACGCGCAAGCGAATTCGCCACATTACGCCACTACACCCCGCGCGTTCCTTCTATCTCTGACATCCATCGCACCTCCACATGCACTCCTGGTAGCCCATTGGGGCTCAGAGGGTGCTGCAGTCCTCTCCCTCCCACCAGAGAGTACTTTCAGAGCTCCGGATGGGTAGAAGATCGCGCTGTCGCATCCACCGCGCGCGTCCCTCGCGGCCGTGAAATCGACGCCAACGTAGACAGCCTCGTGACCGAGTCCACCGACGTACGCTCCGTACGCAGCGGGAGCGACTTTTGGGCTGACGGACGAAGCCGTACGCCCTCTTCGACTGCATATACGACGGCCAGCGGGAGCCGCGCACACTCCTCGGGTAGATCGAGAGCGACGTCGCGAGGCAGGTATCAGGACGACGACGACGACCATGATTCGACGGGAACGGAGGTTCCCGACACGGACGACAATGTGGTGGACGAGGTTGGCGCGCAGGATGCGTTTGTCGCTGGCATGATATACTCGCTTAGCAGGCGGATTATGCCCGGCGCGCCGTATACACCTTCGGCAGGGGGGAGGACATTCGCTCGGGGGTTGACCGTGATAATGACCGAGGACGGTGGAGGCTGGATGAGTGCTTGAGGTTTGCCACTGAGCTCGCAGGCCGCAAGGCGCGGCGACGAAACTGGGACGGATTGGCGGGCGAAATGTCGCGCGCGGGATGGTTCGACAACTGATCTATTGGGCTAGGGAACATTTGGATAGGTATCATATATAGGAACGCTCTTTTCTAGCTGTAATTGTTGTATTCGTCACGCTCTTTGCTTGTTCTACATACATTCTTTTGGGTATACCTACTTACTTGCATACATTATAAACTGGTCCCCGCCACATTTATCTTTAGTTCCTAGTGAGATCATTTACACTTGTGTTTCTCACTTCTATCTGAGCAGGATGGCGGAAGGATGGCGAAGCTGAAGACCACGAACAACGCGCCGTCGAGCTTATTGCGTCGTTTGCTATCCTCCGGCTACAACCCACGCACAGAGGATCTTTCAAGCAATGTTCTCAAACCCGACGACACCGTGTTTGACTCGAAAATTGTAGTACAGATTTTCATTGCCTTCCGTATTCCCTCCTTCAGTTTAAGCACTTATTTACATATGTGGCGTTCAGACGCATCTCCGTATACTGTCCAGAATTGATAGGCTCGTACTTTTTCGGTCGGTCGGGACCAAAGCAGCCTGGGAGGCAGTCAATGGTCTTATCGCGGTCTGCGGTCATGAACTAGAGAACATGTAAGCTTGACATGGCGACGAGACGGATGGCCACTTACGTAGGGTATAGAGAACCGTTCCCGTGTAACGGCCTGCCCTTCCTTTGTAGGAGGCGCGCGGACACGATGTAGAGTGGATTTAAGTGTATCTGGCAAGATATCAGTATCGGGGAGCTTGAGGCCGAAGGAGGGAGGACTAACCATTAGACCAGCGCATGAGGAAATCTCCAATATTGAAAACGGCTGCTCCTCTGATTGGGGGAGCCGATATGAACATGCCAGGCGTGTGAGGCGATTCGACTTCGAGTCCACCGCAGTCGTCCTGGAACAGCAAAGTGCCCGTTCCAAAGTCCTTTTGAGGGTGATTCAACGGTGCAGTGGATGGATGGACGTGAACACCGTACCGTATGAGCACCGATCCGGCCTTTCTCGCCACTTTCAAAGACGTCCACGGGCGCCTCGGGGTAATGAAGCAGCCTGAGTTGGTTGTCCCCAGTCGCGTGGTACGGCAAGAAAAAATCCTTGTCCAGTCCCATGCCAATCGCCAGCGCGGGGAGCAGCTTGGTAACTTGGAAGTGGCGGCAGACGGCGAAATACTCTTTGGCGTACTGCCGGAAGCCGGGAATGTCTTCCTCGGGGATCCAGATGTTGCTGATACGCTCAGAACCGTCGGCGAGTTCGATGCCCATGTCGAAAGATTCCTTGAAGTCTGGCGCCTTGCCATGGCGGATGGCGCCCAACTCCTTGGGATCGAATACCATTTGAGATACTTGTTCAACGCCAATCTGATGACTGTATTAAGCCACGGATTTGAGGAGCTGTATTTGACAATGACATACCCCGCTGTAGCCACGGTGTTTGTGTCCCTCGGGCGGGTGAGGTGCCTTCATTTTGATCTCGTGAGGAAGTGCGAATAATTTGGCGGACTGTCGGCTCAGCCTCAATGGAAGTAAGGTACAGGGATATCATACCCATTTGAACATGTCGTCCACCTTGTCCTGGGGTATGCCTGTGTTGATAAGATAGGCAAAGCCCACATCGCGACAGGCCGCATAGAATTGTTGGCCAATTTCGATGTCCTCCTGGAAGATATACTATTATTTCGGGCATACGCGCCGGAGGAAGAGACCCACAGCAGAGGTCCCGTCTCCAAACTTGGAGAAATCGATTGTAGGCAGAGATGAGAGCAGGACACCAGGCATTGTGATCGCGGTGGGTGGTCAAGTCACGTCTGATTCGGTCGGTCGGGATTTATAGCACGCGCAGTTCCAGATACCATTACTGTAAGAGAACTCAGGAGACTTTGGAGATAAGCAGTCTAGGGCAAGTATCAGAAGATGTCGGAAGGCGGAAAACAACCCGTGACGTCACGCTGTACTACTTTTGACACGAACTTGATGCCCTATCTCTCACGGCAGGCTAGTTTCATGCGACAACGCCGTGCCTACTCCGTACTATGCGCACCCTCTTCCTTGGCTTATCTCCATTACGAATCTGCTAGCAGGCCGAGGGCAACTCCTTCAAAAGACTCCGACAGACAACTGGAGAGCTTTTGTCTTTTGTCCAGCCGGAACGACAACTACTCATGCACGACGAGACAATGACCCAGCGCTTCTTGCGCCGCATCGAAGTCCCCATCGATGCCGACGCGACTTACAAGAACGACGTAAGCGCTTTCTTCGATTTTAAACTTGATCGTGGCTCTTGACGCGGCGGTACTGGAAGCACTGGACGAACCGGGATCTCATTCCCATGCCTGTCGAGCGTAGGACGTACGCTATCTGGTCGTACTTCATCTATTGGTGCATCTCCGGCATGTGTATCAGCGCGTACACCACGGGATCGACGTTACTCGCGTATGGACTCACACCTCAGCAAGCTATCGGGGCCCTCGTCATTGGAGGATTCTGCACTGGTCTGCTCTCCGTTGCGTGCGGCTGGATGGGCGAGAGGTTTGTGGTCGTTTGGTTTTTGATTGTTGTTTCGTATTCATCAGTCTTCTTCTTCCAGGCATCACATTGGATTCACCGTGTCCTCCAGGTTCACGTGGGGAATGAGAGGAGCGTATTTCCCCGTGCTCATACGTACCTTCACGTGAGTTTATGAACGGATCTTCATGTCGTGGTCACTAAGTCGATATCCGTAGTACAATCTTGTCAGTAATGGTTCTACCACTTAGTGTTTTCGCCCCCTCATCTTCATCTTAGCTGGGATGGTCTCCAAGCGTATTGGGGTGGTCAGGGTACGTGGGATTTGATGTCTTTGGCCTATTATCACCCTACTTGAAGCTATGACTGTCACTCTCGGGGCAATCATAACAGGTTTGATACAATTCTCAGCCCTTGCAATAACATACTTACCACTCATACAGGCTTGGCGCATATGTAAAATATTTGTGCAAGACTTTGATTGCGCTGCTCATCATGATATACACCAGGGACCAGACTTTGGCTGGGGGCATCCTGTACACGAAAGATTTGATTGGCATGATGTACGCTTTGCTCGACCTTCTGACTCCCCAACTAATGGGAAATGCAGCATTTACTACATATTTTTCATCGCGATCATGCGAATACCTCCAGAGCGCCTCCAAAAGCCCTTCATTGTCTCTTCGATCCTATTTGGAGGAACGTATGTTATTCACCTGTTTTTGCGTTATATCGGTTTTCATCCCCCACAGCCTCATTGGTCTGCTTGCATGGGCTGTATCCAATGTTCATGGACCTGGGCCGTTGTTCAAAGAGCCAGGAAATCCCGCTCACGGGAGTATCGGATGGTCTATGATGTTCGCAATCACATCGGTCTTGGGAGCCTGGTCTGTGACTTTGACTCGCTGATGAAATCGCTAATAGACTAACCGCTATCTCACAGGGGAGGCGGAACGCTTGGCCAGAGTGACTGGACAAGATACGCAAATCGGCCTTGTAAGTGTCCGGAAAATCTTGTCCTAGTCCTTCCGCTGATTTTCTTCCGAAAGACGCGCCGACGTTATCACAAATGGTGGCTGCGTACGCTTTCGTTCTTCGCCGCGGGGACAGACTGATAACAAGTCCTCTAGACCCGTGACGATAATCGTGACAGCTGTTGTTGGCATCGTTGTTACTGCTTGTGGCGACCAGATTCTTGGCGAGGTTATCTGGCAGCCATTTACGCTGCTAGCTAGAATACAAGAATTCTAGTGAGTCGGACCATTTGTCGCTACTTTTTATGGTGCTAAACATCTTTAGTGGCGGATCACCCAGAGGTAAACCAGGTCTCTGTACACTTATCGTGCCCTCACGTCGCGAGTAGCACGGGCCGGAGTGTTTTTCGCTGGACTCGGATGTGTGTGTGCCCAGTTGGGAATCAGCATCGTCTTGAATTCTGTCAGTGCAGGCATGGATCTCGCGTGAGTCTACTGCCCTTGACGCGACATTTCTAGTCTGACAAACCCTTCACAGTGGACTGAGCCCGTGCGCGCCTTGACTATTTCCGTTGGCACTTCTGATTTGTATACAGGAAATATCTCAATATTCGACGAGGAGCCTACGTGCTCGCTGCTTTTGGAATGCTCTCAAATCCTTGGCAATACCTTTCTAATGCAGCGACGTTCTTGACAGTTCTTTCGGGCTTCGGAATTTTCCGTACGCGTCTCCAATATGTTACGACTTGAACTCGTACTCATAACGATCTAGTTGCTCCATTCACTGGCGTTATGCTAGCGGACTACCTGGTGGTCCGTCGATGCATTATCAAACTTGAGGACTGCTACGTTGGGGATTCAACGTCGCTTTATTGGTGAGTTGTTGAAGTTGGCTTGGTTGTTTAGTTAGACTAACTCTGCTTATAGGTACTGGCACGGATTCCACTGGCGTGCCCTTCTTGCTTGGGTGATTGGCGTCTTTCCCACCATGCCTGGGTTTATCATGTCGGTTCGCGACGCCACGGCGTACAACTCTTGGATCAGGTTATTCAATATCGCGTTCTTTGTTGGTTCGTATTTCCACTCCAATCCGTGCTTGGCAAACTGACCCAGATGTTGATAGGTCTTGCCGTCTCATTCGCTGCGTTCTGGCTTATTTGCATTATAACGCCACCGCCTGGTGTAGGAGTTGGCTTAACTTATCATGACGAAACCCGTGCATTCGGCGACAAGGAAGAGGTTTCTAGCAGCCGTGCGAGCACTGGGGATGAGAAGCATGTCGAAGTTGATGAGAAAGAGGTTTAGGAGGGGGGCTGCTGGTGGAACTCACCGGTCCATAGAATATGTATTACTTTTTTCGATACGATGCTTCATACTATCCGTACCGGTGAAGCGGATAATCACTTAGAAGCGGTTAAAATGACGGTGAATGATTTCTCCTGTTATTTCTACCTCCCAACTTGTTGAGAACATGAATTGTACATATAGAATACACCTTCTGACAGCTCCTTGGGCAGAACAATGTTGGTATGCGGGAAAGACAACTCGAGAGGTGTGGGAAACAAGACGATGACATCATTCTCATCACCCACTCGAATGCTGTCTACGCAAAGCCATTTATTGACGCCTCCCTTCTGAAAATTGGTACAAATGTAGTTCAAGTATGCATAATTGATTTTCTCAAGAGTTTGAGGCCAAAAGGTTTCCTTGTTCAAGAGCTACACTCGAATTAACCGCTTCTAGGTGATTATCCGCTCCACCGGTACGGATAGTAAAACGCAAAGTCAACGCGCATTCTTTATGCCGTGAAATGTCGGCATCGTCAAAATTCGGCAGTTATATGCCGACGCGACTCGACATTTTTCATCATCAACGCGCCTGGCTTTCATTCCGTCCAGACACTATGGCAAGTTGCATTCCCTGTATTTGCCACCCATACTCATTTCTGTAGCTGGCCTGCTTCAGACGCGCGATATCTACTCAATTCCGATCACCGACCCAGTGGAGGCATTTCGCGTCAAGCTCAGTGGCCTCGGAGACAGTGGACAAAGGCAAGCTAAAGCCCAAGGCAACGACCCCGCTCCGACGATCAGCATCCGACTCGCTGCCCATCCGTGCCAACCCAAGTTCGACGCGTAGCAACATCCAGACGATTTACACTCTCACGACGGCGGAGCGGTATGCTCTGAGCCGGTATCGCATCCCTGTAGGCGCGCGCAAGCTTGTCGACTCGTGGTGGTTCCCGCGGTGGCAGAATGGAGAAGTATTCGTGTTCGCTAATGGCAGCTTCGTCTGCTGGGGCCTTGGCGAGAAAGACGCCCACCGGTTTGCCTCCGAGGTCATAAAGCCGATGCAAGGCATTGAGCTTGCGCCAATGCGCGAACCGGAGGAGGAGGAACTGGAGTTTGTTATGGATCCTAATGAGTGAGTTTCCAAGTAGTCTTGTATTTTCGGACTTTGGCCAACTCTTCTTCAGGAAAACACGCCTTCAGGGCGATTTAATCATACTAGGGAAACCCGACACAAAGGGAGAGCACACTCAGTCTTTGAGTGACGTTGATCTTGTCTACCCAGCGGAAACGGTCTTGAGTCGATATGCATTCTCCCAGGCACTTGCTCGGTCAACGGCGCTCTCCGCTTTGGAAGTTGGCTTAGATGATTACCTCTCCTCCATGGCTACTCTTCCTCACATTCTAGTACAGACCGGGAAACCTGGTCTTGGAAGAAAGGCACTCATTAAAAAACTTGGCGAGCTTATGAAGTTTCGACAGAGCTTGAACCTTAACCGCGAAAATTATCTGGATATACCCGATTTCTACTGGACTGAGCCGGAGTTGGAGTGTAAGTGCTTTACTTAGGAGATTGAACATAGTAATCAACTTCGTCAGCGCACTTCCTTGGTATGAGCATGGCGTTGGAGATTGAAGCACGCACTGAGTCCGTCAATGAGAGAATTACATATGCCGCTGAAGTGAGTCCTGCATCTGCTTTCTTTTAGTACACGTACTTATCGTACCTGCAGCTCCAATCGACGCTTCGCCAACTGTTAACAGAGGTAAGGTTTCTTTATTTCTACATCGTCCCTCGATTTATCCTGTCTTTTCAGTCCTCATCACATATGCTCGAGCTTGTCATCATCGCGCTCATCGCGGTGGAAGTAGTGGTAGTATTCATTCGCGACGGTCCCGAGCTCTGGCATATGCTCAGAGATAGGATAAGAGCAGAGTCGAATGAAAAGACTAGCCCGGAGAGTTCCTGAATATAAAGAGATGCAATCTTTGCCCTAATGTATCAATATATCACTCACCTCTTTCAGATAATTCATTTCATGGTAGAAACCATCCAAGATGGTCCCTCGAGGCGGCTCATTCAATTGAATAAATTCTATCGCAATCACGTAGGCGTACAAATTTACTGTTTATCAGCGACGGCACCGTTGTTGTGACGCGTCTATGAACCATCATCCTCATTCGAATCATTGCAGCTGTCATCGTGATTCAGCAACTCAGAGTCATACGTTCTGGTTTACCCTCTGGTGCATCTCCTGCGGCTAATGCGCTATCAACTCGCGCCCATTCCCGCGGTTGAGGAGGAAGCGGAAAGAGTCATGGCTATTCGAGACGTCAAAAATCTTTTTCGACGACGGCTTCACCTTCTCTCAACTTGACTGCCGTCGGACTCATATAACCATCATTCATAATGCTTTGTGCTGGCTCATTGAGGAGAATCCGGATTCGGATGTCGAGTTATCCTGTGCCTTAGCATACAGGCAAATAATCTCTCATCCATCAATATTACTACCTGCTGTAAGCCTACAAACACGCTCTATAATTCGTCTGAGAAGTGCCGCTGCGAGTGAAGCGGCTATCTAATCTTTCGCGCCATCAGAGAAAACAGCCTGCGAGAAACTCTCGCAGGCACGAATAGTGTCCATTACGAAGGTCATGGGGGTCGCGTAAGAGATGTCAATGGAATCGGTGACGCCGCTGCCACTGGTGAGAAGGCCACCAACGCGACCAGCGCCATCCACAATAGCGGCACCAGAATCGCCTGGAGCTGAGAATGCACCCAATGACATGTTGTACGGCAGTATTGCCCATTCTTTTGAGCGCTGGCCCTCCTGCCCTTCGAGATAGTACCGCGTATAAGATACAACATTATTTGCATGGCCAACAGTAAGGCCACTACCCCGTCCACGTTTGAGGACAATGATGCCGTCCTGGTCGCACATCTTGGGTTTCTGCAGCTCGCTATCAGGGATGACGCCCCGAAGGCTCAAGATTCGGTCAAGTGGATATTTGAAATTATGAATGTTTTTGGGATTGGGGTACATCAGGTCCGTCAGGACTTCGGGTGGATATTCGAAGCCGAGATCAATGACATTGCACTCAAAAGTGCTGGGATCAATCTTTTGAGGATTAATTTCGATAATGGCGACGTCTTGCGTATATCCGCGAGGGCCGGCACTGAGAACGATGGGAGGGGCATAGACGACGTGGCCGATGATACGGTCGATCTCGGTACCCCATTGAGCAGAGACCTCGCGAAGAAAGTCGCTGAGGGCCTCTACCTTTGCCTCTGCTGCCAGCATTAGCTTCTGGACAGCCTGACGTCTCGTAACATCTCCGTCGCCTGTGGCCACGAGACGTTCGGCATGGTATTCTACGTAGAACTGCTGGCTCGCAATTTTTTTCTGGATGGACTTGAGAAACTCTTGAAATGAGATGTCACTGAAAAGGACGATCTCGCGAGCGGGTGTCGATGGGGACTTTCGCTGGTAGATATTGTTGTCGTCCATATCATAAGGGAGGACGACATGACGGGCCGTTACGAGGTAGATCGTCGGGCTGGCAGAGCTTGCGCGAATGAAGAAGCCACCTGTGCCCTCCGCCCATGGAGAAGGCTTTGCACAGATTGGCGTGCCGACGGTGGCGGTGAGAGGCTCGCGAACCTCAGCGGTGGGGTCTTCATCGAAGCCAGGGGCCAGGAGCGAGGAGCCCGCCAACGTGAAAACGTCTGACTCTCTAATCTCCACGTCAACGTCTAGTATGACATAGGCAGCCAACAGTTCCTTGCATTGTGCAACGACGACGACACCGTCTTCGGGAGAGAGGCTGCGGGGTTTCACGCCGAGCCAAAGGACGACAGGTGCGGAGGATTCATCCGCGTAGCCAATGCGGACTACATCCATGCTGGTCCACTGGACCTGCTTCTCGTTGAGAATGCCTTCAACCTTCAAAGCTAGGTCGTCTTCCCAAACTTCAGCAATCTTGTGGTCACCCGCGATTCGCAGCTCCTTGGGCCTGTGGTACGCCTCAGGACCCGAGGGAGCCTCCCACGGAATAGTCCCGCTTCTAGCAACAAGGATGGGACTGGAGCAAAGGCCGTAATAATACACCTTTTTTTCGACTTCAGTAAGGTCAATGGGCGGTACGAGGCGGGGAGCTATCGACGACTCCATCGCCGTTGCGGGACTTGCCGAATTTGTGTGGCGGAGAGCAAGAGGAAAAGAGAGTTCACTGGGGGAAGGTATCGAAATAACAAAGGAACTGACTTTTGTATGTGGATCTTTAGCAACCTTCAGTGCCGCTTGGTGGAAGACGAAAAGAAAGAGATTGATTCAACGAGTTTTTCAATGCGCGCTAGTCGCCTCCGTAAGCCGCGTCTCAGTCATTTGTCTTTGATCACTGCCTGCACAGGCACGCAGCTCTCTGGATTCGAAGGACTATTATCGCTCTAACTTTCCTTTGGCTTCACATCCGCGAGCCAGAGTCATTCACTTCAGTCCTGTGACACTTGTAAATGCCCTCGGTTGTCTGCGCGTCCCCAGTGGCAAGAATGTGTCTTCGAATGTTCCTTTTCTTGTTGCCGGGAAACAGTATCCTATTTACAGTCTCGTCTTTGCTAACCTCAATCCAGTGTGGTCGCAGAAGGGAGCATGCTATTATCGTCAGTTCTCCTTCAGCACGCGACTCCGTACATTCAGTGTAACAACGAGCTGCGCTGAAATAGTGTATTCTATATACAATACGCTGTACTAGACCACATTTATAATGTAACTGCGTCCACCAAAAAAAAATAAAAAAATAAAAAAATAAAAAAAACGAGCTGCGCTCTGTAGATGTAGATGTAGAAATGCAGCTGCAAAGCGCGTAGAGTTCGCGTCGAGGACACTCTTGATAGACGATTAAAGAGCAAGCGCACAATTCAACTAAGAAACTCTGTCCCGGAATGCATTTTGTTCCAAGAATTTGTCGCGACTTGTTGATGAGTCGACACCGTAGCCGCCATTTCTTCGCTAATCGGCGATAGATTACTGGGCCTTATGAGCAAGTACGCTCTAGAGAAGCGTAGATGAGAAAGAGCTTATGAAATTCATGCTGGAAGGAGATGTTAATCCTTACCTCTGAAGTAATTAACTACTTGTCTTGAACGTTGAGACTCGAGAAGCTTTACTTTCAGATTGTCCAAAACCACATTTCATTGCATGTGTACACGCTTCTAAGACGAATTCTCTGAAACTGGATCCTCGTAGCCAACCGTGGCCCGCCGGGATCGTTGCGGTACTGCATCGGTGTTCAACGGAGGATCATGGCGAGAAAAGTCGAACAACGTACATGGGTATGAAATGGGAATATGCTCAGCAGGCTTGTATCCGAAGAACTTTTCGCGCGTTGGGGGCACGACAACGGCCAAGACGGGTCCAATTATTCCCAGCCACAGCGAGTAGTAGATGACAGGTCGCTCATGCGCCTCTCTTTGCTAGGATAATGGTCAGCCAGACAACAATAGCGGCCACAACAATGGGTACCATGTAACGGAAGCCGCGTAGGAGCGGACTGGCAGTCTGGGATGCCATGGTGGTAGTAGTTGACGTCGAGTGAGTCAACAGCAGCAAACATTAGGGAACTTGACTCTTGACCGCCATCATGTCCATGGAAGAGAGCATCAGCTTGGAGGAGACCAATAAAATCCGTATCTCCCTCGGTCTCAAGCCGCTTACCGAAGACGAGCCATCCGCGAGCGACGACAAGGAAAAGCAGGCAGAGGACAACTATGCCCGTCAGCGCGACCGTGAGGCCAAGGACCGCGAATCCAAGTAGGTGCTTACCTCTTCAACAGGACTCTACTCATATTTCCTTCGCTTTCGCTAGGAGAATTCTGGACAAAATAGCCAAGTGAGTACATTTCGCCAATCCCCATAACAGACACTTCTATTTCTTTCCACTCAGACCAATTCTCATCGCTCTCTTAGGGTGAGAAATCGACGGCAACTCAATGCCTCCCTCAAAGGCTCGACGCTTGGTGATGCAGATGGCGACGACGACACCCTGAAATGGGTTAAGCGCAGCAAAAAGAAAGAGAAGGAGCTCGCACGGAAACGTCTTGAAGAGCAGGAGAATATGGACAAGATGTTCCAGGGCGAGGAATACTCTGAACGTGCGTATCATGTTTTTCAATCGTCTTTTGTTACTCATGTTCTTCAAGGTGATCTCGTCGGTCTCAAGGTCAGCCATGACTTTGACGACATGGGAGACGGCGAAGAGCGTATACTTACCTTGAAAGATAGTCGTATATTGGACAATGAGGGTACGTTTTCATTCTTGTCTGTCTACTCGATTGCTCATCAATTAACAGAGGACGAGCTCCATAATGTCGAAATGGCCGAACACGAAGCTGCGAAGAAGCGTCACGAATTGAAGATCAAGAAAGATTATACTGGCTATGATGACGACGAGTTCGTCGAGGGCAAGGAAGGCATGAAGCGATCCGTTTTGGCCAAGTATGACGAGGAGCTCGAAGGTGGCCAGGAAACGGTGAGCATCCGTCTCGTCTTTGCAATAATTGTATTCACGCTGGGTAGGGTTTCCGTCTAGGTAGTTCTACGGTACCCACAAAGGCTGCCAAGGTGGCGGAGCAACATGCCGCTGCTGCGGCGGTCAATAAGTCCTTACTGTCTATAGACTACGTCAGTAAGTACTGTTTCGTTTCGGAAAGAATTTCCCTTTTTAATTGCATTGCAGAAAACCTTGATACGGACGATTATCTAAAGGAAGGCGATAAAGGGTTTAAGAAGGTCAAGGTACGCTTCCGTCTATCAGGTGTCGTTTCTGAATCTTACCATGGTTATAGAGCAAGAAGAAACGCCAGTCTAGAAGGGCACCAGCCGAAACCGAATTAGCAGACCCCGATGAGATGGACGTCGACTCTAAACCTATTGTTCCACGAGAGCGAGACCTTGACGCTAATTTTGTCGACGACGATGAACTGCAGGCTGCTCTTACACGCACAAGGAAAGCCAAGTTACGAAAGTCCACGAAGCTTACACCTGAAGAGCTGGCCAAAAAAGGTACATTTTTACAAATCTAACTCTTTTATACCTAATTATCCTCGTAGTTGCTGCTCAAAAACTTCAGGAGGAGCAAGACGAATCTTCAGCAGCCAAGATCGAAGACGATGCTGCTGTTCCTGAAGAAGCTGATGGTTTAACGTTCGATGACACTTCTGAATTTATTAGAACAGTTGGCAACAACCCCATTATTGTGAAGAAGGAGCCCAAGAAGGAGGAGAACGTCTCTCTTGCAGCATCTACGTCGAGACGCTCTGCTTCTCGAGATGTCTCTATAACCCCTGGTGACCAAGCTATGACGGAGATAGACACGACAGACTTGCAAGTTAAAGACGAAGAGGGAGACTACGACATGGAGATGCTTGATGCCATCGAGGATGTGTTGAAGGGCGCGGAAGAAGAAGCTCGTCGCAGTGCACTCGAGGGTCCGGATAGTATTGGCGGCACGTCTTCCGAGCAGACCCATAACTCTGGCATGGCGGCGACGCTCAATATTCTTCGTCAACAGGGTATCCTTTCTGCACCGACTGCTGATATACGCGATCGAGAGAAGACTCAGCTACAGCGTGATGCATGGCTAGCGGAGCAACGCCATCGTATTACACAGCGAGATCTGGAACGCCTACAATCGCGTGGAGGCAACAAGGATCAAGCGACGCGGGAATACGAGAATCGCCTCCGGGACCAAGCCGAAGCAAGAGAAACTATGGACGCATTCAAGAATTATAAGCCCGATGTGAACATCGTCTATTATGACGAGTACGGGAGGGCCTTAACGCCGAAGGAGGCGTGGAAGGCGCTCTCGCACAAGTTCCACGGCAAGGGTTCTGGGAAGATGAAGACGGAGAAGAGGTTGAAAAGAATTGCGGAGGAACAGAGGAAGGAGGCGATGGCAAGTGGAGATACGCCGTTGAATATGAACAAGGCCTTTTTGCAGAGGCAGGAGAAGGCAGGGCAGGCGCATTTTGTGCTGTCCGTCGGTAATAAAGGGTGTGTTTCACATTTGCTTCCACGTATTTCCCATTCTCATCTGCGCTTTCTTTGTAGTGCCGTGCCGCAAGCTCCAGAGTTTCTGGATACGCAGCCTCTATCCAAGGGCAAGACGGAGAAGACCAAGAAGAAAAAGGAATCCAATAAGAAAGCGCAGGCTCAGGAAGCGGAGAGTGCATTTATGACTATCCCCAGCGGTTCACATGTGGTGGCTTCCGGTCCTTCGTCAGCCTCGGGATCGCCTGCGCCGAAACCTGGATTCTCTAGAGTCGGTAGTGTAATGGAGCAGGCATCGTCACGGGATGGGACGCCTGGTGCGGAGCGTTCAAAGGTAGCATTTGGGTTTGGAACAAAGAGGAAAGCGGAGGACGAGGCGCGAGGACCGCCTCCTGCAAAACGGCGTTGAGTGCGAACATGCTCCGCGGTTGATCAATTATATTGTATTCTTTATTATTCTTAACAGCTGTAGGATCCGTTGTAATCGATCCTGCGAGTTTTTATCGATGCGCCACGAGTTCAAACCAGTCGGATCCCAGTCAAATTGAATGCTCAAATCGTAGTCATGGAGCATACTACGTATGTGTACTGTACAACAACGTGTGAACGGCGCCCTCCACCCGAGGTTAGCCGAACAGCACGATCAACCCCCTACCATCGATAGCGCGTCTGGCGCGCCACGACGAGACGAAATTGCAATGAACGTTACACGTTCACTCAATATTCGTCTGCTTCGGCATCATCGTATACCCTCTCTACTCGGAAGGAACGACAGTTGGGAAATTTGAGAACTAGATGTCGCCCGTTCATCGTGCCTCTGATTTCTTCAAACTAGCGTGGCGCTGTCAATGAGGCTGAACTATGAAGGGCGTGTGAAGCGAGCGAACCTTTGTGCCTTCGGGAACGGGTAGCGTCCTCTGATAGTCCTTCTGTATCCTTTCTATGACGATCCGACCTTCCTCGTCTTCCGACTCGGTCACAGTTTCGACAAACCATGAGATGTAAATGCGGGGAAACTTAAAGTTGACGTGCACGTTTTCCTTGAGGACGCCGGTCATATCAAAGAATGCCACAACTGTTCTTCCATCCTCTGAGACATTCAGTGTCGTTCTACGCGGAAAAAAACAGGAATCAGATCACAACAGCAACATGCGGTGGAGCATGGTGCTCACACTGATTTGACTTTCTTGACCGATTTCTGCTGCGGCGGTGGTGGTGGCCTGCGCGACAACGGCGGATCTAGCTCGGCCTCTTCCAGAGACGCAACCTTGGATTTCTCCTTGGACAGCCGCTGTTCCTTCTTCTGGCGGAGCGAGCCCCAGAGTTCATCGAGGCCCTGGTCCTCGACTAGCGGGATGGACTTGTCGTCTGAAAAGGAAAACTCGCCTCGGACCCGACTGGATTTGGACTCTGAGGCCGGCGTGGAGCGGGATCGAGAGGAGACGGAGGTCGCGGAAGAGGGGTCGAGCAGGCGCTCCTCCGGAGACTGTGGGATGGTGATGTGGGTTGGGGAGTTTGTGGTCGGGGTGAGCGGAGACGCGGCTTTGCTGGACGAGGCGCGAGAAACACCCTTTGGAGGATTGTACATGGTGTGCGATGAGCCGATCATGCACCAGGGGGGTGAAGGTAGAGCGACGAGAGGCCTAGGTAGGTAGGTAGGATAACGGAAAAGAATTCGGGCGGAGGTTATAAAGAGCAAGTAAGAACTCAGTGTGTTGACAGGCAGGTAGCCCAACATTAAATAGCGGGGGGGACGTAAATGTACCCGACGCCTCGTGTTAGCAGCGAGGCCGGATGCAGGGGCAGATGCAACGACCTCAAATCCATGGCCTGATGGTTCGAAAAGGAAAGAGTTGTCACCCTCCCGTGACAACGGCTTGTCTTGAACAGAAAAGCCAGGTAGGCCTCTCGCCCAATCGCACCTGCTGAACCCACCCATCCGAGTGGCGCTCTCTACACCGTGGGTGTGGAATATAACCTTTCACGGCCCAAAGCCCGAGTCGATGTGATCGTCAATGACGCAAAGTGGTCGAGCTGACATTGAATTGCGGGGACCACTTTCTCATCGTGGCATGCCTCAATGGCGAAGGAACACTGCTCGAACAGGAAGGCGCTTGACTTGAGCTTTCCTGGGACACACTCGCCATCTACAGTCAAACACAAATAGCTTTCCATTGTTCGTAAACGTGTCTGGAATTGTTCTCGTGCCTTTCGACTATAGCTGCCTTCCAGACCCGGATCACGACATCCCATGGCTTCTTCACTGGAACGCGACGCGACACGTCACGTGTATAGAGGCCGCCACCATGCAAACTGGATATCACAACGAAAAGCGTGTCCTTCTGTGGAATGACGCGGTCTTGTCATTGAATCTCTTTCGCGCAATGGGACAGCTACTCGACCGGAAAAACGTGCTGCCTTGAGCTACTGTTTCAGGAAACAACGCGTCTATATGGGACTGTTCACGGAACAAGAAACTTTGAACGACATACTGGCACCTGGAGCATTTAGCTAAAGTCCAGGGTTTTATGAAGCATCTCGGGCTTCCCAAGTCACAAAGAGCCAAAGACCATTAATAGACGGATGCCCTCCAATTCGCCGAAGTTGAAGATTTGATCAACAAGAAGCGAAGAAACTGACTCGGAAGATCTCGACTGCTCTACGGTCCTTCTTATGGTCTGTCTCGAGGCAAGCATCATGGTCAAGGACTACTTTGTTCGTCGACACCCGACTTGGCGTGACTTGGCACTAAGCCCTACTCCTTCATGCCATAACTGCTGCATTTGGCGGTTTATCGCTTCCGTCACGGTATCGGGTGTGGCTTCAGCACATGTGACCGCGGCCAGCATTTCCACACTGTCAGAAGCCTTCTCTCCTTCGGTCCACGCGTCACTATTTGAGATGTCTCTCCGCTTGAGGCATATGTCCACGGAGTTCTTATGATTTACGTTGCACCTTATTGTCCTTCGAGGACGTGGGGTGCGCCTTCATCTATCTATCTGATCACCTCTAGGATACCGGGTCCGGACGACTGAATATATTTCCTGTCTACACGGTACGCCTGTGAATTCCATCGCCCCATTCACGTCAGTGAACGTATTCTAGTACTATGCGGTAGTGCGGTACTCGTCATGCTCAAATATTTCTCTTTGCCAAAGAGCTCAGGTTCCAGGTTGCATTTCCATGCGCGATCGAGAAAAGACCTTGGGTTCCCACATAACTCCGAACGCGTATGTCAGAGCCTCCAACTTCAAGTAGAAATTCCGCTGTGACCGGAAGGACGACGTGGATTCTTCCCATATGAGATTACCAGAGGGGCATATCAGGTCGAGTGCTGGATCGTCGTCAACCGTCGAAACGTGAATGTCATGACTATTAAGGCATGTTTCGCGACGTCAGCCGTTCAACTCGGGAATTAAGATTGATGTAAACGTCTTCTTCAATGTCTAAGGCTTTCGTTATTGGACCCATCGACTGCAGTAGATTTAGACGCGCTAGCTACGGCTATTTACAAGGCATAGCGTCTACGATTACCGCAGACATCAATGCTGGCTACTCGCCGATGAACGCATCTTTTGAATTCGGGGTTCTCCGCATCAAGATCTAATGTCCAACATTGGTTTATCGTCTTCGTAAACGAGCTGCAATGTTGAACGAGACTTGAAGCTCATGATTTATACCAATATATATTCTCTTCCATCAGCAAAGCCCCTGTAATCCTTCACAGGACAGATGCATCAACTTTGTCAAGTAAGTAACTCGTAGTAAGCACTGAAATGCAAGCGAGCCGCCACCGCCCTTCAGGATCACGACGCCTTTTGTTGATTTTGAAGGGTGTACCTGAACTTATTCAGAGTTTGATGCGAGCCTATTTTCGTGAGTGCACATCTGATTGGACCGTTTAGGTGTCTCTGCACCAAGACAGCAGGATTGATGATTGTAGGTACAACTGGCGCCAACTTTTCGAATGATGTTTCAGATTTATGGCGGCACCGAGAATAAATGTACACTGGAGAAACTTCGACAACTGTCTATAGCTATCATTGTAACCTAGGAGTGACTTCCGCCGACGATGGGACAGATTTCTTCTCACTTACAGGTTCTAAGGTTCCGGAACTGATCAAGGACGGCCCTAAACCGGTTTCTGTGTCTGTTACCGTGGTTGGCATGTGCCATTCCAGCGGAGCAGAGAGGCCAGTCTGGCGGACCGTAGTAGCCTTGAGAAGACGGGACGAACGAAGGGAAAGTCGGACAGAGATAAGGGTGAATACAATCCCTACCATTGAATGTCAGTCCTTGATGATATCAAGTATCTCGCATGTAGGTAACTCACCAATGGTGGGAACCAAACTTTCTTGAATGATGAACTGCGCATTGTGATTCCGAGCGTAGAGGATGATCAGAATGATGAGCTGCATCATGTATAGAGCAGCGCTCTCCACGAGGATTCGAACAATAGGAATGAGACTCGACGTGCCCGAACCTTGGGAATGAACACCAGCTATGGCCGACGCGCGATCCTGACGCCATATTCTGTAGGCGATGAGACTCGTCGTCATGAAATTCTGAACGAATGCGGTGGCGTAGATTGTGTTCATCCAGTTCACCAGCGTAGGACTAAAGATCGTTCCAAGCGGTACTTCTGTGAAGAGCTGCAGAGCGACAGAATTCGCAACTAGACACGGAGTAAGCCTCAGGATACTCTAAAGGAGGTATTCTTACTGATGCTGACGACCAGCAACACTGACGGTACGGCAATGATAAAGTAGTTGTTGTCCCACACAATGAAGCATCTATAGATCTAACGCGTAATGAGCATGACTATCAACTTGTAACTGGCAATCCGAACCACAAGTGTGTCCCCCATCCATGTCATCACTGCATTGAGGGCGTCATGCGCAATGTTGTCCCATCGGCCAAGGTCGAGAAAATAATTTGCAGGCCCGACGGTTTCGCGGAGCCAAACGTATCCGCGAAGCAGGCGGTAAAGGTTGATAGCTGTTACCGTAGTTGAGGGATCAGGCTAATCAAAAGGCAGGAGAAACCTACCGACGTGTGTGGTGCATACACCGAACATCAAGAGGGTGGTGAGAAAGAACACCTGCAACCCTTCGTGAGTGCAAAGTACAACACCGTTCATTGAGAATACTCACGCGCGAGGGCGTTGTACGCGTGATTCGCTTCTTGAGGGTTATGTACACTGTTGTAAAGAACAGACAGGTATAGACACCTGTACACGTCTTGCTCTCGACTTTACTGGGACATGACGCGATAACGAACCGTAAAGCAGAAGCTGTAGAGCACCTGTCTTAGAATCTTCTGCACGAAATGGAACCAGTGATCTACTGACCTCGACCCATACGGAAATCACCCCGACGACATCCAGTGGGAGTTGCGCCATAGCAGAGGAAAAACTTGAGGAAGATGCGGGGGAGAGAATCAGTACTCAGTTCGTCTTGATATCATCCGGGCAGCTATAAGTAGGCCTTGGGTAGAGAAGAAATCAAGCTAGTCCAATGAAAACCATCAACAGGACCGGGGGGTGACCAAATGACCCTGATACCATGCGTCTGAGAAATCTATCACTGACGCTTAGCGCCAGATATGTGGAGTGGAAACAACATAGAATGTATTGATCCTATCGCATCCTGGTCCGCGAGTGCGTGATTGGAGCCATAAGATCCCAATGAATACATGGGATGTGTAACTTGACCATCTAAAGAAAGGGCTTGCGCACTGTAGATCCAGCGTAACAGCAAAGGGCCGGTACAGAACGCAGAAGCATCGATAGCAAACGATAACGATGGGAGGAATACTGGAAATGCGAAAAGACGAAATACTGCTGATTTACGTAGTCCGGGTTCCTAGACCTGCAACCTTCCCGTCAAGTGTATTTCGACTACTTTCGAGAAAAGGATATATCGTGCGAGGCATCCTGGAGAATACAGTGGAGAGTGGGGGGCCGAGAGCAAAGATACATGCACCGTAACGTTCTGCCTAATGCATGAGTCCTTTATCGCGTCGCGTGCAGTCTGTGCAGGAACATCACCAAGGTCAACAACAGCGGAAAAGAGCGGAAGGTAAAGTTACCGGGAGTTACCGGCAGGGTTCGGCATATACCGACCACGTGTTCAAATTCAGAATGCTTTTTTTTTCTCTTCGTTCACCACCACCTCAGACAAATCCACCACTCCATCGACGACGGCCTTTACTCATTTTCAAGTGAGCATCTCGACCTTCTTTTTCTTCGATGATGTGCCTTCGGGCTTGTCAAATGCATGTTAGACTACCAATTCGCCTACAGCGATGTGGATACCTTTTCTTGACTCTGACCTTCCGCTCTTCCTATGTATTCAAGCCTGATTGAAGCTGACTATTCACCCAGGGCAATTACATGTCTCTACACTACGAAAGCATTGCTGTATTGTACACCGTCTCTACTATGGAAATAAAAATACAAGCACCTCAACTCCTCTACATTCCTCATCTATGTCGGCAGCTTGAACTTCTTGTTCGCGTACCCTGTCCCTCCTCGCCCCATTCCCAGACGCCTTTTGGTCGACGGATTCATCGCTGTACTGGCGGCCATGGGGACCAGGGGATCCTCCGCGATCGCGCCAAGCGGCGGCTTTGTTGGTGGCAGTGATGATTTTTGCATCTTCTCTTTCTTCACAGGTGGCGGTGACGAGGTTAGATCTAATAGAGAGAGCTCTCTCTTGACAGAATTCTTGCCCTTCGTCGTGGCGATTTTTGGAGGCGGATCAATGAGCATCAAGTCTGAAGACTCTTGCTTCAAAGGTCGGGACGCGCGCGGCGGTGAAGAAAGCGTCAGATCTACAACAGAAGAAACCCTGTCCATCTTGTTTGGTCGTGCGGCTCTCTGTCTGGAGGTAGAGGCTACTGGGGGCGCATCATGCCGTATCACGGGCTTGATGTCCGGGGGAAAGTTTTCGACTTTGAAAGCAAGCCGTTGTTGTTTCACGCGAGCGGACGATGACGAAGGCTTCTCAACAGAGTTCCGGCTGTTCAAGGTCGACTTGACGTCGCGATCTTCCGCTTTCACGAAGAAATTCCTATCCTCAGTTTCGCGCTTGAATGCAGGATGATTTTGACGATCTTGCATGACATTGGGCTTGATGTCTAGTTGTAATTGCCTAACAGGCACGAATGCGGCTACGAAGTTCCCGGCTTGAACTTGCGGTTGCACCAGGAGATCGACCGCTCCAGAGATGCCATTGAAGTCGTGGCCGAACACTTGTCGATTCCTTATTGACTGGTAGCTACAGTTGTGAATAATCAGACACGTTGTGACCCCATTTGATGACGACTTACAACGCGTCGACCTTGGCCTTGACACTATCATCATCGGGTTCAGAGCGCTGTAAGAGGACAGAAAGAGTTGCCCGTTGTGACTTCGAGAATAGGCACAAATTCTCCCAGGTCAGTAAAGTCTATGAGCGCGAGACGTAAGTACTATTTCTTCTTCATTTGCGTCACACACCTGGTCTTTTTCAATCACGTCGCAAATGAAGAAAGAAAGATCGCGATCCATGACGTTTCCAGCAATTTTGCGCTTGAGAACCCTAGTAAGGTACAAGAGGCCTTTTGCGCGTGTACACGCGACGTAAAGAAGACGTCTAGAATCGTTGTTAGTTCACGCTATCTGCAAATCAGACGAGGTTCACCTCTCTTCATCGACATCTTCCGCGCGATGGAAAGGAAAAGTACCATCTTCAACTAATAGCAAATGAGTGCCGGTAAGAAAGAGTATCCAAACACGCTCACCAGATGGAACGATGACCACAGGCCACTCCAAACCTTTGGCAGCGTGACAAGTCGATATTGTCACTTTCTTAAACGACGAATGAGAACGGACGTTATCCAATATGAGGGTGAAACTTACATCCTTGTTTTCCTCTTCACTTTCGGAGTCACCCTCCGAGGAAAGCATGGACGCTTGTAAAAACAAGCGCAAGGGTGTATCACTGTTTATGCATCAGGCAACCTTAATTTTATTGAATTGATCTGGACGTACTCATTTTCATCGTTGTCACCGTCCGGCAAGTTGACGTCCGTCAGCATAGATCCCTGAACGTCGCTAGCGAAAGTGATCAACTCGCGGACATTCTCCCAGCGAATATCCCAATCCGGCTGGGTCTTGCGTAGATGCTCCTCATATCCGATGAGCTTCAACAGAGATCGAATGAGAGACGAAGGCATGGTCTCCTACAGAGGGAACGTTAGAAATTACGTGACTTGAGTATCAATGTCGTACGTTCTTCGCCTGCTCTCTGAGCTTCCGAATAGCGGTGACAAATCCATGAATTTTACGCTTGACGGCAGGCTTGATATCTGGGACTTTGCCGTCATGGATTCGTTCGACTAATTCCATAGCATTCAGTCCCAGCTCGTCAGCTTTGGAAAATATCTCTGACAATGACTGTGCATGATTGAGTTCCTTCTCGAAAAGAAGGCTGCTGAATCAAACCTTTTCGCCGATTCCTCGACTCGGCACATTCACAGCACGTGAAAACGCTGGACCAAACCGAGGGTTGTCGACAAGTTGTAGGTAAGACAGAATATCTTTGATCTGGGCTTCATTTTCAGCCTGTGGTGGTTCTCTGCTGGGCGGTCGCGACTTACTTCAAGACGATCAAAGAACTTGTGGCCACCCAGAATCCGACTGGGAATGCCTTCTTTTTGCAATGCACTCTCGATCGAGCGTGAGAGAGCATTGAATCGCACTGACGGAAACAAATCGATAAGATGATTAGGGATATGAATAAGTGGTTCAACTCACGAAGAATGACGAAGTCGCCCCATCGTAACGTACCGCCCATGTGGGCAATGACACGCTTGATTTCCATAGCTATGAAGCTTGCCTCGTGGTGTTCTGTCTCACAAGTTCGAACGATTGGCGCGACGCCACTGGGATGGGCGGTATGCAGCATCTTCGGAATACGAGTCTTGTCTGTTACCATGAGCGAGCGTAATGCGCATGTGTCCTTGACTCACCTTGCGATACTATTGCTAGACTAACTTTGAGAATAGAAGCAGTAGACCGATAGTTTTGCTCGAGGAAAATCTGGTGAGTGCCCGGAAAGTCTGCAGCGAAGATGACTGTCAGGCTCCGAGACAACAGGAAAATGAGAACCTTTCTGCATCTTAGACAAATTAGCAACATCAGCTGAGCGCCAGCCGTAAACTACAGAACTTCATTAGAAATGCAACATATGCTGAAATATGGAAGACAAACTAGACTGATCGGGATCACCCACAATGGTAACACATTTTGCAACACCCAATGCACGCATAAGTTCGTACTGAGTGAAGTTGGTGTCTTGACTGACGAGATTTCAGAAAGGGGACGTTGCGCAATCATACAACTTACAATTCGTCCACCAGAATGTGGTTGCACCATCTAACGGAAACTTCATGAGTCTTAAACAGCTTCAGGCCGACTATGAGAAGATCATCGAAGTCAAGACTATTGTTGGCCCGTAGCGTCTCTTGATAGGACTTGTAAAACTCGGCTATTAATCGGTCCATAATCAGGACTACGTTGGTTTCTTCGGGATGAAAAACTGGGAACATGACGAGCAGATCTTCAGCGGTATAACCTTTCGCCTTGTGCTGGGATATCTTGGATTGCAAGTTGCCGGGCGAGAGATCGATTTTCTTTTCGACGAGCAGGTCTTTTCGTTCCTTGAGGAAACCTGACAGAATTTTCTTCCTACAGACAGATGAAAAGACGCGTCAAAATGATTGAGCAACGAGCGTACCCTTCATCTGTATCGCAAACCGTGAAGTTTCCCTTTATCCCAACGTGGACAGCGTATTTCCGGATATAAAGAGCGCATAATGCGTGAAAAGTCCCCATCCGCACCTGCGCTGTCTTTTCTTTACCAATCATGGTGGTAAGGCGTTCTTTCATTTCGTTGGCGGCCTTTTTGGTAAATCTAGAGAGGTTCGTTAAATCGAGTATCATATAGACCATCGGAGACATACGTGACGGCGCATATTGACCGCGGCTGGAGCGAATGGCGGGTAATAAGATGGACAATACGGGATGTAAGGACCTAAGCAGAGTATTAACGTCAATTTTCTAGCATATTCGTACTGAATTGACCTTGGTTTTCCCACTTCCAGGCCCTGCTAAAATCTGTAGGGGTATCTTGGGGTCGTGTTCGACGGCTACGAATACCAGTCATAAGCGCGTCGTCGTCATCAATGATAGACCTGCCTTGACGCTGGGCGTTGTTGAGCGACTGCAAGTAGTCCTGTCCGGCGACGCTGCCCATTGTGTTGACAGGTCGTCGGTGCGATTCAAGTCACTCGAGTCACGGGGCCTATAGCGTCGCGTCAAATGGCAACACGTGGTCGAATATATACTCTGCTCCTACTGCCCTGGCAAGCCCAACTCGTATGGCTAAGCCGTAAACTCCTACTCCTAGTTTAAGGAGACCCTTGACCGCTTTGGCTCTTTCGCATAGGCTTCATATTATCAGTAAATCTTTGGACTGAACCTGGGTGGTATCCGGAAATCATCGGCAGCCATCCGTTCCAAGGGTCGCTTGCTTTGTCTCTTGCTTTATTGTTCTCCGGATTTGTCTCGCTCTACAATTGGTCACCGTAACATGCCTGTCGGGATATACTATTTCGGCAAGAGGTCATTGTTTCTCTCTTGGGAACAACAAAGAGTGCTAGGACCCATGGTGGCCCTCTCGCTACACTGCCCACCACTTTCGACATAAAATGCGAGGTCGTCGCTGAGTACTGCCCCCGTGTTTTCGCAACCCTCACTATGTCTCTCAAGAAGCGTCTCTATCAGGCCTTCAGGATTCTACGGCGTCGGCAGAGCTCGACCAAGGCCGATTCGGAAAAACCTGCACCTGCAGAGGTGCCCCCGTCTCCTAAACCACCATCTCCTCCACCTTCCGAGGTACCACCACCCCATGAACCTTCTTTCTCTGATGTGGAAACGATATCTCTCAATCCCACTGTGCAATCGATTCAACGGGGCGTCGAAGAAGTTCGGTTACAGAAACCTAATGTCTTGGACGTTTTGCTGAATCCAGAGGTGGATTATGACGGTCTTTGGTCTGCGCACAGAGTGATCTCACCACCGACACATATATTGAACCGAGAAGCCCCTTCGTCCTTGGAATCCATACTGGCACCGCGAAAAGCACCGCCCATCCCTTCTGAAATCAAGCACGGCACCCGGATCTATACGTTCACGAAGCCTATAGGGCATGGAGGCTACGGACATGTGTACATGGGACACGGCGTCGATACAAAGGACGACGTCAAGAAGCCTCAATATGTTGCAATCAAAGTGATCCAGAAGCACACTTTGCGCTTAACCCACTTCGATACAATCGGTCCTACATCCCACTACGGCATGACGACACAGGACATTCTAACGGAAGTCGCAATTCTCAAGAGCTTGAATTCCGCCAAGTGGTGTCCTTTCCTCGTCAAAGTCCTAGCCTGCTTTCAAGACCCCGAAAACTGTTATTTCGTCACCGTACGTCTCTCTCAAGGCGCTTTAGACATGTCTAAATTCGCCGCCTGTAGCGTCTGTACCCGCAGTCTTTGGCTGATCGTCTCGCAGCTCTGAGGAAAGCTAATCTATTGATGCCTCTTGAACAAATTCGTCAATATGGCTTCGAAATGGTAAGCAATGCATCACTGCTCCCAACTTGATAACTACAGCTTCTACCTAGGCCATCGCCTTGCAGGCAATCATTGACCAAGGCATCTGCCACCTTGACATCAAACCGGATAATCTCATGATCAGTCCGTTGGGGCATCTCATTTTGGTGGACTTTGGTAGCGCGTTATACAAGACTACGCACCCACTAGTGGTACACGTAGGATGGAGAGGGACCCCAGGTTATGCCTCCCCTGAGGCCAGACTAGGCCAAGTGGCGGATAGTTGGCATAAATGCGACACGTTCAGTTGTGGTGTGGTAATGGCCGAAATGCTAATGTGTCCGTTCGTGAGTGCCTACTTGCGCTCCAGGAAGTACAGTCAGTCAACTGCACATAGGAAATCTTCAATGAAGATCGACGGTTGGAATTTGCCTGGGCTCATTGCCTACATTATGATCCCTTGGCGAAAAACCTCGTTTCTTCAGTAAGCAGTCTTGTCATTTTAGGCCTCAGATGCACTTACCCACTGTCCTCTAGCTCCTGATTAGAGACTTCAGACGACGACTCGATTATGACCGCTTCCAGAGTCATCAGTTTTTTGCAGAATTGTAAGTCGTGTCTTACATTACGTCGATTTCGTTTGATTTTTCTCCAGACGAATCATAGGATTCATAGAGAAGAAATACCGACGTAAGTTCCGCTTGTTTGCTGGCATGATTGGAAGCTGACTCGATGATTTAAGCTACGTATCGACCCCCACCATTCCCACAGATACGACAAGATGTTGATGAGATTGAGAACGTCATCATCGACTATAATGACCCCAATGCGGCCGCATCCACCAAGGAAACCTGATAGCCTACGACCTCATCAACGATGTCTACTAGACAATGTTGAACGAACTCCATTACCAACGTTTCACGTCTTCGACTGTATATATGCAACGACCAACAATCAAGAAGCGAGGCGCTTGAGCCGTCTCCTTATCAGCCAGTGTAGACTCCGAAAGTGACTGATTCTTCCACGATAGAAGCTACCGTACTATGTAGTTGTAGTACACAAATTTAAACACGCTTCTTGGCCCATGCGAAGTACATTTGGCACGAATACTGCCACTCTAACCCCTCACGGGAGACCTCGTCGACGAATCGTTCCTGCACCTCTTTGAAGTCTTTGATGAGCCCGACTGTATGGCTGATCGTCGCAGCGCCAATAGCAGCCACGAGGGAATTTTTCATCACCTGGCTGAGCGCTCCCAGCGCCGGCTCTAGATGACAATGTAAGCATTGGGTCCTCAGTGCACATGAACGCGTACCTTTTGGGATGGGGTTTATGGGTAAGTCAACCTCTTGGACGTGAACGTCAGTCAGCGCGCTGGAGGACTCGAGGTACGGTTTCAAAGTCTTCCCGTAGTGCGGGTCGCCGGCTTCTGCTTCCATAGACTTCACGAGGGAGGCAAGACCGCCCTTTATTCCTGGGGCCTTATCCAAACCTTGGAAGGCCTCCGACCAGTCGATGTCGTCAACGAGAAGCCATCCACCTGGAGACACCAGGTCGATAATGCGGGAAAGGACGGAGTGTCCATCTGGGAGCTAAAACACGAGTTACAGTCAGCGCGACATCTTCGAAGGAGACTCGACTTTCTTACATGACAGAGAACCAGTCGGATGTGAACGACATCAAAGCTCCCCGCCGCGAAGGGGAAGGGCTCCAACACATTAAGCTTTTGGTATCGAACGTTTGAAGGCAGAGGCCTGTCAAATGGTGTTTCATCGTCACTGGTCTTCGTAACATAGCACAAAGCGATCACATACCTAGCAGGGAGTGGGTTCATGTCCACTGCGAGGATGTCGGCATCGGGATACTGCTTGGCGGCTTGAATGGCCCTAAGAATCGACGTGTCTGTCAATCACAAAGGAGGTACATGGAAATAAGGACCCACCATGCTCCTGACCCCGCGCTGCCAGCCAAATTCGACTTCAACAACCCGAAGAAACATGAAAGGTCTCGTACCCGATTTCCAGGATCTTTCGCGGTTGTCCTAAATCTGTGGGCGATAGCTTATCACCTAGATAGTTGGAAATTCCATTGTGCATCGCGTCGAGTCTGGGTATATGACCTGAGTCAGGAGGATGCTCAGCAAATGAACATACCTGGCCCATTCAGCTTCATTGGCCTGCACGACGTTGATTAGTTGAAGACATTTATCGAATGATGAATCATGAAAGAAGGCGTACCACTAGGACGTAGGGCGTCTCGATGTTTGAAGCAGCCATGTTCAATGATGATGTTCAAGAGGGAGCCTTTGGGGATCCGACCTCGATCGGACTGTACTATTTATTCCCGCGTTCTCGACCTTTGTATATGGGGTGAGGAACCAACATGTACTATTGACAGTTGCAAATCATCGATTAGATCGTTACTTTGATGTAATCATGACAACCGGAAAAGCGGGCAATCTACGAAACGCTGGTTGAAACGGTCATGTCCATATATGGAAGTACGTACTGCGTATACGGTATACGATTCTTGCTAGTCGGCGGTAACTATAGGGTGTAAGCCAAGGCCCAAGTGTGTTCTGAAGAGGACACGAAAACGTGCTGAAGATGACTGATTGCTTCGGCGTTGTTGCGTTGAAGGACACTATCGGATTTCCCGGCTAATCGCCCCACATAGAAAGGTATTTTGCACCTGATACACTCGTACAGCGTGGTTCTTTGAAGGAGAATAAGATTACACATTACAAGGTTTGAACAATCTAGACAAGCGTCTTCTCGATGAGGTCCAAAGCTTTCTTTTGTTCATCCTCAGGACGCCACGTCCAAGCCCACTCCATCTCGGCCTGCATGCGCTTCCCGAGGTAATCCAAATCCGCGGCTGCAGCCTCATCATGCAGGGCGCAGTCTATCCCGGTGGCGCGCGAACTCGCCACGACATGGCGGGAGAACGGAACACGGACCTGAGAGTAAATCTCCAGCGCTTTGGTCACGTTTTCCCGGGTGACAGACGGATGCGAGAGGATTGTAGAGAGAATGTAGGCGTCCTGTAGACGATAAATTAAATGAGCGCTTTCCTAGGAGAGAAGAGGAACATACCTCAATCGCTTGACCTGCACCGGCACCTTGGAAATTTGTCATAGCATGCTAAAGTTATGTCAGATACAATAATCAGACGCAAGGACTGCCACACGAACCGCCTAAGTGAGAAATCGTGAGCAAAAGACGGGTTTTTCGAAATTAGAAGAAATGCGTACCGCATCACCTAGCACTACAGCACGAGACAAGTTGAAGAATGGTAAATTGGATACCGTGCAGATAGCCCATCGACCCACAACCGGATCCACGCACTGACATGTGCATAAGTATATGCCAATAGTACATGTATTGTGCTCCTCACCTTGAGTATAGCTTGTACATCGGATTCCCAACCGGTATACAAAGACGCGAGATCCTCAGAGCTGACGTCCTTGACCCATGGTTCGGGATAATCAGTGCCCTCAAGACTGTAATCGCACTTGTAAAGACCAATGTTTATGAACTTCTCATGCGTCGACAGGATGGGATAGGACATGACGTGCTACATTGAAATATCAGGAAATGGGGGCAATAGACCGAAACGTAGACATTCTGACCTTTTCCTTGCCCAGGAACTATGTGCACACTTCAGCCAATCATAGCTTGCGGTCAGGATCAACGACTGACCTGAGTAGGGCATTTGAAAGCATGGTGATCTGGTGCAACCTCGCGCAGCTTCTCGGCTGGTATGACAGTGCGGAAAACCTCAACGCCGCTGAATTTTGCGCTGATATGGCCACGCAGCTTGGTTGCCTCATCAGACCGACCCTCTTTTTCAACCTGGTCGGCAGCGGCTGTGTACATGGAGGCCCGAACGGCGGACTTGACGCCATCTGCGCCAACAAGAAGATCGCAGGTGGCAGTACTTCCATCCTGGAAGTTCAGCTGAATGGGTTCCGATGAATTGGCTGGCTCGGTATAGCTGACCAAGCGCTTGGATGTGAATGATTTGCAGCGAGCGTCAAGCTGACTTAAAAACGCTGCGTGGAAGTGGGAACGGCGGAACCTCGTGTAACCGGCTACGAAAAACCATGTAAGAAGCACACACGACGACGAAGAGCACACAAACCTAAACCCATGCACGTAAAGATGTCTTGACCTTCAGCTTGATCAGATTTGCGGTAGTGGACTGTCGGGACTGCAGGACGACCGTTAGCTGACCACATGTCCGCTGCTCAACAGGTAAACGCGACTCACCCATGTCGTCGGTTGGAACTTCTTTCAAGAGTGGTAAGAGATATTTCTGCAGATCGAGCAACTTCAAGATTGTCCAAGGCCGCCATGGCATGCCGAGCGCGACTCCGATATCACCAAACTCAGCCGCCGCTTCGTACACGGAGACATCCAGGTTTTCAGACTTCGACAATGCAAGAGCCGCGATGAGACCTCCCGGACCACCACCACTGAACAGGACTTAGGAGGATAATTAGGCAGGGGAAAGGAAATCTACTCACACAATTGCGACGCGAAGTTTCGGAGAGATGGCCATCGTTAATGCTTAGAGATCCAGAGGAAGATGAGAACGCATTTTCACGCTTGGAGAGCTTTTTAAGGCCCTATTGGCCTTATCGTTTTCCCCGCATCGTTCGTGATGAGTATGCCCGGCGTTGGCTAGGCCATAGACCAGACATTGACCAGAGACTGCCCAGACACCGATGGCTAGACCATCCAACGGTAATCAGACCAGATTTATGTAAACGTGGTGGAGTTGTTCATAACGACCTGATTTCGAATAGGATCTTGTTTCAGAAGTTTAGTGAGAACACTGCCAAACAGAACTTTGCTACTCAAACCAATATTTGAAGGACAGACACAGTGTTTTGAAGGGTTCAAGAACGCGGATTGACGATGACTTAGGCTCCAGGCCACAGGTCTCTGGCGCGACGACACCGTCGGAAAATTCTTTGAAATTGGTGGGCATGGCATGAAGGCAGACGCGTAAAGCGTGAGAATGTAACTCGTGGCAAGCTCAAAAATAGCAACTAACAGGTCTCGTGATGCTCGCTCGAACTTGAGAAGAGTTTCGTTTCAAACAAATGCAATTCGTAGATTTCGGAGCGCCTACGGCTGCCAGAAGACTCTAGAATCTTGACGGTTGGACCCAACAATTGAAGAGCATGCACCGCTCGCCGACGACCGGAGGTCGAAGAGGGCCGCATGTAGGTGCATTATCTCCAATGTCCATCGTGCTAATCCCATCTGCTAATCTCCATTAATCGGTGGGGTATATGTACACGTCTCTTCACATTCATCCGTCGACCTCCAGTCCCAGCGCTTAGTCCTTGTATCTTCGTGCTCTTTCGTTCTTGAAAAGGGGACAATTCATACGCTTGTCTTCGTTCTGGGCACGGCCCATACAGTCAGGCCGACGGTCTACACATTCCAAATGGACCTGGCATTGTCCGGCGCCAGCGGACGCAAGGGTGCTCAGCGTTTCGGTGAACTTTGGATGCACATTCTCTTCAGAAACTCCATCCAGATCGAAAAATCACGTCACATAAAAGTCATATGTGGCGCACCTACATTCAAATATTCGTACACAAACATCATCAATCTTTCATTGCTATCGCATTGATTATCAAGCCCGTTCGATCTTCTCTTCTTCATGAGAAGCTTTGCCCGACTCTTCGTCGGCCTTCGCATCGATCCCGTCAACGATGAGACCGAGGCGCTTGTGGATGGCTTCAAGACGGTTCAGATCTTCCACCGCCAAGTCTGCATTGTTTCCGAACAGTTCTTCCATCTCCTCCAAGGAAACACCTTTGGTTTCGGGGACCTGCGCACCATTATCTTCAGCCAGTGCTCAAAGATTGAGATAATGGATCTTACCAAGAACCAGATGAAACATCCTCCCAGGAAAGAGAAGATCTTATAGATAGTCAGAGGAAGGCCCCACTTGAAGTCATTCAACGTACTCCGAAGAAGACAAAAGTGCCATAGCCAATATGTTCAAGCATAGAGGGAGTCACCTATACAGCGGTTACGAATGCACTCTGACGTCGGACGTGTTCACTCACTTGACCAACTGGGAATGTTTGGGTATAAGACACAAGCAGACGATTTGATAAAACTCACCGATGAAGTTGTTCATCTAACAAACGACGAGTTAGCGACTCCAATGATAATAGTAGGTAAACTGCAACCTACCCAGTTAGACGAGGAACCGATGGACATTCCCTTGCCACGGATACTGAGAGGGAAGATCTCAGCCACGATAATCCAAGCGCACGGTCCCCAACTATATCCGAATCCGACGGCGAAAAGCCAAACAAATGCGCACGCGGCCCATCCAGCAGAGGAATGTCTAGACGGTGTCACGGATGTTTGAGATGAAGAAGGAAAGGACTGACGATGTCCAACTGTCGTGGTAGAGGCTCGTGAGGATGGCTACGATGAAATGACATCTAAAAGAGGTTTCAGAACTATTGGCTATTCTCTCGCCAGTCCTCTCACCCTGCCATCAAGAAAGCGCCAGAAACCAGAACAGGCTTTCGCCCTACCTGGTCAATCCAGATGACAGCCGGAATAGTGGCCAAAAACATACTGTAGATGAAGAGTCAAATGCGAACCATGAGAACAGACGAAGAGCGTACGCAATACCGACAACACCAGTCGCCAGAAGTGAAATGGTGTTGCCCGTCAAACCGAGCGATTCGAAGATGCTCGGCGCATAATACAGAATAGCATTCACACCGGTCCATTGCTGGAAGAACATGGTTCTAGATGGTATGTTGAACAGTGTCTCTCGTCAACGAAGATAAAGAACTCACAGAGATGCTACAGCGACTCGCCACAAAAGTTCTATGGCACCGTATGAGACATTTCGGATTCGATTTAGTTGTCAAGCACATACTGCGGTCGATGATCAAGCTCAAATAGCTGTGGAAACCCAACTTGAATTGGGATGAGAAAGAAGGATCCTGGTACTGAGGAAATTTTGTCTCAGAAGTCTCCTTTTCAAAGAGGTATTGAGCCTTGATTTCACTATAGAATTATCAGCATAACGTCGGCCAATCGTTTCAGCCGCACTCACAGAAACTCAATTTGTACTAGTTCATGGTCGGCAGGCAGATTACGCATCCTGCTGAGTACTTGCAGAGCTTCTTCTTCGCGACCTTGATTGACGAGCCAACTGATAGGAATCAGTATCATCAACGCGTGAGTGAGGTGACATACCGAGGGGAGAAGGGCATGAATAGGATCCCCGCACCCAAGATGAGAGCAGGGACAAGCTGCAATGCTAGAGGAATTCGCCATGCAGCTTCACTCTGTGTTTCGCCTGTTCCTCCAATATAGTTGGTCCCGTAGTCAATCCAGAAGGAATCATAATCCCGAACGTGATGGCGAGCTGCTGAAGAGCAACAAGACTTCCTCGGACTTCGGGCGGCGCGAGCTAGACGAAATCTTGAGTATAAGAGGAAGGACAGGGACCTGACTGACCTCGGCATTGTACAATGGAACGGCCATACTCAACGAACCGACACCCAAACCAGTAACGAAACGACCACCGAAGATATTGGGAGGCCCCTTCGCTGTCGTCTGGACAATTACACCGATGCAGAACACGATCACAGCTAGGGACAGTGAGTCGAAATGAGTCCTAATCGTCATACACGGAGACATACCGAGAAGGATTGTATATTTTCGGGACAGCTTGTCAGCAAAGTATCCGGTCATCAAAACGCCAACCCAGGCTCCCAGCTCAAGAATGGCAACAAGCCATCCTTTCTTCCCAGAATTGGTAACCGCGTCGCCCATGCTATCGATGAGATTAGGTTCTATTTCCGTTTCATTCCTATACAGAGAGATCGCCTACGTTTCTTTGAAATTATACATGCTATGAAAGTAATCAGTGCTTGACATGCGGCGACAGAACGTCAGAGACGCACCCCAACACACTGGAGAACACGCCCTGGCAGAGACATTGATCAGAATGACAGAACCAATGGTAGCTCGAATAGACGTACCTGGTTATAACCTACATTTCACAGCAGCTTGGTCAAACATGCCGCATGGTTGAACAGAGAACGAACCATAGAGACTGGAAGGTGGCATGTCAGGATCAAGACATGCGATTTCAACCAGAAGACGTACAGTCCTCCCAACGAAGCAAAAATCGCAATCAGGAACACTTTGCGATTCTCCAAGAGACCCTTCTGCAGAGACGACGAGTTGGATTAGGATTACTATTTCCTATGAGCCTACTTACCCATCCAGAAGCACCTGCAAGGGCTTTACGGCGTGTCGTAGAGAGCGGGGCAGCACCAGTAGCAGCACCTCCAGCCATGATGAATCTTCGTAAGTGAGCTTGGGGCACGGTTTACTCGTCTGGACGCATCCAGTACATATAAGTTTTTATGGAGCCCGGACCGACATGTTTGCACACGAATCGCAGGTCAGCTGTCCCATGCCGCTCCTGGGTAAAGTTCCGCATTGACCATGTGAGTGATGGTATGATGGACCGTTCAAGCTAGCGCAGTCTCTATCAGGGAAGGTATACCGAATGAACGGCAGACGGTGGCACTAGTCCTAAAGGCACCTCATCGATTCCAGGAGATATGGAGACGATTAAATTAGCTACCGAGAGACGGAGAAAAGACTGGTCATTGGAATTGAATGAGGACAACAGGAAGTCAAGGAAGGTTTGCGTGCTCGATAAGATAGAATCGTGGCAGTGCTATCATTTGTACAGATTGGGCACAGCCGCCTTGCCGAACTCCGATGCCCCGAGATGGGCGCTGTGCTTTGACACCTGCGTGTACAATTTGACCTCGAACCATCACTCTGACAATGTGGAACAACAATAATTCTGGCGCCCCCAGGTGTGTGTCAATCGCAGGGACAAGGATTGAGTGCTAACCTCGTTGTAGTTTCCCTAGCCCGTGAGTATTCCTTGTTAACTAAAACATGACTTGATTTGAAATGAAATTCCTCAGGCAAGGTGGATTTAATCCATCCTACGCTCCGTCCTACTCGCCGCCCTCTGGCCCGCCCCCTCACGGGTAAGTCTTGTTGCCGTGCCGGCCCAACAAGTATTGCATTTTGACTTGTCCAAGCTACGGTCCTCCACCTGGTCCCCCTCCCTCAGGGTATGTGGCGTAACCTTCCTTCGACCCTTATACTGATCTGAAGGCAGTTTTCCGGCCGCTCCTGGGTACATCTTCAGTATATCATTATACTCTGCGTCTCACCCCTTCCCTCAGTTATGGTGCACCGCCTCCTCAAGGGTGAGTATCTGTTCTATGCACTCCAATGCCGCATACTGATTGCGCCATTAGATATGCCCCACCGTCCGGCCCTCCGCCACCGCCACCGCGCTCGTAGGCGCATTGTAATCCCATGTTCGAATTTTGTTTCTCATGGCGTATTTTAGTCCTTACGGAGCACCCCCTGGTCCACCCCCAGTCCAGCGAGGTTCGTATCCTGGTCAGCAATACCATCAGCACCATCAAAATCAACATCCCTCGTACGCACCGCAGTACGGGCAGTCGCAGCCTCCTGGGTAAGGTCTCCGCTCTCAATGCGGCAGTTTGCTAACAGTTAGCAGCAACCAATACGCCTCTGCTCACATGCCTCCTACTCAGCAGCAACACTACGGGCCACAGTTCCAAGGTGCAAACCATCAGCAACAGCAACCCTACTTCCAATACTCTCAGTGCAACGGGAAGAAGAAGGCCTTATGTGTCAGTTTCTCGTCCATCTTCGACCCTCTTTCTTCCTCATTGATCTTCCTCATTGACTCTTAGATCGGAATCAACTACAAGGGACAGAGAGGAGAACTCGCGGGTTGCATTAACGACGCGCGAAACATCCAAAACTTCCTTTGCAGTATGTTACATGTTATGAGTCACAGTCAAATTTCTCTAATGTGTGTCTGGTCAGGGCACTTCGGCTACAAGATGGAAGATATTGTTATGCTTACGGATGACGCGCGTAACCCTCGCCAACTTCCCACCAGAGATAACATCGTGTGCATCTCTTTCCCATCTAATATACTCTCTAACGACATCATATCAGCTACAAGCGATGCAGTGGCTTGTGAAAGGCGCTCACCCGAACGATTCGTTATTCTTCCATTGTTCGCAAAATTGACTTCATGTCTGAGCTAAGCACTGACGTATCGCAGACTCTGGACATGGCGGTCAGACCAAAGACTTGGATGGCGATGAAGCAGACGGGTACGACGAAGGTTAGCTCCTTCATTCTTTATCGAGCCCCAGATTCACAAGTTTCAGTTATCTATCCGGCAAGTGTCTATACGGTCACGCGCAGAATCTCGTGTTAAACTTTTGAACATAGCTCGACCACGAACGGGCTGGTCATATAGTCGACGATGTAAGGCGATCAGTCTGTTTGTTGCGTCTAAAATAACACCTTACTTTTAGATTATACATGACATCATGGTCAAGCCCTTACCTGCTGGGTGTCGACTTACAGCTATATTTGATGTACGTATTCTCACGTTCTACCTTGAACCTTCGCCTGACGATCCACACTTCAGTCTTGTCATTCTGGTTCTGCGATGGACCTCCCCTACATAGTATGTTCATCGCCTTCCTCGCTCCACGTTTATTCAATGAAGTGTGCAGTATTCCACGGAAGGCAAGATTAAAGAACCCAACCTTGCCGCGGAGGCAGGCAAGGGCTTCTATCTGCTGTGAGCTCCTACGCGCGCGGTGATATGGGTGGCGTCTTCAAGTCTGCCATGGGCATCGTAAAGACCGCAACAGGCAGTAATCAAAAAGCAGAGCAGAAAGCGCGGGCTACCAAGACTAGTCCTGCCGATGTGGTGCGTGCATCAGAGCTTCGTACTACTGGGTTTGACACGTGAGCGTCAGATCTCCTGGAGTGGATGTAAGGATTCGCAAACTAGTGCTGATACCCAGGAAGCTGGAAACGCCACTGGTGCAATGAGTTATGTGCGTCCCCTCCTTCAGGATGCGATTGGGTGGCCCGAGACTGACATCCCCTAGGCTTTCATGGCTACACTAGGGCAGAACCCCAAGCAGAGTTATCAACAGTTGCTCAACAACCTCCGTGACATCCTGAAGAGCAAGTATAGCCAGAAGCCTCAGGTTCGTTTTTGTCACGCTATTCCTTTCTAGCCGCGCTCATCTTCCATATAGCTTTCTAGTTCGCATCCTATGGACACGAGTATCATGTTCATATGCTAGATGCACGGCGCCGACGGAATGGACATCGACGGACTGGACATTACATTGTACAAGCATTCCTGTTTACAGACCTGTAAGTAACATGCCCTTCGGATAATTCATTGGGAGCTTCCGTAAGGACGAAAAGGTTCGACACCGGCATTCTTAGAACGCCGTCGCTTGCGCGTTGGTTTTAACATTCATTCTATTGAATCCGGTTTTCCGCACCCATGAATCTCACGACTGTCGGTTGTTTCTCGTCAAGGTGTCCTGAGTTTGAATCCTACTGCATGATAAGTATAAGGACATTGTGTCCTTGTACAAAAATTGTAAGCTTTCATCGCAAGCAGATATTCGTTATCATTCATGATCTGCTATGTAGTCTCGAACTGAACGGTTGGATCACCGCGGGCTTTCCGCGCAAACCACCTGTATTGATACTGTCAAGTCACGCACGATCCCGGAATTCGCACCCTTCCTCGTTTCCTCATCCGCACGTTTACACGAGTTCTCCGCAACTTTCTTCTCCGGAGGGCCTATCCACATATGCTTGATCTCTTGTTCCAATTCGTTCAAATAGTAAGACCTTTCTCCTTTCACGGATGTTCAATCTTGATACTCAGATCATGTCGCATGGAGTCGCTCTTGTTACTGGTGCAAGCCAGGGTATTGGGAGGGCTATCGCGCTGAGGCTGGCCCGCGACGGATTGGATATTGCACTCAATGACCTCGCTATGAAGGAGGAGGCGCTCGAGGTACTAGCGTCGGAAATCGAGGCTCTAGGAAGGAAAGCTTGTTACATCGTCGCGGATGTCGCGATCGAAGACTCGGTCGAAAGATGGTGAACAAGGTTGTCACTGAGCTGGGGCAGCTGGATGTGGTAGGAAAATCCCTATTTACCTGCGGATTCGTTCTTAAGCTTCCCATAGGTGGTCGCGAATGCCGGGGTGGGGTGTGGCCCACGACTTTTACTTGACAGTAAGGACTTGTTATTCGTTTATGGGGAGAAAAGGACTAATCGGGTGCTATGGCAGCGACTGCCGAGGAATGGGATCGCGTCGCATCCGTCAACTCCAAGGGTGTATTTCTGTGCTACAAGTATGGGGCGAAGCAGATGATCAAGCAAGGCACTGGGGGGCGTCTCATTGGCGCGTCATCTGTTCTCGGCCAGCATGGTATACTCGTGAACCCTTGCTCGTTCCGTGTTGTTCGCTGATTTTTTTTTTTGAAGGTAGTAAACTCGTTTCGGCGTACAGCGCGTCCAAGTTCGCTGTTCGGGGCCTGACTCAGTGCGCCGGTAGGTCATTAGAAACGACCGCCTATGACTGCTCTTCATCCCTGAATTGTAGCATCCGAGTTCGGTCAATATGGGATAACGGCTAATGCGTATGCTCCGGGTCAGTAGCCTCTCGCTCGCTATGCCCGAACATGCCTGCTTATCTCGATACACAGGTGCCGTAGACACTCCAATGTGTAAGCTCTCTGTCAAGGTTACTTCCCTGCACAGGTTAACGCAAGCTCTCAGTGTTCGAGGCCGGCGTCGGACTAGGGAGTGTTGCTGCATTCTACGAACAGGTACTTGTTTTTTTTCAATGTTGAATGTCGGCTACGTCGTTGATGATTTCCTTTGTAAGGAAACCAAGAAGAGCCCTCTTGGGATCATGGGGCTACCGGAGGACATTGCGTCCATCGTCAGCTTTCTTGCCTCAAAACAAGCGCGTTTTATCACAGGTGCGCTCTCTCAAGCTGATGATCGAATGCATGTGTGCTCAGGATTCTATCTTCTAGGTCAAACTGTAGGTGCCATCTAGTATGTTATGCAGTCGCCTTCTAACATTTGGATAGATACCTGTGAACGGCGGAAGATATTTTTCATAGTACCACCCATTGTCACGGTAAATCCTAGACTGCGGCTGCCTCTTACCTTTAGCGACGAAGTGCACGGGCCCAATCGTATCGTTCGAGATGCGTAAAATAACTCTGATAAACAAAGGCGTAATGATCTACCCCGTCGCTTCTTCAGTGATCGCAACCCAATCCGCCGCTTGTAGGACCTTTTGCAATAGTTCTAGGACGTCGCTTTTGCCCGCCGCCAGTAAGGCTTTTCTTAAGACTCCGAGAGCACGAAGCAGGTTCTCCTTTGGCTGCCCGCTATAATCTTCAAGTATGATGACTAAATTTCGTTCTGCCAGCCAACTCAGCATGTAATCGATGTCGCCGCTATCTGATTTGGCTTTGAGTTTTGTCTTGGGGCGCGTGGAATCGCAGATATTAGACCAGCGGTTGATCTTGGTCAGAATTAGAGTCGTAGGATGGAGGATCTGGATCCCTGTAATCCATGTCAAGCGTGGTTTTCAACAACCCGTCTTCATGGTCATACCTGCATCTTTAATGGGTAAAATGGGATGGGGAGCCACTGGCAGTCCTAGCCGTCCGGTTGGTAAAGTCTCTATCATGACATTCTTCTTGCTTTTCTGAAGTCGCGTCAACGTGTCAGAGTCTACTGATACAGTAGATAACTCTGAGTTTGAATCTGAGTCCTGAAGACAGGAATGACAATCAATAGATACAGCTTATACCGGGCACCGACCTCCATGTAATAGAACTTGAAAAGCGTAGTCGTGAAATGAGGATCGCTCTGTGCGATACGCGCACGAAGATCATTCATGTTAAAGGTATCAGAGTCAATGAGAACGTCTATATCGTGTTTGTTTCCAGTTACATTAACGCAAGCATACGAAGCTGGGTACGCTTATCTCTGTGGGCCTATCGCTTCCGAGTAAGTGCCAGGCAAAGCCACCAATATAAGCGTGTTTGCAGCCCAAGTCATTCAGGTGCCGAGAGAGCGATATGGCGGCCAGTTTCTGGGCTCCTGGCTCGGTTGTGATTGCGATGCTCATACTGTGTCATCTTGTGGCTGTGCACCAGCCACGATCGGCTTCGGCCCGGGTGGTGTAATCACTTCTGCTTTCGGATCTTGTGCTTTAACCTGGCTTTAACTATAACCATCATCAGCCGCCATGCAAATAGCGAACCAGCTCTCAGCACCATTTCAGCTTCTACCTGAAGAGCTCGTTACCATCGCTCTGCGTACCCTCCACGACGCCAAAATTGTTCCCATAGAATGGGGCGCTGCACTCTACAGGCGCATGGGTGTTCCTATGATGATAAAGGTGTGCTCTGCCTCATATTATCGTTCATTTCCACTGACTCAATTACCAGAACTTCTCCTATATCATCCACGACAATCTCCTTACCACAGCCTCCACCACTCTGTCAGCTCTCGGTCTCCCGAAGGGTGACCCGGATCCATTTCTTCTAAAAGCAGTCGGCGACACATACTCCAAAGCCTCTTCCCTTTTTCGCTTAACTGAATCAGAGGATATAGGCCCCGTCCGATACCTCATTCTCTACCCCATGTCCTACATCCAGTTCACCTCCACCGAACTCACGATATCCCCTTCATTATCGTACCGGCCGACCCAGATGAGCTCCAGGTCCTAGTTCCGCGTCCTCAAGCAGTTTATGCGGCTCTGGTCCGACTGCTGTCGAAATCTCCGCGCAACTCAAGAACACGCACAAATTTGGACGCGCAGCTTTCCCAGCTGTTACTGTATCATCTGTTTGGCGCCCAGTTGTCCGACTCATATGACGAGGACGAATCTGAAGATGAAGAGGATCCTTCCGTGTTGGAAGCAATATCCGTTGTTCGGTCATGGACTTGGGATCATCAGTGGCGAGAGGGCGAGGAGTGGATCGGAGATGCGTTGCAGGTCATTGTATCAGGAGCTGCAGACTCAGCTGCGCTGCCTTACACAGACTTCTAGGTACGTTCGGTGTTCGTCCGTGCTAGCCTTTTTGACTTATTTCAGAACTCAGACCGCCTAACATTGTCTGCTAATGTATCGCAACCTGTACACCTACTTAAACTACCACTGGTCAGACGCCAATTGACTTATTCTCTCATAGTTCATCGTTGCCACGCCAGCATATGCAGAGCGCAACGTCAATACACCTCACTGGTAGGTAAGGACAGCGACTAAACGAGAATTATGATGGGCGAATGTGTTATGTACGGATCCCTATCCTAAACATGTTAAAGTCACGTTCATGGCTGTTGGCGCAGTCGGGCCTCCATGTTCCAGAAGTGCAAACACGTAGTCTCCAGTCTCAAGCTCCCACTCGTATCTCCGGTTCACTATCTTCAGTACCTGTCCACCTCTGTTGACATCTCCACGACTTGACTTTCCCCGGCCTCCAGATAAACACGTTTGAAGGCGACGAGTTGTCTCTGGGGGCGGGTAATGGTCGATATGCGCACCAATAAGTACACTTGAGTAACGTAGGAGCCGGCTACACTGCCAGTGTTAGTTATGCTGACACGGAACGTTATGGTCTCTCCCGATGCAAAAGTGCGTGCGCCGCATGTAGACGTGGCATTGAACTCTTGAACATTAAAGGTCGTATACGAGAGACCGTATCCAAACGAATACTGGGTAAGAGTGAATTCAGTTTAGAAAGAAGGCGCAGACAAGAAAGACGGACCGTAGGATAAGAGTATATATCGGTGTAATTCTTGGCGTGATCGGTATATTTGTAGCTGAGAATGTGTATCAGTGATTGGCCACAGGCTCAATGAGAGAAATACTTGTAATACACCGGGAGCTGGGAAACGTCGTATGGGACGCTCAATGGTACCCGACCGCCGGGATTGAACTCGCCAAACAGGACATCAGAAATAGCCTGCCCGCCTGATTGACCGGGGAAGAACTGTTGACCGCATGAGGAGTGGTAAGAGATGATATGATGGATACCAACCGCGTTAATTGTCGCTGCACTTTTCGCGTAGTATTCAGGAATGGCGAAAGGGCGACCACCCTGCAAAACCATCACGACAGGTATCCCCAGATCGAATATGGCGTCGGCGAGTAGCGCTATGGTGAAACCTCAGAGGTAGAATTGCTAAAGGTGAAAGTATCAACGTACTTTGGTTCGCAGAGAGTCCAAGTGTCCCTCTGTCACCACTTTCACCATCACTGTTCCAATTGGCACCTACGGCAAGAATGATAAGATCTGCATCTCTTGCCACATTGACAGCCTACAGCAAATGTCAGAGACGTTCCGGACGATGCCGGATAAGTGTCGACTTGCCTTAGCCACAGCGTCCTCGCGATCCACCATACCCCAAAACAACTCCACTTGCGCATTCACCGAATTCACGTTCTCGTATTTTTGCCATAGATTCCAAGCCACAAATTCGAGGCGTACTTTATGCACCGCTCCCTTTTTCCAAGTCCAAGCAGCGCCGCCAGGAGGTATCGCTGTCGCATTAGCGTAGACGTACGAGAGCTGCTGAATGTTTCCAAGGACCGTCCCCGTCAACGACATATCGGACTGTGCGACCAGTTCGTCGTCAATGTATAGCCGCGCAGTGTTATTAGCATATACGGCGACGCCAACATAACTTGTACGTCGTCCCATCGACTGGCACGGTAAGCTCGCCTTCCCAGACGACGCTGAAGTTGTTCGACGGAAGCCCTGCAGGGGGATACAGCCCCAATCCCTGTTCGGCGCCTCCTGCCTGGCGAAAACGGCCTCGGAGAAGTTCGTGTCGGCAAAGTAGGTTCCAATAGTCCTCCTGGGACGCCGTCCGTTGAAAGAAGATATCCAGGTATCGGATGCTGGGCGTTATACAGCCACGTATCAGCGCCCCAGCTGGAAACGAGCTGCACGTCTGCGTTGTGCTCCGAAAGATAACCCAACACCGCCTGCCGAATCGTGCTTGAGTTATCAACAGGATACTCGCCCCATGGGCCAGAGTAATCGCCGTAGTTGAGGACGTCATAGAAGGGACCGACAAGAGCAATCTTTTTGATACCCTGCTCGACGGGCTTGATGGGAAGTGTGGCGTTTTTGTTTTCGAGGAGGACGATGGATCGATGAGCAGCGTCAAGAGTCAAAGGCAGGTTCTGCACTGTGAGAGAGCGGTAATCGATAGAAGATGGTACGTATGGGTCATCGAAGAGGCCGAGATCATACTTGACATTGAGGATACTGCGGGCGTGAGATCGTAATGTTGATTCAGGAACAGTTCCATTGGCGACAAGGTCAAGGGAAGCCTAAATCAATGTGAATCAAAGGAAAGACTATCACAGCAGCCGGAACCTTACGTTCATGTAAGTACCGAGATCATAATCGTAGTACTGCAGTTGGCCGCCTGCGTTAAACCATTGCTGAATTGTGTCTGCAGGCGAGGATGACACTTGATGCCTTACATAGAGCATCTTCATGCCTGGACAAATGCATTGTAAGACCAAGTTGAACACGTCATGATAGGGAACCACGAACCCGTATCGTCAGCCGTGATGAATCCTAGGCAAAAGTAAATGTCAATGGAGACAGTAAGCGCGTAAGGCGGTGGACACGAACCGTCATAACCCCATTCTTCCAAAGCATCGTACAGAAGTGGATGAACATGGGCCGGTACTTCGTCGAGTTCGCTGTACGCCCTGGAAATCGAAAATCGTGTTCATTATTGAGCGGAAACGACCAGTTCAGATGGCACGTACATCATGACACCTCTCGCTCCCCCAAGCTCGTATACTGCCTTGAACGGAGTTAACATCTCCATAAGCACTTGCCGTGTTCCGTGGCCCATAAAAGAGCCTGCGTTGATACCACCATGCGGGCTTCCGTGGGCGGCGAAATGCTGCACACCAGTCAGTTACAGATCGTTAAATGAGAAGCAAGGTATGCCTTCATAACGGGAACAACCGCATCCGGATCAGCCCAAGAACTATTCTTCGACAATCCAGATGCGAAGGCGACGCCCATGTGAGACGTAAGGACGAAGTCCTCTCCCCAAGCCTCTAAGCACCAAAAATTAGCCAATTCACAATGTACAGTTTAGGAAGCTCACCTTGTACCCTTCCCCATCGCGGATCTTTGCCTAAATCCAACACCGGAGCTAAACATGCGTGAATCCCAATTGCTCTTGCCTCGCTCCCAATAGCCCTTCCCACCGCATAGACCAAGTCTGTATCCCAACTCGCTCCCAGTCCAATGGCTTGTGGAAACATGGACTGCCTGTATGATCCAACACCATGTAGACATTCGCCCATTTGCATGAAGGGAACGGAAAGACGCGACTTTTGGAGCGCCAGAGCTTGCAGATCATTGTAATATGATGCTTCCGATGGATACCAATCGTGGATAACGCCAAGCGCTGCGCCCGGGGCAAATTGTGTTGCATGATCTGGTCATCTTGAGTATGGTTTGTTCAATAGTCGACGCTGTACGTACCGTATAGCGCGTTATCCGAGTTAGGGCCAACGATATTATCTCCAAACATCAAGTGAAGTTGCATGACTACGAGAGGTATCAATGATGGTTTTCGTTCATGGAGCGGGAATAAATGAGTTCGTACCGAGCTCTGGAAGCGTCATCTCTGCGACTAGTTCATCCAGAAAGTCGTCTCTCTCCATCTGGGGCTGCCGAGCATCCCGCCCTATGGGTGGATACTCGTTTCTGCTGCATGCCGTGAACGGTAAGGCGATGGCCAACAGCAACGAGAGGATTCTCATGACGTTGAGCGAGTCGTCCAACCCAGTGTCATACGCCGACCTTTAACCAACCTGTTATCGTGCGCCGGCCCGGCCCACCTTTGCCCACCTGCTTCGCATTTCGCATAGATAGTGATTGGATAGTACTAAAGAGGTCGGCCGACAGACCACCTGATAGGCTTGACGCAAGGCAGGCCAGCAAGAATACTCAACAACGTTCAAGATTTTACATCAATTGGCGGTAAACAATGCTCGCGATAGGCAGCGCGTCGATTCCTCTTATCTGCCCAGTAAACGGGCGATGCAGCTCTAGTAGTACGACCGGAAGGTCAGAGGAATGATGATGGTTCCTGTGCTTGGCGGATACTTGCAGGACTGGCTGAGGCCGCCGCTGAGCCACCGGATAAACGACATGTCATGAAACCACTTTGAAAAAGGCGTTCAAGGCAGGTGTTCCGAACACAATACAGAGTCAGGAGGATTGATTTGATGATGGTAGGACGCAAGAACAGAAGTAATAAAGCCAAACAATCATCACAGTTTCGATGTGGCTTCCTCTTTCTCGATGAAGCTCTGCACCGTGGCTTTTGCCTTGGCCTGCACCTGGCCACGCAGAAAACCTGACCAGCCAAGTAGTGTTCCAAATAGCCCTAGACTTTGCCTGGCCCAAGCATAGAAATCGAAAGTATCTTCCTGTTTGCTGATCTTTTCACCAGCTTCGTCGAGTGTCAAATGAGCGTGAATATCTGTCACGAAGTCATGTTAGCGCTGATGCGTACAAGAACGAAAAGGGAAAGCGCACGATTTACGACTGGCCGTCCATTGAAGACATAGTCGACGACATAATCAGCGTCCCACTATATACTCAAATGTCAGGAGGTAGGAAAGCATAACAAGTCAACTCACAACGAGTCCCGAGCCTTTCACCTCTCCGTAGGTCACTTTCATCTTGTTCTTTTCGCGATTCTTGATGAAAAAGGCCCACATAGCTTTGGACGCCTTGGCTGTTTGAACTTACTTCAGAGCTGTGATTCGTGTACGAAACGGAAGACGTACTGTCCGAGTCCGGAAAAGCTGGATCAGAGAACACGTAGTCGTCCGCCTGGCATTCGTGCATGGACGCCAGGTCCAAGGCCTATTATTCAAGTGTAAGTAGAACACGAAGGGGAAGGTAGGACTGACCTTGTGGGCCTCGATGTACTTTGTCACAACTGGGGGTGGTGTAGACATGGGTGTGTGTGGTTGAAGGACGAATCCGTTCCTCGGTCAATACTGTACACTTATGTTGGATGCAACATATGGTGCTCAAACGCAGGGGCCCAACTACCGGGATTCATGGTGCCGGTGATATCAGTTACCAGCCTATTCCTCTTTCACGCGATGGGTTACAAGGCCGAATGCAAGCTGTAGATGACAGTCAATGTAACCTTTACACTGGTTCAGCGCTGCTTGCGACAGTATTCGTGGAGGAGCACAGAGAAACTGTCGGCGGTCGCGCCAACTCGGACCCTATAGTCTTTCTGATCGTCATCAAATACTACTGATCCGTTCTTGAGGAATCATCTTCTTCACACGTGCCAAGCTAGGGCTTCCTTCAACAGCGATCATGCCAGCGCACTCTGCATTCTTTTATGGCACCCTCATGCACCCCAAGATCCTCACGCGAGTCATCAAGAACGGCGGATCGCATCTGACCATCTGTCCTGCTGTCTTACTGGTATCGCGCTATCTCCATGTCTCCGTTACATCTTACCGACGGATATGAAGGATCATACACGCCATGTCGTTAAAGTATGATCCTGTCTCCGCCCTCGCTCAGTGTCTTCGATCTAAAGGTTTCTTGATGTATAGAATGCTGATTACCCGGGAGTTGCGCCCCTCACGCGCACCAAAGAACTCTTCAATCGCGAGCTTACGCATGAGGAGGGTTGCGTACGAGGAACTCTAGTGTCTGGCTTGACCGATGCAGATATAAAGCTTCTAGACTCATTCGAGGGCGAGGTTTGTTCTCTCGTTTATATATTCGAATCGCATCAAACAGTCTCCCAGGAATATGCCCGCAAACGCGTAGAGGTGCACCCTTTAGCAGAGAGCGAGCCGCTTTCCATTGGGCTTACGGACAAGGAACTGATCCCTCACCATCCGCCTCCCATCTCCAAGGGATCGCTCAATCGTAGGGTCACGGCGGAAACGTATATTTATCTTGATGTCAATAATTTGGTCCCAGAGCTGTGGTCGTGGGAGGATTTCGTGAAGAAAAATGCGGCGAATTGGTATACGAGTCCTTTGGCCTTTAGATATGCTTGAAGAGGTAATTATATAGACGACTTGTATGTGGCGCAATTCCTCAGCACTGGACACATTTGCTAGCAGCATCTACATCGTGGTGACACACGTCGTACAAGGTGACTTCTTCATTTGAGATCTCCAGATGCATAGTCTAGAGGCGCTGCTGGGAACGTTATGTTCTGGCTTTCATGTCGTACCAGATGCAGCGCCGCAATGCCTCTCGTAACGCCAGAAATAGCCTCAGAAGTCTGCAAGCCCATGGCGAGTTCCGAGTCAGGCATGAATGAGCATACGAAGGCCCGGGTACGAGGTTCGGCCAGAATAACACCGGTACTTGACAGAGAAAGCTTACATGGCAGTACTGGTCAGTAACTTTAGAGCGCGGTGGAGTTTTCTGACCGTGGACAAACACACGAGCTACACGAGGAATGAATTCCGGCTCTCGTGGATCTAAGTCCTGGGCAAAGCTAACTGCACTCAACGAATATAGCTCATAGGGCGAACCTTACGGAGTTCGAAGAAAGAGAAACGTTCGTTGTGATTTTTCCAGAAGAGCATGAATAAATCAAGAGGTTAGTCCTCGAGAAGGAAGAGTAATCGAAGAGCTCCACACACACCAGATACATTCAGAGGCCAGAGACGGTACTAGTCGACCAGCTGAGAGATCTACTTTGGGGGTGTTGAAGTTATCTGATAACCTTTCCGGAGTTGGCCGAATCGACCGATTTGACTACGGGCCTAATCTTATCAGGCAATGGACCCACGTGGGCTCACATTGATTACCTGAAAACCGTCAGCTCAACCATTCCACCATTCGTTTGACGCCCATGCCCTCGACACGACTCATTCTCGCTTATTCTACTGTTTCCTTCTTTGTTGTCTATGTCCTCCTCAGCGGAGTCACCAACCGTCTCGCAACTGCCTGGTTAAGCACCAATAATAGTCGGTGTTCCACTTGTGGAGACCTCTGCTAACGCTAACATTTTCATCAGAGTTTCCCGATTTCAGTGTCTATCACCCTCTTGATGTGCTCTCGCCCGCGGATTTCACAATAGGTGCAGTGGCCGTCGTTGTCGTCGACGTCTTGAGCTGATGTTGGTTTCGCCACAGACGATCCGCACAAGCGTGTCATTCTCATCGGCGACATACACGGAATGTATGACCAGCTACAGTAAGTCTCTGCGCTCTCATCTGCTGTAATCCAACGCATTGTTTAGGTCGTTATTGCATAAATTATCCTACGACCACACCTCCGACACTTTGATCAGTGTTGGTGATATCGTTGCCAAGGGCTCGCACAAAGGCTCGATGGCCGTCCTATCCTACATGTCTTCCCATAATATCACTGCTGTCCGCGGCAACCACGACCAAAAAGTCATTGAATGGCGCTCGTGGCTGCGGTGGATACGCTCCCTCTCCGGCGGCTCCGAGTTCCTTGACGCCGCGCGCGCCAAATGGCTCAAGGCCATGAAAAACGGCGCCGACGACGTAGAGCTCTGGGTCGCGAAGCAAATCAAGCAAGACAAAGTCAACTCCAAGTGGTGGAAGCGAATCCCGAGCGGGTGGACACTCTATGGCGATCACTTTGAAATTGCCCATGCTATGAGCGATGAGGAGTACGACTACATGGTCTCCCGGCCGCTCAAACTCCATATCCCGCATGCGCACGCGTTCGTCGCCCATGCCGGCATTCTCGCCTCAGATCCCCGGTATAAACCCTGGCACAAGAACCAGCCGCTGGCCAAGATACCTCTGGGCAAATCCATACCCGAACTCCGTCGATTGCAGGAGGGCGCTATCCTCTCGGACGTGCCTCAGAACCTCGATCCATGGGTGACACTCAACATGCGTGGCGTCAACCACAAGCAAGTGACACGTGGAAAGGATGGGACGGCGTGGTCTAAGTTGTATAAACAGGATATGAAGATGTGTCACGGCTACGAGCAAAGCCTATATGCCACATCCCATAACAAGGAGAACCTGCCTTGCATTCCTGCGACGGTTATCTATGGGCATGCGGCTTCCCGGGGACTTGATGTCAAGCGATGGACGATTGGGATCGACACTGGTTGCGTGTACGAGAACCGGCTGACTGCTCTCGTCTTGGGCGGGCGTTATGCCGGTGTCAAACTTGAAGACGATGAAGATGTCGACGACGACGACGACGAAGAGGAGATTGAGATTGACGGGAAGAAGCGTAAATCGGTTGTCAAGTTTGGAGACAACGGCCGAGGCAAGCTTGTAAGCGTGTCGTGTTCTTGAACGGTTATTTTAGATGTTTATAGTACTCACACTTTATATTTTGCCTAAGTGCCCCCGATGACCTACTACTCTATGTTTACGTTCGAGTTGTTGTATTTTTACGACTTTACCTGTTATAATTATTGCGTTTCACCGCAACGGTTCTTGAAGTAGTCAAGCATGTGATTAAGATGTCTCCTCGCCGATGCACACGACCCCGTGAACGGTGGCGAGGTTCCCCATCCGCCTCACCAAGCCGCACGATCGAACGCATGCACAAGGATTGGTATGCATCACCAGCGCGCGCGCGTCGAAAAAGGCGCTGCACTATTCAGTAAGTTAACATGAAAGCCACAAATCTATTTGATCAAAGACAAATACTCTTTCATCACGAACGTCCAACATTAATGGCACCTCCTGACACAAGGTCCCATAAGTCGAAGCCGCCCGATTATTGCTGGATACGCTCTTAGTGTAGATAACTTTAAAGCGGTCATTTTCTCTTTGCCGAGGTTCCAGTCTGCGAGAATGGTGCGCAAAGGCCTTCGGCCTGCCCACGCTGGTATCGCTCGTCTCTTATATTAGAAGGTTTGCCCGAGTGTAAATGTGCGCCACTTTTCTCACCATTCAAGTTCGCTCCCTTCACGCGATCCATGTTTACAGTCCTCCGCGAAACACCTCTTGAAGCGTCTCTCAGCCAGAATTCAAAGAGCGCCTGGCGATGTCACGAGCTGTTTTTTGATTCAATCCGTGGATTTTCCCCAGAGTCTCTGGTGGATGCTGCAGACCAGGAATCCGACAGAGATAAGGCTGCGCTCCAGCGGGTTATCACTGTCATTGCGAGCCATTGGAAACTTGTTCCGCCGTTGTCGGATGAGAACCTTTTGGGTGTACGTCCTTCTCTCTGAACTCTCTATCACATTCTCTCATATGCTCTGAGTAAGTATTCCTTCTAGAATTGGGATATCGCAGCTCCGAGAAGGAGGAGATCTCATGCGCTATGAAGGTAGTATACCCAACAAGGTCGAGGAATAGGTCGAAGACGACGTCTACTCCTTCCGGATGAAATATCTAGACTCGTAGGGATATCCGGAGCCGTTGAGTGACGAGCCATACTTCCTCAAAATGGAGAACTTGGATTCGAAGAGATTACTACCGGCTCGTTGTAACGACGCTGAGGTATATATCAGGTCAACTTAAGCACTCAGCCGTCACTTACGTGCATTCAGCAACGACTGAGTTTTGAACAAAGTCAGTTGTCCATCAGCTGGATACATTCTTTTTGACATACTCAGTTCCCACAACCTCCAGTGGTGATGAGCCACGACGAAGATTCGACCAATGTAGTTGGAGCCCTTAAACACGAATACCTGATTGAAAAGAGTCATGTCAGTATCAGAAGTGCAATCAACGAGCGAGGTAAATTTCAAAGGTCGACTCCTGCAGTCATTAACGACCCTTCATCCACATGCAATCGACATGTGTCCAGACTCTTCAACAAATAGCACTAGAGCCTCAGAGATAATCGAGACGAATGCCCAGGTCCTGACACAGAAACTTGCTGAGATACCACGGCCTTCAATCAAAAGAAAGGGGGAGGAGCGCTTGTCAAATGGCGACGTCGAATTAGGCAGGCCGCTGGCAAGAAGGGACGTGTACGGAACGTCGGTTATCTTAAAGACTTCGGCTCAGTACGATTCGAACCGTGAAGGGAAAGTAGTAATGTTGCGCAGGAACAAGCCGTTTTTTTTGGAGCACGCCGTTTTCGACGGACGGAAAAAATTTGTTGCTGCACGTTTAATTTACAGATACATGCGGTGGGGTGATTCCGGATGGAGACTGTTTAGTGTTCAACGGCGAGTTGATATACTGTCATGAAGTTAGAACACCCGGCGGACGAACAATAAAGCTCATACCTGAACCACATTCGTAGCAGCGACGTTGTTTGGCCTCAGTGAGTTCGTACCAGAGAACATCATGGGAATCTGCAGGAGAGCCTGTGCAGCCGATGATACGCGAGGTCGCCTGAATTGTTGTTAAGAAAACAGTGTATGAAAAAGGCAATTAGATTGGCTGACAGTTGCGGGGACTACGATTGGGTTGGCCTTAGTGCCGATGCGACTAGAGTCGAGGGGGTCCTGGTCAAAGACATTGATGCCGGCGATGTCACCAAGGAGCTGGAAACGCTCAAGACCGGTGGCTTGGTCGTAGGCGGTTGGGACTTCGCCGTCCTTGGCACCAGGACCAACGATGATGGGCGGGGCCGGGCCATGGCCATGGCCAGAGGCGACCTTTGCGGATGACGAGAAAGCCCTAAGGGCGGCAACTGGCGCCGGACGGGCAGCGTACGCGACGGCGCGGGCGACGGGACGCACAACGACGCTGGCGCGAGACAACATGGTAGACGAAAGTTAGCAGAACTGTCACGCTGTCACAAGATACGCGGTATTGTCCGGCTACCTCCGAGGCCGAGAACAGTCTACGAGCAGTCTCGAAGTCGAGACTTGTGGGTGTCTGTGGGTGAGCAATGCTCCCATATCATCCTCCGCAAAATTGCGCGAATAAGCTGAGGCTCACATGGTAATTCCAAGTCGACCGCTCTGTTGCCTTACACGGCCTTGTACGTACGGCGCATCACTGCGCTATGGCTACCCTGATTTAATTGTCATTCGACTACGCCACAGTCGGTCTGCTACTATTGACCTCTTTGCTGATACTGATAGATAGAAATTAGTTTGCGGCGCCAGATCTGTATTCGAAGAAATTGGCGTTAATCTGACAAGTGGAGACTTGGCGCCGTCAAAAGAAGCCTTTACGCGATCAGTCTATTTTTAATTAAAGAAGTTGGAGAATACCAGCCACCGCCACCCGCTTGTTCTCCTACTACCAGCACAGGCGGCTGAAATGTCCCACAGTCCCTCTTTTCCCGTGCGTCCCATGGATTTCCCTTCATTTCCACCACCACTTGTCGTTTCCGAATCAGCCGCCAGCCTGCCTGAACAGCAGGATCACAGTCTACCCTTTTTCGCGACGCCGTCAGAAAATGCGAGGCCCAGCCTATGGACAAGGCTCACAAAGGGCTGGAGATACATCATATTCCACTCTTGCAAGTCTCCGGTCATATCCAGCTAGGAAATCTGCTCACAATGCCTCGTTTCAGGGCTCAATATCCTCATATTCCTAATACCTATCGCTGTGAGTTTTCATCCAACCGCCTTTCCCTAAAGCTGATAGTTGTCCAGTTCGTCCTTGATCAAACTCTTGAAGAACCCGCAGTATGGGTCTTTTCATGTTGGTGTTCTTGCGTGGCTCTTCGTTTCCCCGGCGTAACATCTCCTTCAGTTTCCCTTTTGGGCTTGATCCCGTTAATGCAACTCCACGAAATCACCACGCATCAGCTTACTACCCGTCTCGGTGGTTCGACAAGTGGTCTAATCAACGCCAGCATGGTTCGTGTCAAACTATTCAAACATTTGATCATCAATGAACACAATCCTAGGCTAACTTGTATGCATCATTGTTCTCTATGATTATGCCTACCTCACGTTCAAGTACAGCGTGGAAATCATCGTCGCCTTTACGGCGCTGCGCAAGTGTGAACTTCGTGTAGTTCAGTCAACACGTAAGATGTTCGTCTGATCTTTATTCTTCCCAATTCTCACCCTCCGACTCCCAGTGATCGGTTCAATGCTTAGTCGAATCCGTGAGCATCGTCCACCTCATCTAACTCTAGATATTAACTCTCTTACAGTGCTTGTTCTCGGGATTTGCTTCTTCGCCGGGGGTATCCGCTTTTCCGAGCAAGTGTTCGAACAGAGTATGTCCACGATAATGAGATCGTGTCCATCTGTTCACGCTTATTTCAGCTGCCAACGCAATGAATATGTCCTTGTTAAACATATCGGTCGGCGCCATTCTACTCCCGGCTGTATACCATTTCGCCCTCAGTGATAACGAAAAGGACATCGTCTCGGCTTCCCAGAAACAGAGCATTCTGAAGATGAGCCACAGCGTCAGTAGAAACTACACCAAATACTCGTCGAACCTAACGTTACCTTTTTAGGTTTCTATTGTACTAATGTTCAGTTCGTGTTTCTTATCCTCTTTTTTGGCATTTAGTAATCCGACGCGAAGTCTATTTTGCATCGCTGGTCTTCCAGCTTTGGTCCCACAATCATCTCTATCATGGTATGTCGCTTCTTTGAAATACGACATGTCTAACTATCAACAGATAATCATTACCAGAGCCGCAAGCACAGCAAGGAAATCTTCAAGACACCCATGTCAAAGTTTATGTGGAAACGAAAGTCAGTAGAACGAGAAATTCCTTCGCCACATTTCTCCCCCAAGGATCGAGGTGGATTCCAGGAAGTGCCTCTGAAAGAATCCTTCAGTTTCACCAGTAATACTCCTCCTCGTTTGCTTCTCCAATCGGCTCACTCTTCATTCAGCGTCCGGCGTTGGATATACCACACCAGTGCTTGGAACATCGAGATCCGATCTCAGCGCGTCCGGAGCGGGACAGAGCTATACCGTTCGCCTCGTTGATGGCGAAGGCGGCATGCCAATGGCCCGAGGCACAAGCAGCAAAAACTTCAGCGGGTCGACTGTTTATGGCTCTCCCGAAATTGTCCACGACGAAGTCTACAACCCAAAACGTTTGGAGGATGATTATGAAAAGGCGACTCCGCATTCGCCGACCAAAGCCGTTGAAAAGAAGGCGCCGGAAGTCAGCTTATTCTTGGTTCTGTTGTTGTTGGCAGCCGTTACTGTGGTGCGCATTTTTTCCATTGTTCTAAATATGTTCCGACCCCAATGCTCATGGCAATCCTGCAGGGTGTCGGTTTCACTGCGGACTGGCTGGTCGAGTCCATGAACGAAGTGTCCACGACGATAAGCAAGGAATGGGTCGGCCTCATTCTATTGCCTGCTGTCGGCTCGCTTGCTGGTTCGTATCTCATTTTCGAAGACGAAGATTGGCATCTTGATTAATGATTGTGTTTCAGAATGCGCCAGCGCCATTTCAACGTCGTACAAGGATAAGCTGTCTTTCAGTATCTCCGTCGCAGTCGGCTCCACGATTGTGAGTCTTCCTTTCCTCCCTGTGTTGTGATGATTTACTTGATGTGTTCAGCAAACCGCTCTATTTGTGATTCCGTAAGTCTGAGCTGTCTACTGGAGCCAACTTCGATCTGATAGGAAGATAGGTTCATGGTGACCGTTGCGTGGATTGCAGGCAAACCACTTGCACTTCTCTTTGATCCATTCGAGTCACTGGTGAGGCCTTACTGTCCTATCGCGTTATGTACTTTGCTGACCGGTCTCTTAGGTTTTATATATCTCAGGTAAAGCGAATCAGATCATTCTCCGGTGCTACAGATCGCTTACTTTTGTGCAGTACAAGTTATGAACTACACCGTCAGTGATGGAAAGTCCAATTGGTTAGAAGGACTCATCTTAATATGTCGGTCCCCCTGCTCACACTTCGCTTTGTCTTTCGACTCTGACACCATTGCAGGCCTATATATCATCATTGGCGTTTCTTTCTGGTTCTATCCAGGCGAGCCTCCTCCTGATGCTACGATACGAGCACAATCTGACCCACCTAGCAGGATCCACATTCTCAAGCTCGTTAGCCGCCTGTCACTCTGATGTGGCCACTTTTTAATTGCCTCCACACCTATTGCATATGAACCCTCAAGACTTAGAGTAGATTCAGAACACTCCATGGACCTTTGTACATACAATCTGTATACCGCCGATCTGGCATAGAAAACTCGTTCTACATTGTAAATATCCCATCATCCAGTCGTCGCTCGCTACACCCTAATATAATATGTCACATAGTTCAAAACATTTCACAGAAGCTTTTTCGTTGATTCAGATTTTTGTGGCGTCATCTCAATACGACGCGATTCCATGCGTGATATTAAACGAGAGTTCCGGGTTCGCAATAATCGGAAGATCTCCTGGCGGAAAACTCGCCTCCATGAGATCCGCAACCATTCTGCCAAAAACAATTGTCCCATTGACGTTCAGATCTAGTGAAACGGCATTAACAATAACGGGGGCATAATGATGCAAGTAGCCCTTACGAGTATTGTCATCCTCCAGACGGTTCAGCCGATGAGAAGCAGCCTCCCCTATAGCCTCACAGTACGCAATCGAAGCTGCATGCAGATCCAAGAGATGCGTGCCCTGCTCCTGAGCGACGAGGATCGCCTCATCCGCCCACGGCTGAAGGGTGTCCGCGATGGTGCCGTCGTCGTTGAAGCTCCTACGCGTCAAACTCGTGACAAGGATGGGCTCGGCGCCGAGCGCGCGAATCTCCTGCACCATGAGCGTCATGTTGACCCCCATGGACTCGGGCGGCGCGATCTTCATGTCGTTGTGGCCAAACTGGATCGTGGCAAAGGTGCGCCGGCCTTTGGCGACTTCGCTTTGGATGGCGGCCACTGAAGGGGGAGGGCGTTAGATATAAAAATCGGTGAGTGCGGAGGACAGACCTGAAATGTTCCAAAAGCCGCCCGCGACAAACGTCCCGGTAGTGGCGCCGTTATGTGCGGTGTTGATGCACGGGGTATCAGATTCTAGTGAGGAGGGCGTCGATGTTACGGTGGAACCACAAAATCCGTTCCCCCAACCGCCGCTATTGGGTGTTGTGCTGTTGAATTCATGTCAGCTCCTGCTAATGTTGAGTGAAAATAAGTCGACTTGCCCGTTGGCAGTGGTACTGTCTCCAATGAGCACAAAGGAAGTAGGCACGGACACCCGTCTTGCTGCGACAGAGACGAAGAACCATGCGAGAAATACAATTATAACGGCCATCTTCGTGCTCTTCCTTCATTTCTCCGTCCTGCTTTTATACCGCGTCCTCGCTGCATCACGCGTGATCCACGCCGGCCCGCCGCTTTCGAAGTCGACGACCGCTCGTATCGCCCAAGATTCTCCGAGGCCCTGTTCGGCAGCAAAATAAGCACTGAACAGTATGGACAGAGTTGCTTTGGTTTCTGCCTGTAGTGAGAGTACCAATTCTTCGCTGATTGCCTAGTGTTCGACGAAATACGTTCCAACGGAGCGCTACAACTGCAAGGACTTTATTTTGGATACAGATCACGAAGTTTGGCCACATGACATGGGCCTCGTACCTTTCGCTCGTGCGTGTATCTTCCCTTTGGAAGCCTAGGCTAGTCAAAAGGAAGGCAAAATTTTGAAGTAGTTTGCGAGAAAGAGTCTCTGACGGCGACGGGTATCCATCGTTGGCGAGCCTGCCCTGCGACACAAGTCTACGCAATCAACACAGGAGAGCGTATACACTCGATATTTGACAGCGTGACCCCAGCAAACTAGTCCTTCGCAACTATATTGGGGTAAGCGAGACGTCTCAGGTAAAGAGAGAGATCGGGGTGGCAGCGAAGCACACATGGTACAATCTAACTCGAGGTAGCAGAATGGGAGGTCTACCACTGTGTCAGTCACACGAAACCGCTTCGTCAGTCTGCGGCACGTACTGCTCATTGGCTACAGGGCGAGTCACTGGGGGGAATGAATACAAAGCAACTCGAAAGCAGATACTGGAGTGAGCTCATAGGACTTCATAATCCAAATCCCGCTACTCCATGTAGCCCCAAAACATCAGAGGTAATAACGATCACCTGAACAAGAATCAGTACCTTGTCCACAGAAAAGTCGGTTTGCGTACCTATCTGTCCCATACCCGGCTGCATCACCCAAATCTGCCTGCCATGCTCCACGCTCTGTTCGTCATCCAACCAGCCCTCAGCCATCTCGTCGTCTACAGCGCCACAGACAATCCTGACATCTGGAAACGCACGCCTGATAACTGAAATGCCTCCCCCTCGAGCCACCAAGAACGTTACAAAGATGATATGGTCCTGTTGTACGCCATGGTCTAGCAAAATTCGGATAGACATAAACGCAGCTGCCCCAGTCCCAATCTACGACGATGTTAGAAGTAGTTGCAGTGTATGTCAAGGGAATGCCAGACTTGGGAGTCGAGTAAGAAAACGTAGGCGTCTTTAGCAATGTGGCGGTTGCGTATATATAGAGGAAGTTTGACTTGGAGAAGTAATGGCTCGCCGGTACTGCTGTCAGATTGGACCAAGAGAGAACCCAGGGGAACGTTGTTTATGACGCGTCGAAATCCGCGTTCAAGGGCGCCACCTCTGGACACTTGAACGTTAACAGCAGGTTCAAACTAGAGTTGAAAGGGTACGGACGATCGCTGTATTGCCACACCACATACATACTGTGAGAAAAGTATCAGAGGAAGGCTTCAAGCTGTTACAGATACGTTCACCTCACCTTAGTATCAATCTCTGTTCCATGCGAAAGAACACCGATGGGAGTCATAACCGTCTTCGGCGCAAAAGGCAAATGCTGCATCGCGTGCTCTACCAGTATGGTGGACAGACGATCTACAAAGAAGATAAAATCCTGCTTGGAAGTATCTGTCGACCGTAGGATCGTGTAAATGCCCCTGATTTGCGGAGTCGACTTTAGCACGTCAAGATGCAAGTCCTCGACCTTGGTCTCAGGCGTCGACGCGCCAGAAGCACTGTAGACGCGGGGAATTGCCATCTTCTGACGGAAGCGATTGGATCGTTCCTCCATCTTCCGTTTTATGTGAGTCGTGATGAGCTCAATGGCGACAGCGTTGTTTGAGCCTGGAACAATCTAAAGAGGGGGTTTAAAAAGGCATGGGAGGGACATGATGATGATAGACAGACGATATCAGCATGTGCGGAGGTTGGCAGAACAAAGTGGTCGTACGCTGGCTTGACGTAGCGTAAGTATTGTTCTAATATACCATCCACGTCGCGTCCTCGCTCTTTAACATCACGCGTTATTCGTCGCGCCAACATGAGGTCCGAGTCGCACTGAACAAACACCTGCTTGACATTTAACGCTGAACAGAATCGCAAGCGCTTGACAATGATGCCCACCTTGAGATCATACAGTGCTCTAAGTGCTGGATCATGCAAGCACATTATTCCCTCCGCTACGACGCGTTCAGACACGTGCGACTGACACCTGCTTTGACCACGTACTGATTATAACGGATGCCCCGTAGAGATATTTGGTTTCTGCTAGCCGTTGATGCTGGGCAAATGAATAGACCGGAATGTTCGACTGTCTGCATGCCTTCAAATCGGCCAAGCACTGGATAGAATCAGCACCATTCTTGGTTCGTTTCGTCAAACATACAGCAGCAAACATGGGCATGTCGATGGCGTCTGGATGGTCAAAGTCGAACAAGCTTGCATTTGCGAGGGCAATTTCTTCAGGCGTATGACGCTTATAGAAACTATCCTGGACCTCCGATAAGATAGACCAGCAAGGATCGATAGCGGTACTCGCCTGCGAGAGAATGACGATGCTGGGAATATTTCCAAGGCTGCGCACAATTTGTCGCGCAACGTGGGTCTTTATGTAGACGTTATGGTGCTGCAAAGTGGCAGAGATCAACGCATGCAGACCTTTCCGCTGCCAGAACCACCTGCAGACCCGACTGAGCCAAAAAGAGTGAGAGATGTGGTCGTGTGCGCACCTGCGACGGCGATAACGAATGCGTCTGTCATCCGTCTGCCGTCCTCGCCGTACCTGAGCAATTCATTGGGCGATATCGAGGACAAGGTATAGACAGCATACCATGGCGGGCGTCCATGCGATACTAGAATGGTGTTTTTCTTGCCTCTAGCATAAACGACGGACGACGGGGAGAGTGGTTCATGTTATAGGCAAAGTCTTGGGCTATGAGACCGTTCGACATCGTCGTCTGAAGACAAGTTTACGATTAAAGCCATATGGATGTCGCATGGCAAGATCAAGATCACCTTACCGTTCCATTACGTTCTATACCTCAGTACTCGTGTAGTCACTTGTGCTCACTGCCCTCACTGCATCTACAGTCTCTCTTCTCAGGCGGCGCTAAAGCGGTCAAAAGCCTTTCAATCAGGTATCAAATAATTGTATTCAATATAAAAGATCACAGAGCATTGAGTATATGTCAATCTTACGTGTCTGTAAGCATGGATGACCTATAACAGTGTCCGCAAAAGCTGAGCCTTTACAGACGCGCTGAACTCAAATACGGCCTGGAAGGTATGCTGGGAGCGCGTTCGCGGGAGAAAGGAATGTCAGTACAACCACGTGACTCGAGATTTCAAATTTCGCACGGCGGACGGAATCTGTTGGCCTGGAATCGTCGTCCTCAGGCTTCGTCCGCTTCGAGTTCTTCACAAATCCTTCGTCAGAGCTTCAGCCACCTGCCATCTGCCGCTAAAACAACGCAGGATTATGGTTACCGAGGTTACCCACTTCTTGAACACTGCCGGCGTAGACGATCTATCGATATCACCATTCCACCCGTCGAGGAGATACGAGGTGAATCTGCGGGCCCGATAGCCCTCTCTCTGTCAAACTTTCGCAGACTGAGGATGCAAAGGAGGCGACTACTACGGCTATCACCCTCTTGGAACCTCTTTGATCCGTTCAACAAGGCTCGATAAGCTTCGCGTCTACTGCATGCGAATTGACAAAGGTGTAATCTGTTCAATTGAAAAGCGTTACATACGCCAATCAAACCAGGGCCGCGATATGTCGCTTCCATCTTTCTCTCGCACTTAAGTACTGACCCTTTCGCGCCTGGTGGGCGCCCGAACTCATTCTTCCTCGCACGTCCTTGCGATTCGATGCTCTCTGCAAAAATACGTCCGCTGTCCTTTCTAGCCGTTACTTTGACGCTTCTCCTCCTTCTCTTGGGCCTCTTTTTTACATCCAGCGAGCAGGACTATTTCAGGCTCTCGCTCGCAACTCAATGTGAACGCCAGAGAGGTCTATCGCATGAAAAACAACACGTTGATTTGGGCACGTCTCCGCTGAGAAGGAAGAACATTGCCATCGCGTCGTCTTTTGGATACCACCACGACGTGTATATGGCTGTGGCGTGGACGATTGAGCGAGTGATTCGCAAGAGGTCTGCGCACGGTCATCTGCAGGTCTATGCGAATACGCCTTTCAACCGCTACGGGTTTCAGGTCATCGAAAAACTTGGACTGTATCATGGGACGTTTCGCAAGCCAGAAGAATTGATCAAGGATCTATTAAGCGGCATGGAGAATTATCAGTATGATCTGATTATCTTGGGAACGTGCGAGGTAAGTGAATTGAACCAACCGGCCTCCTTCAAAGTGCGCTGAATTACTTTCCGGAGGTCGAGTCAGTGATTTCAGTTCATATCTTACAGATCATGGTTAACATGTTTATAGTTTGAGGCAACCGGCGAGTAACGAGCTCATTGCAGCCTGGGACACCCTTGCCGAGGAGAAAAAGTTTAAACTTGACTGCATAGTTCATAATCTCGCAGTTAGTCCCAGCTTACCCGTTTGCCTCCATCTATTGACCCTCCTCCGCATAGGACGACGTTGGCATAATGCTATCACAAGATGGGTGCACCGCGATGCGATTCGGCTCCTTCCATTATCCGAACAGTCTGTCTCTTCCTCTTTGGTGCTCGAAATAAAACTCACGGCTGCCCTGGTAGCGTCGCTGCCGGCTTTCGCCACAAATTCGATGTACTATCAGACAGTCCCGACCTGAGCATTCCGCTCCGCAGGATACGAATACATCCCCATCGACGTCCATGTGCCGATATTGGATCTTTCAGACCTACCGTTGCATGCGTCTTCGCGATTAATATCCAATGTCGTCATATAAGGCACATTCAGCATGGACCGCCGCAATTATCGACAGATCTTCAAAGACTTGATACATTCATTGTCTCGTAAATCCCAGTGGCATTCCCTGTGGACTTGACGATTGACCAGCAGCGTGGGGATACAAATCGAGGGAAGTAGGCCAACTCTCGTATGAGGTTGATGAGAGTCTACCCTCTACTCCCTTCCATCTCTACCTTGTTGTATCCGGCTCCCTGGAAGTCCCAGATGAGCTGAGGACGTTATAAGCGTTCACGTGGACTTGAGCTACTTCGGTGCGTCAGATTCCTCGACATCTCTCTTCACTCATCAATCCCTCTAGAATTCTACTCGCTCATGAGTCAAATGGAGTTTGTCTGCCCGCTTTTGCGGATAATGGATACTAGATAAGCAAGCGAGTTTGACTTTCGCCATGTCCTTGGAATGTAACGTATGTACTATGAATGCCAAGTCATCCCAGCCGCCACAACCACTGATGGTACGCCACAGGTACCCATTATGCTTACGGAACGGACAAAAAGTCGTATAGATACGCTGATGATGTCAGAGTATCTATAACGCGTCCAGCCGCGATGGGAGACATCGCCGCTATCCTGGCATTGCGGTTGGGGTCGGCGGAGGAGTTCTTAAACGCTCACACACGCAACATAGCCCTATGCTGGATGACGCTGTCCACGATATGTTGCGTCATGGATGGGTCAGGGACAAAGCAGGCTTCGACGCTTTCAAGAAGGATATCTTACGAGCGAATGAGAATGTCATCGAACGTATTCTGCACGGCGGATGATATCGACACTAATGTGACACTGGTAATTATAATCTGTGTAGAATTGTATCTCAGTCTAGATGCTAGGCGAGTAGTCGCGAAGCACTTATTTGAAGTGCAAAACGTATTCATGGGTCGTATGCCTCGAAGACAAACCCGAAAATCTAGTCCTTCCTTTCAGCAGATCAATTTTCCTGCAGCCCGCAAACGCGGCATACTGCCGCTGGTCGCATTTGCGATTCTGATAGATGTATCGCGCCATCCAAGGACTGATCGGTTGTAGAAGGGAATAATGAATCGTGGAAAGGACGTCCCAGACAGTAACGTACGCCTTTCGACGTGTGTAGGAAGGCAGCACCTCGAGCGGATACTCGAGATAGTCCGTGCGTATGATTAATCTGATACGCTCCTGGTGGGGTGAGACTGCAGGGCAGAATAACAACCGCTCTGCTCTGAAGAGATATTTGAGCAACAGCGTTCCCGGTGACTGGGCAAAATCGTAGTGGATAGGAGTGTTCCAGTTCGCGTGACGAAGCCGCGGCGCGAGCTTTTCGTGGCGCGCTTTCTGTTGAATGCAGGCAATGGAGAATATGGCGCTACGCATTTCCAATCTAGATGGCTCAAAAGGAATGCCTCTATAATGTGGCCAGCGCTGGATATTCGGGTAAGCCATTGGGACTGGGAATAACAGAGTAATGAGGTTGGCTTACGCTTGGCTGTCTTTTCTACTTCTCTGGAAAACAACAACCACGGAAAACAATAATGCAGACATCAACTCATCAACGCGAGAGAACAACGAAGCCGAGGTGAACAAGAACGCCGGAACGTACAACAAGGCAGTACAGATGGGAACACAAGCACAGAGAACAAGGAAGACAAAAACAAGGAAATTCAGAACAACATTCCAGGGATGGAACAACATCGAGAACAATATGGCAGGAAACGCCGATCATTTGTGGATCCACGGTCGTCGATCTGAAATGATGCCGATTTAATCCGTATCAAGCAGGAATCCATTGATGGCTTGCTTCATGTCCTTCTCCTTCAGTTTCCTTGTCTGCCATACCTCACTCCCTAACGGCTTCTCGGAGTGCACTTCAAGCATGGGAGGAACTTCGTGGCGCGTAGGTTTCCCTAGTCCTGAGTTCACCCAGACTGGGAGGGAAACGAGTGAACTTCCTGTATGCAATGCGCCACGGCTGCTTCTACTCGTCAGCGTTGTATGGCATGCATAACATAAATGTGGCGTGAGGTGATGCGGGTAAGTAGATTGCATCGGTGCTTCCTTTATTCCAGACAGTGTCCGCAAAGAGGTTTTCGATTTCCAGTCTTCGATTCCGTCTTGCACTGGACTAAGGGAAGATTAATTCCATGCATTAGTGCGCACCGAAGCAGGCTCACCGCTCACAGAGAATACAAGCACGAACAGAACCTTGCTTTGGCGCGAGCTTCCCACATGTTCTCGCTATTGTTGATACTGTGGAAGGATAATCCTTTTCCAGCCCGACGATGAATTCTTGAGATGGTCAGAATTTATGACATGACTACAAGCTTGGTCTCACCTTTCGTCAAGAGTGCTATGTCCTGTGTGCCGCCAGGTATCCTCTCCTTTCGAACAATCGTCAAGTCATGCCACCATGCCCATGCCGCGCACTCTTTCATGCCGATATCACGCAGAGGCCGTACGATACGTATTGGTTTTGCTAGGCCATTGCCCATCCATTCTTCTTGAGCCTCTTCTCGGACGACATAGCCGGCACCTTGAGATATCGAAGATATAAGGGAGATCGACAGAGATGTGAGAGAAGTCCCGAGGACCAAATGTGAGGAGCCGGATGTACGCGCTGTGTAAAGAAGGAGAAGGCGAACTAGCGTTGGGACCGTGCGCGATATCGCGGTCTGAGTGGGTAGAGTGGATAAGAATGAACGTAAACGAGTTGTTGAGGATATATCGTGCGACGCTTCGTTGGATATGTTGGATATTAGGAGATCTACAGTAATATGAGCTTACGGAAGTGTGCTGTAGAAAGGCCTCATACCTTGGTCTGAGAAATCAACGCTTAAACTCTCGGAGTTGGGTTTCCCGCCAACAGATATCCACCATGACTCATCAAAGGCATCCTCAAGCCGCAGCGGTAGAAATTCGAGCGAGTCATACTTGGAAGCTGCTAAATGCACTTCCTCGGTTCTGTCTCGCATCTAAACCAATCAACTACGGTCTGAAAAAAATACGACGCCACGTACACCTGGAAACGCGCTGCATATCTCAACATAACATATTCTGCCCTTCGGCCATATTGCTTCATTTCGAGGGTGGTCTTTGCCTCCAGTCACGTCCGTCCTTGCAGCGAAATAACTCTGATGAATGAGATCCAGAAGAACGGTAGATCCGACACCGCCAGAGAGACCAACAAGAAGGTTACCCGATGCCTTCAGTCCTTTCCTGCGAGATCCCTGAGGTTCATCGTTCACAAAAGGTTCTAATCCCCTTCGGAATTTGAAGGAAATCATTGGCGTAAAGCATGCTCTAAAGATGAGTAAGTAGTTTGCCGTACAAAATGAACCATATCGCACTTGCAATATACAGCATGCCTGATAACAATATTTCCCGTATTCTCTTTACACTTGACGCAGTCCTTTGTCTTGTCAAATTTCGGGCGACCTGCGACGCCTCAGTATTCACTGAAGCCAAATCTATATGGAACTTACGCGTCATGAGAGCATCCGTCTCGGTAGCAGGATTTCCGCACGACGACATAGTAGTAGAAGACAAAGAAAAATTGAAACTGATCGATTGATCGGACTTTGCGGACTTGCTTCCGTGTTCTCTACAGTGACGACAAAACCTCTGATTATTCAGCTATCCCTAGCAAGATTTACAAGCGCATATCCTCGTCGGTGTCAGCTTGGCACCCCACGACGGCCAAACAACGGCGGCATGCATGTCCTCTACCCCGTCATACTTAACTCCAACAACGCCTTGCGATTGATACACACTCTTTGTCTAGTTTCGCAAGTTAGCGCGCGCGACGAGTAACTACAGAACTCAACTCACAATTCCTAAAGACACCTTAATTCCTGGGAGACCGGGCATATAGTCCTCCAATGGTCCTGCGTTCCCCCTAACCAACGTCAAAATATTGCGCGCTGCGACTTCGGTCTGGTAGTACGCCGTGTGCCCCGCTTGAATGGCACCAAAGGCATCTGCGCAATCTCCCACGACAAAGATGTGTGGATACGGAGTCGTAGGCTGAGCTTTCGTCGATTCTTTAGCCTGGGACTTCGATTTGGACAATGTGGCGTTGTCAAACTGGTTCCCTAGTTCTTCAACATCTCGAATTCGTGGCCATGTACACAGCTGCATGGTTCTCAAGACACGAGCCAGGCCGTCCTCTGGGTTGACAGTCAAAGGATTCATATCCTTTAGCATATCAGTATGCGGACGCTGGCCCGTGCAGAGCATCTAAAGACGGTCAGTTCCAGGAACGTATTCCCTTCCAGAGGCCACGTACTATGAGATCAGCTGCAATCTCTCGCCCACTCAAAGTCCTGACAACCCGCTGGCCCTTCTCATTCAATTTCGGCGGCTTCTTCCTGGCTGATGCAAGGTCGAGTCGTTCTCCCAGTATCGTATTGATACCCACAGTCTCCAATGTTTTCAGAACTAGGCACTAACTGTCAGACTATAATTGAATACTAGAAGACGCATTCATGAGGCCTACTCTCAAAATGCATCTCCTCATCAAACTTTGGCAAAAGTCTCCGCCGAGAATGAAGTAGTGTTATATCCTTGTCAGTATACAGCGCGTTGATGTCCGTCGCAAATTCTACGGTTATTAGCTAGACTCTCAGATCCGTGGAGAGAACGACACTCACGAACACCCAACGCGCCTCCGCCAACGACCAGAACGCTTCCTGATTTCCTGACAACATTCTGATTGTCCTTGAGCCAATCTATGGATTCGGGCTTGGTGCCATGGAATTTCGGAGAGCCCCATAGGTTTAGTGGGTCGGGAACGAGTGAACCAAGCGCATAAATAGCATAGTCATACTCAAGAGAGGTCGTTGTAATACCGTGCTCCGGGAAGGCACGCGAAAGCGTGATGAATTTGGGGTTGAAAGCCTTGACATGGGCATGCAGAGTCAGATGGGGATGTTCAGTGCCCGGAGGAAGTTGGAAGATGTTGTTGATAGGAATGACTGGAGTATATATGCATAAGTGATATACGCAGCGCGCGTAACTCTCCACTCACATGCTTTATGTTCGTGTCCAGGAAGAACAGCAAGGCGGGGAAGAATATAAGCATCTAAACAAGGTATTCGCAACGCGTTCTCAAGACGAGTAGATAGACCTACGATTAGCGTGCCTACCACATTGTAAGTCGCCGTATGCGGGCACGCCATAAACCACCTACGTGTTCCGGTCCACGACAATCACTCGCCAACCTTTCGGGAGCCCATTAGCGAGGAGATTAGCCGCACGAGCACCTGTAAAATCGAGGCGCTATCAGACTGCATGCAGTGAACGGCACGACTATCACTAGCCTCCGTAAGCTGCGCCGAGTATCAGAATAGTTTTCTGCATGTTGCGGGAAGGTGGGACCATCAAGCTTCGAATTTTATCAGATAAAAAGCGATCGCGTCGGCCGACATCAGATCCTTATCTCGTTCCTGACAACATGGGCCGGAGGTGGCGCACGCGTCATCACACCCAGGCAGATACGAGCTTGATAGATGAAACGATGAAGAAACATGATATCTAGTGAATTTGAAACTACTTGCCCATGATCCCAACCACAAATCCAACAAAATCCTCTGGCGCGTCAATATGGTCTAGCAATGTCACCATAAATCACTTCGTTGACAGTTTCAATGAGACTTACAAAATGATTAGCTTTGGCAAGCTCGACAAACGTGACGGCACGAGCATGGCCGCCATCCGCCACAACTTGCTTATACTTCCTCTCCAATTCAATGAACGCCCAAATCATGGCCCATGCGGTCCTCGTGCACCCAATGACAGTCATCGTCACGAGCGGGAGCATCACCTCTGAGTCAAACAACGCAGTGTCTACTTGCTCCTTAAGCATCTGCTTAATTGGTGGATAAGGAACAGTCCGGCTTCAGCACCAGTGATCGTGGCTTTGAAATCCATGCACCGTGCCAGTGCTTCTGCTGGCATTCGCTCTAGAGTGGGCGTACGCCGTTGACAGTGAAGTTCACGCCGGAAGCTTGGCGAGACTGTAGATCGGGGTGATCAAAATACATCTTAGCATAGTGAAGGCGGCCATGACAGCTGATTTCGACGGGACACCAGGAGGCTGCGTATCGAGTTGTTCTGGTATGTCAAATCCATACGCCTGCAACGGCGAATCTGTGTGTCATCGGAAGAGTTAGGGCCGAGAAGGGAACGGGAGACTAGAAACTAGCCATATTCTGCAAGTACAGTCCGATCCTGTCATAGGTCTCTGGAGCTACAATGTCCTTCTGCCCGAACAGCGACAGTGTCGTTGATGTCCCCATAGACCAACCATCATATGTAGGCTGTGTTCCTCAACGGTCCTAGATTGTCAAGCACCCAAACAAGCAGATTGGCAACATCGCGCGCAAGAACCTTCAAAAACGCGCTGTTCCCGCAGCTAAGTTGGCTATATCCGTCGCCGAATGCTCGGATGTCGCGCCGTAGCTACGGCGGCTAATGTTCAGGACGCGGACGCCACGCCTTGAACAAGGGAACCAGAGGTTCGAACGATTCTAAGAAACTCGTGAGTAGTACTGCACCAAGGAAATGCCTTGAGTGGTTACCTCCGTTGAATACAGTGCCATGAAAGATCATGAGAGTCTTGTAAACTTGACCATGGATAGGACTGTCGGTAAATGCATATTGCGTCCCCTCAGCGTCGATGGTTGCGATAGGCATGGTGGGTGGTTCTGGATGTCTTATGTTACCATTAAGGCGTGTTTAAATAGCAATAGAAACATGCCGGGCGTCTCTCAAATAGAACATTATGTGTCGATTATGCGCATCTAAGGCAAAACCGGGTTACTCGGTGGGCCAAGGAGTTAGCTATCCCTCGATGGCCTGGGCTACCGACTAACCCGATTTCGACTTAATATTGTATACAAACGCAGGCAACCCTCGAGCGAATGACGTTGAATCCCAGGTCATAGAATCGTTACCCTGCACAGACGCTTCAGATGCCGCTGCAATTTGCGATCCTCGTACTCGTTCTGTTCTAGCATTGACCCGAAGGAGCGCAAAATGCATATCAGTCTTTGAGAATTTTAGCCACACAAAGCACAAATTCATCCGGTGCGTCGTAATGTACCTTAGCAAAGGTGAGATGAGGCATCAGCGGATTAGATGCCGGACTCACAAAATGATTCGCATTGGGTAGTTCAACGAAAGTGATAGGCCGCACCTTCACACCTCGCTCAATGAGCTCCTTATGTCTTCGCTCCAGTTCAATGAACGCCCACAGTAGGAACCACGACGTCTGCATGCACCCAACAGCTGTGATCGTCACTGAAGGAAGTACTAGGTCCGGCTTGAACAACGCCTCGTTCGCCTGTTCTCTCAGCATGCGCTGTATTGGCGGATACGGAACAGCTCCTGCGTCTGCGGCAGTCATTGCTGCTTTGGGTTCCATGATTCGCGCTATGTACTCTGGGGTCATACGCGCCATAGTGGGGCGTGTACCGTTACGAGAAAAGTTGACACCCGAGTGTTGGCGCGACTGTAGATCGGGGTGATCAAAGTACATGCTGAGGTACATGTTGATGTTGTCCGAGTACTCTTGGATCGTCGGGAGGGAACGATCGAGGAAGGGATTGTATTGACCTTCAAGAGTCGGTATGTCAAAACCAAAAGCTGTCAGCGAAGAGTCTGATATATGATTTAGTCTTACGATAAGAGGATCGGAAAGGGAACAGACCATGTAGGACGAGCTTCTCGAGGTACCGTTCAATTCTCGCGTACGTTTCTGGCGAGACAATGTCTCTTTGTCCCAGCAACGATAACGTTGTCGAAGTGCCCATTGACCAACTGAGCATAGATAGACTGTGTCCTTCGAAGGGACCAAGATTGTCGAGCACCCAGATAAGGAGATTGGCGACATCCCGGGCCAGGACTTTGAGGAATTCGTCGCGTCCTTCCGCCAAGTTCGCGATGTCAATTGCCGAATGCTCTGACGTTTCACCATAGCTCCGGCGGCTCACGTTTATAACGCGAATACCTTGCTTGTTGAACGAAGGAACCAGAGGCTCGAAAGATTCTAAGATATAACGAGTGAGCGAAGACGAAAGAAAAGTGCTGCTACTTACCTCTGTTGAAGATAGTCCCGTGGAACATCAGAAGAGTCTTATAGTCCTGTCCGTCGATAAGCCCGCTATCTGTGAGTGCATATCGTGTCCCCTCCGCGTCGATGGTGGCAACCCTCATGATAGAGGATGCTAACTTCAATTTTGGATCGGCAACCGGGCCTCCTCCATATTTGGACGCCGATCAAGTACCTTTTCAACCACTGACAGTGACACTGATTGCTTGTAACGGTTGCGTATTCATTTGACCTAGGGAACACAAAAGGAGAGACTAGGGAGAAACGCTCATTTTCTTGAAAACATCAATGATGTCGAGCAAGACTCAGAGGATCAGAAGGTTTGGTCTGGCACAGCCACAGACGTAGCCATCACCCAACGCTCATGGCGGCGTACTTTTTCGCTTCGCCCATTGACGTCGACATCAAGTTAGACGACGAGGAAGCTCGGAAACAAGTGCAGCTCAAAGGCGCCAAAGATAAGCTCAGATCCGCGCCCGTCTACTACGACGGCGAGCCCGTCAGCGGTCAGGTTCGTACGACGGCGCGGCATACGTGGCTCTCTTCTGACATTCATTCTGCCAGATAGCTATTCGCGTCCGCGATGGAAAACGGACGACACACGAGGGCATCAAGATCGAGTTCGTCGGAAGCATAGGTGAGTGAGTGGCACGGCCGCGGACGCGACACTGACGGCGCCAGAGCTGTTCTACGACCGGGGACACCACCACGAGTTCCTGTCCTTGTCGCAGGAGCTCGCGGCGCCTGGTGAAATGAGGCAGGCACAGAGCTACGACTTTAACTTCAAGAATGTCGAGAAGCAGTTTGAAAGCTACCGTGGGGTCAATGTTAAGCTCCGGTAATCGGCCAGTTACATTCACCTTGACGCGCAGCTAACAGATGTACAGCTACTTTATACGAGTTTCGATATCACGACGACTGGCCGACGTGACGAAAGAACGCGACTTATGGGTTCATTCATACCGCATGCCGCCGGACACAAATAACTCGATCAAGATGGAAGTCGGCATTGAAGATTGTCTCCACATTGAGTTTGAATATAACAAGTCCAAGTACGTCGCGCTTTCCCTGCGAAGCCCGCGCTAAGATTACCTCGAGATACCACTTAAAGGATGTTATTGTAGGCAAGATATTCTTCTGCTCGTCCGCATCAAAATCAAACATATGGAACTTTCTATCGTCCGACGAGAAACCACAGGAACGCCACCCAATCAGTACAACGAGAGTGAGACCTTGACCAAATTTGAGATAATGGACGGGGCTCCCGTACGAGGTATGCGGGCCAACTATTATGACGCGAAAGTTTCTTTAGCATCGTGCAGGCGAAACTATTCCCATTCGGCTATTCCTTGGAGGATTCGATCTGACACCGACATTCCGTGACGTGAACAAGAAGTTCAGTGTGCGGTACTACCTAAATCTCGTACTTGTGGACGAGGAAAACCGCCGTTACTTTAAGCAACAAGAAATTACGATTTTCAGGATACCAGAGGTCAGCATTGCTCGTCGTTTTCCTATCGCTCTGCTCATTGTCTGGACAAAGAACTAGGGTAGTTTTCTATCTACCTGCATCTCATTATATATATATATAACATTCTAGCAAGTTACATTGTTATCCTCATGGGTTGTATTCTCTAGCATGTCTACGATGGAAACGCGCTGCAGATTGCGTCCTTGTCAAGAGTTTTCAAGGTCGACAAGACGAGTCAAGTCTGACCCATGCGAGCGCGCGCCGTTGGACTCAGGATTGCCAAGGACGCCTGACAATTACCTGACTCTGTATCAAAGGTGAACGTTCGACGTTCAACAGGCACAAGACCTCGTCCATGGTAACGCGTCTTAGCATGAGCTAGACGTGGTGCATGTCCGAACACACCGAGAACCATGGCATACTACATAGTCCAACATAGTCTATTGTAAATAATTATTCTGGAAAATAATATAGCACTTATCTCAGCCTTATCTGATAACCAACGACCATGGGCGAGACCCCGTTGATCCTGTTTGCGACGGAAACTGGCAATGCCCAGGACGTTGCGGACACCGTAGCGAGGCAATGTCGGCGCATTGGTCTGCGCTGCCGCCTACAAGATATGGAGACATACTCCCCTGTAAAGCTGCCCATCCTTCAAAGCACCAATGCTGACTTTTGGATAGGCAGAATTAATATCAGAAAGCCTCATAATCTTCATAGTCTCCACGACGGGCTCGGGCGTCGAACCGCGCTCCATGACCGCGCTATGGTCGATGCTCCTCCGGTCTGACCTGCCCCCAGATCTCTTTGAGGATATTCACTTTGCCGTGTTTGGCCTGGCGACTCGGCGTATGAGCGCTTCTGCTGGCCTGCGAAGAAGCTGTCGCGGCGCCTGTTGAGCCTCGGAGCGACCGAAATATGCGCGCGCGGCGAGGGCGACGATCAGCATATGCTCGGCACAGAAGGCGCGTTGGATCCGTGGATCGAGTCGCTTTTGGGTGTATTGCAACAGCTCTTGGAGTTGCCTGGTCCTGCTGCCCGATGACGGATGTACCGCCTGCGCGGGTGGCGATGACGCCTACAGATGCAAAGGCGTCTAAGGATCCGCTGGGGGACGATCCGGTTTACCATCGAGCGACGCTCAAGACAAATCTACGCGTCACGGCCAGCGATTGGTTCCAGGACGTGCGCCATTTCGAGTTTACATTCGACGAGGACGTACAGTGCGTGCGTATTCGGCGGGCACATTCGATGTCGTGTTAACCACGACTGTCAGATATAATCCTGGGGACGTCGCTGTAATCCACCCACGACAATCAGAAGAAAATGTCGAAGCTTTTCTGACCTCTATGGGATGGGGAAATATTTCCGACGCAGTCTACACGATATCCCATATCGAGAAGGGTGCGTGATCTTCATCTCGATGTATGCTTGCCCTTATGAGAGTGAACACAGACCAGTCCATGCCGGATCACATCCCCGAGAGAACCACCCTCCGAACGCTCTTCACGCGCTACCTAGACTTCAACGCCGTTCCGCGGCGTACTTTTTTCCAATACCTCCGCTACTTCAACACAGACGAGCAAGAATCCGATAAGCTTGACGAGTTCCTCTCCCCAGAGGGCGCCGACGAGCTATACGACTACTGCCACAAAGTCCGACGCACCATCGTCGAGGTGCTAGCCGAGTTCCACAGCTCGCGCATGCAGCTGCCGAAAGAATACATCTTCGACGTCTTCCCTCCACTCCGGCCTAGAGAGTTTTCGATAGCAAGTGATCTGAGGAAGGAGGTACAATTGTGTGTTGCGATCGTCAAGTACAAGACGCGTCTAAAGGTCCCGAGGAAGGGCGTTTGTACTGCGTATCTTTCTACGCTGCGGCCAGGTAAAGACATCCAATTGTATCCATAAAATCCTCAAACTATCGACAGGCGACAAGGTGACGATTGGGCTACGAAGAGGGTATATTACACTCCCAAAGAATGGCAATACACCCATCATATGTATCGGTCCTGGTACAGGTGTCGCGCCGATGCGGGCTCTCATTCAAAGACGGATATTAGAAGGCATACACTGTAAGATGTATTCCAACATGGGTACAGATATACGCTCAATGCCATGACAATAGGCAACACGCTGTACTTCGGATGTCGATCAGCCACCAAAGATCAGCATTATGGCTCGGAATGGGACGAGCTCGCCAAGGAAGGCAAACTCGCGTACTGTGTCGCCTACTCCCGCGATGGGCCCGAGGGTGTCAAGCGCACATATGTCCAGGATCTCATCGAACACGATGCGGAGCGTATGTGGAAGCTCATCGGGGAGCAGAACGCTTATGTATACATATCGGGGTGCGTTTTGAATTTATTTATGATTGGCATTGCTAAAATTCTATTCGTTAGATCATCCAACAAGATGCCGACTGCGGTGAAAGCTGCACTCGCGCTGTGCGTTGAACGATTTGGTGGACGTAATGCGATGCTGCAAAGGAGTACATCCAGGCGATGGAAAGAGAAGGGAGATTGACGGAAGAGTGTTGGAGTTGATTATAATTTATCACGAAAGTAATGCAGGGAGCGCCATCTCCGCCGGCTCAAGTGTTTAACTTGAAAGCTGAAAATTAATCAGGCAACGCTAAACGAACAAGAATATAACAATCTTGGGTTGAGATGATAGTGCATCGTCATGGCGTAGGCGGCACATAGGATCGACGTCCTCAGATGCGCGCCGGCGGCTGGCAGCACCCTTTGCACGTGATGGCGCTGCTCACCGGGCCGGAATCTGTTCGCGATTTCTCCAACCGCCTTCAACTTATTAGTGCCCTTGCATCGGAACGCGACGAGTGGCACGCGTTGCATTAATATGCCGTTATGAACTTGGAGCTTTAATGAAACCGTAACAACTGGGTTCTAGCCGGCAACCCACCTTCCGCGGACGACAGAGTATTACTACCGTCGACGGATGTAACAGAATCTTTAAAACGGCCATGTATGGCCTCTTGAACTTTTGCTCGTCTTCTTTTCCCACATTTTTCCTTTCTTCTATCGTCCATGTTCGTTGTTCCAGCCTGTGTCCTCGTCCTCTTGGCTCCGCATGTCCATGCATATACCTGGCCTTCGCCCCAAGATTGGCTTGAAGAAATCACTCATGTGCAGAATGGATATCGCAAAAGCGGCGTATAGATGGTGTCGCGCCTTGCAGTTTCTCTAGTGCGGGCGCCGGACGACAGACGGCTGCTGAATGGGTCAGTCTGTGTCTTCCTCAATGGTAGTCAAAGTTGTTAACCTCGCCTAGGTACGGACAGGTTTTCACGACATGATCACCCACAACGCCGTTGCCGGAAGCGGTGGACTCGATGCGTCTATCATGTTCGAAACGGAGCGAGCAGAGAACCCCGGCGAGGCGTTCAATACGACGCTTGGCTTCATGCTCAACTACTACAACAACCGTGCCTCGATGGCAGACCTGATTGCACTCGGGGTGTATACCGCTGTTCGAGCTTGTAGTGGCCCGCCTTTGTTGCTCAGAGTGGGCCGCGTTGATGCTGCTGATGCGGGTCCAGAAGGCGTCCCGGAGCCTACGGATACGTTGGCGAGTATGACGGCTCAATTCGAACAGGCAGGATTTTCCACGTCCGATATGATCAAGATGGTTGCATGTGGACATAGTGAGTTGTCCACGCGTGCTAAAGGACTGCCTAACAGACACCGCGTCTTTCTAGCTTTGGGTGGCGTCCACGGTTCGGATTTCCCAGAAATTACTGGGGACAGCAACGCTACGAACTTTGTGCATTTTGACGGCACCTTTTCTTCGTTCGACGGCACGGTTGTGAATGAGTATCTTAACGGCTCAACGTCCAATCCTCTCGTAGTTGGTCCTACAGACACTAACTCGGATCTGCGCATCTTTGGGGCTGATGGGAACGTGACGATGCAGTCCATGTCTGCCGAGGCGTCGTTCAAGAGCTCCTGCCTGGACATCCTCCAACGCATGATCGATACAGTTCCCGCGTCAGTCACGCTTTCGGAGGTTATCAGTCCCGTAGCGGTCAAACCGATGGGTGTGGACCTTGCGTTGGCAGATGATGGTACACTGACATTCAGTGGTGACATCCGGGTCACGACTAAAACGCGTCCCGACTTTGGTCAAAATCTCACCGTTCAGTTGACGTATGCTGATCACGAGGGCAACGTTCCTGCCGACAATATCATTACAACCACCATGGCTGGTACCGGGACTGGGCTCGAGGAAGCTTTTAATGTGAGTACACTCTTCACCCCAACCTCATCAGAACCATCTTACTGGGATATTCAGTTTTACCATTTCTCTCAATCATTGCCCAATGGAGTTTCATCCTTCAACGTCTCCATATCTTCGAGCGCCGGGGACGAGTTTTATGACAATGGTGGCGCGGGCTTTCCCATTCAGGATACCGTTCTCTTCCACCCTACACAGTCGTGTCTTCTCCAGGAGGCCGATCATTATAATCTTACAGTTGTGGCTGCGGTAAGAACGAACTTGTGTTCCCCGTACAAGGACTGATGTCGACTTCCAGGTGCGCAATGAACTTGCCCAAGTGCCAGACCTCGACATTACTATCAAAACTCCTCGCCCTGGAGTCATTGTACCTGCTCTAACGGCGGAATCGATAACAATGTCTGCGTTGAATGGCAATGCGCCGACAGGATATACTTTATATACGGCCTCACATGTGATACCTTCACCATCTCAGCTCTCGAGCTTTGATGTAGTGGCTGGAGATTACTCTGATCTCTTCAAGCGTGCTTACCTTCTTCCAACTACATGTGCATGATCCCTACTTTCCCTATACTTGTTAGTTTAGACATCATTAATTCACTCTTGACTGATGCTCTAGCCCCAATAGATAAATTCAGAAATGAACGGTGAGTAAATATAAACACTAAATCTACAAAGAATACAGATCGCGCGAAAGCGACCAGTGCGTCGTGTCGTTACATGATGAAAGTGGTCATGCCCTGCAAGTTCGAGGCACCTGGATATCAATGAGACTAGGAAAACACGAGAAGGAAGCGTGATACTCACTGACGGTGAGACCAGCGGCACCAGCTGGTCCGGCAATGTCGAGCTGTTGCACAATTTGGGCTTGTCCTGGCGCAACCAAGGACATGACATTGACAGCGGTGACGTTGGGTGTGAGTATGTACATGAAGCTAGAAGAAAGCATAAGTAAGGATGCGACTGGAGATCTCGAAGACCTACTCGTTATCACCAATGGAGGCGATGTCGTTGTCAATCGTAGCAGATCCTGCGCCCTGGTCGTATTGCTATAGAAAATACTTAGATGAGAGACATCGATAATCAATCCGAGGCTGACCTTGACGAGCGACCCAGCAAGGTTATCATCGACATTGACCTCAGTAACAAGCGAGGTTCCAATGTCAGTCAAATAAAAGTTGCCAGTCTTCGGGCTGAAGCTCGACCAGCACGTCGCGCTCTGTCCGTCAATCGCCACGACCGAGGACCGGTCAGCGGCACCCGTGGCGTTCGCGCTGGAATTGGCGCTCGCGGCGATAGCCCCAAAGTCGAAGATGTCGAAACCCACGCCGGCGTCCGTAGCCAGAATCGCGTTCTTGCCCGGGACTATAGTCATGGAAAAGGGGAGAAGACCGCCTTCCCCTGGGGTAACAGACAGGAAGTCTTCGGATAGCGAGCCGTCCGCTGCGACATCCCAAACGGCGAGGAAGCCGGGTGTCGGTGGCACGCCTTTGACGGACGCAATGAGTTGCGTGTTGTCCTCCGAGAACACGACGTGGCTCACAGAGCCAGCAGGTCCAGTAGCAGGGGTAGTCTGGTTGAGGTTGAGCGCGCGGTTGGTGTTCGCGACTGAGACAAGGCCCTGTGCTTGATCAATCTTGAAACAGCTATAAAGTTGTTCAGCATGGGTCTGTGAGGCGACACCTCAGTTAGATGACTGACTTGACTCCATTGACTGCACCTCCGTTCAGAGCACAGACCATATCTCCGGCACTATTTATGGCGACAGAGACTGGGAATTCGCCTCCGCTCCCGACCGGAAATCCGAGTAACGAGATATCACTGGGATTCGAGGGGTTGATAGAAAAGGCAGAGATTGTGTTGGAGCCAGCCTATAAAGAGTAAAAACGCGTCCAAGCGAGAACAAAGATTGGGAACTGACATTTACGGTGACGAGGACATTGCTTGACTTGGACGCCTTAACCGCGCCTTGAGTGAACAAGGGGTCGGGGCCGTTAACACCGCCATCGTCTCCATGACTTCCAAGACCAGCCGTGCTGACTGCTTGTCGCAAAACCTACGAGACATTAGATAGTTTCAAACCGATTCTAACCGTATACCCACCATGGTTCCGTCGCTTTTAAGATCGGCAGCAACTACAAAGTTACCGGAAGGTTCATTCGTAATGACTAAGAGAAGAGAACAAGTTAGAGGCGAGACGAGCCAGAAAAGAGAACCCACAATAAGCAGCGCCGACTGGCGTTCCTTGATCCTGGCCCATGCTGACCTTCTGGGAAGACTTGCGGCGGATGGGATGCGCCACGGCAGTCGACGCCACAAGAAGCGTTAGAAGAGATGCGACAGACTTCATGGTGGACTAGAAAGTAATCAAAGAGTGGAGAATCGGCTGAATGCGATTGAACGAAGGAAGAAATGAGCACAGCTCAAGAGAAAAGAAAGATTGTGGAGGGCAAGGAGGAGAAAGAGGGGGATTCCTTGCTTTTTCCCGGTACGGATCGAGACATTATATGGTGTTCGAGTATGCGTCAAACCGAAGTAATGGGACCTAGTTGTATCCGTCCAGGCGTTGAACAAATCAACGAAACAGATCAGTGTTCCTGTGATGATTAGCTGCAGACCCATCAGTGAAACTGGCGACCAGGCAGGCATATGGGTAACTTGCAGCGGTTCGGTGTGAGGATACTGTCCAGTAATTGGCTCGCAAAGGAACATGTGGTCCAGCTCGAGAGAATATCAGCTAGCCAGAATCATCCTTTCATCGGCGTTGGGAGTGGGGCATGGGGTACAGGTCTCCGTTGCAGCAAGGGCACTGACACTTTCAAACAAGGTAATCCGGAACGACGAACTCCAGTTTTGGGAGATTTTGACAGATTCTTGTTCAACGTTGTTACTCCTAGTACATATGATGATGGTTGTGAGCGTGCAACACGTGAAGAATACAAAAGATTATTCACCTCGAGCAGATCCCTGAGTAAGCGTCTGAAATCGCTGATCAAGAGTATGGCTAAGGCAGAAGCTGTGAAGTTGGACGGCATGGAGAGCGTTCCCAAGGTATAACAGGTCAGGTTACCCGCCGCTCCGACTCGGGAGCGACAGTGATTGCCACGATACCGGAGTTTACTAGTAGATTTCCTGCATTACTGTACGGATTCATACAAAGGCGCGTACTGTTCGACATTGGAAGGAAGAGTAGGCGCAAATGGGCGCATGAATGATTGATGACTAATCGCCTACGCTAAACTCCACGTCAGTCTAAATGTCAGCATTCCTTTCTCTTCAACTACCATGTTGTTCTCAGCCCTCGTCTCGGCTGCTCTACTAGCTGGAGCCACCGCCTCAAATGTCCTTGACCTAGTTCCCGATAACTTTGACACCGTCGTCGGTCAGGGAAAGCCAGGTCTCGTTGAATTGTAAGCGAACGCGTGTGAAGTATCCCTGTCCTGCTTACCCTTGGCCAATTTCAGCTTTGCCCCGTGGTGGTATGTCTTTTCCTCTTTAAAATAGGTTGCTTGCTGAATATACGTTTAGTGGACACTGTAAAGTATACCATTGACTCAGAGATATCCTGGAACCGTGCTAATTATCATATAGAAACTCGCACCGGTGTACAAGGAGTTGGCGGACGCGTTTTCACATCAAAAGGACAAGGTTTTTGTCGCGAAAGTCGATGCTGATGGCGAGGGAAAGCCTTTAGGCCAGAAGTATGGCGTGACGGGATTTCCAAGTACGTGTCAGAGCCACAATTCATTACATTTACTTACCGTTTCGTAGCACTGAAATGGTTCAACGGAGATGGGACATATGAACCGTACGAGTCAGGACGAGACCTTGATGCTCTAGTTGCCTTGTACGTTAATGTTGAATTGTTGCGCGTTCATGCTCAAGTGCATTTGCAGCATCACCCAAAAGACTTCAATCAAATCAAGCATCAAGCCGCCGCCACCACCTTCGTACCCTATTCTCGACCTTCACACATTTGACGCCCTTGTTTTGGTCAGTCTTGTGACAAATAGTCATCATATGAAGCTAACAATGCCTGCAGGACCCCTCAAAGGATGTCCTCGTCTCGTTCACTGTATGACACTCGCCGTGTCGTTCGAACTGAAACGCTTATAGTTCATTAGGCACCATGGTGTGGTCACTGCAAGAACATGAAACCCGCGTATGAGAAGGGTAAGCCTATCAAGACTTAGTTGGAATACGTTCTAATTGAATTTAGTTGCCGCCGCGTTCGCGCCTGAGAGCAACGTACGCTACGATGTCGTTCCGTGGAACACTCCACTTATGACTTCCACAGTGTATCATTGCTAACGTTGACGCCGATGACAAGAAGAATTCCGACCTCGCCAAACGGTATGGAGTGAGCAGTTTCCCTACAATCAAATTCTTCCCCAAGGACAACAAGGATGGTGTTGACTACGAGGGCGGTCGTTCTGAAGTGGACTTTGTCAACTTCTTGAACGAGAAGTGTGGTACCCATCGTGCTGTTGGAGGAGGTTTGACAGACCAGGTATGTGTCTGGACGTTGTGTCAGTGCTTCAATAATTCACCGCCTTACAAAGGCTGGACGTCTCGGCGAGTTTGACGTGCTAGCAAGTAAACTCTTAGTGGCTGTTGAAGATGCCAAGGACACCATCGTTGACGAAGCTCGCGCACTTCTCGCAGCTGCTAATTCAACGCCTTCTGCCCAATATTACCTGAGGGTCATGGAGAAGCAAATACAGGGTGCTGGTGGGTACATTGAGAAGGAATTGAACCGGTACGTCAGTCACCCGTGCTTTCTGTCCATTTCACTGACGAGACCAATTACACTTTGATCCTTCCTTTCGATAATCAATTCATCATCACTATTCTCGAAACAGCTTGGAATCGATCCTGAAGAAACGCAGCCTTGCTCCTGCGAAGCTTGACGAGATCAAGATCAAATTAAACATCTTGAAGGCATTTGGAGAGGCTCCTAAGCAAGCGGAGCAGGACTCGGAGAAGATTGGCCGAGCAGAGTCGGAGCTATAGGCACTTACAATAGGGAATTTGTACTATAGTCATGCCCAAACATCCTATAAACAAGTGGAAGAGAAGCCAGGGTATTCGCGCGCGCCCTGCCTTGAAGCAGACGTCTAGACGCCCTTTCAATGAAAGTTCATTTATTCAACGAGGCACCGCAGATCGTAGCCGCCTCGTGTCCGGCTTGTGACGAAATCGATCGTGTATTTAGCGAGGCCTTTCTTTACCTTCTTTCAGTTCTTCCCGTTCCATTCTACCTTGACTTTTGCCAAAGCACAGTGTTGATAGACGTTCAGTCGCTCTGTCAACTTGGATCTACAATTCAAATTCTATCGAAACTTTCTGAACGAAATCATCCGGTGGGCCTCTCAACTGCTGTCCTCTCCGTAGATTTCGTCTTGATGGATCTGCAGCTTTCGATTCATTGACGCCCATTTTACGCCACATTGCGATCGACCGTATGGCTGACGATCAAGCGTCTATAATCAGTCTAATCAACAGCGAACCCACGACAAAGAAGCCACTGAAAGTCTATCGTTTCCGCCACCACCATAACGCGTGGAAACATGTCAGAGTTGACCCGGCTAAGCAAGAGTGGGCTGGCCACCATACCAAGCCGTCCGATGGCATCAAGCTCGTCACCTGGAATCTCGACTACGAAGCCCCGAAACCCGCAGAGCGCATCCGCAAGGCGCTCGAGCTGTTGCAGTTTACAATCTTCCAGTGCGAAGAGGATTCGCCCGGTCCGTGCGTTATCCACCTGCAGGAGATCAATCACCAGGGCTTCAATGCTCTCCGCGAGCACGAGTGGATCCGAGAGCACTTTGCGCTCACGCCCCGAGGGCCGGAGAAGTGGCCTGGGCCGCACTACATGTACGGGAACGTCACGCTCGTCGAGAAGAGCATCCCCATCATGGGCGTGGCGATATACAACTTTGGGCCGTCGACACAGGAGCGGACGGCTATCCAGCTGGACATCCGTCTTCGGGGGTACACGCTGCGTCTCGTCAATACCCATCTCGAGTCGATGAACGGGCCGCAGAATAAATGGGAGCGTATGAGGTATTATATCTCGGCTCCTTTTTGTGATCAACAAATTCTCAAGATGCTTTTTGAACTATAGACAGCTGAAAGAGTGCGAGAAGATGGTGAAAAAGCTGACTCATGGCGGCATCATCGCGGGGGACGTGAACGCGATCGACACTGATTTCGACGACAACGTGCGCGCGCTGGGGCTGCGGGATGCCGCGCTGGAGAGTGGGGAGCCCAAGTACACATGGGGAGATCAGAGCCCGCCATCTGCAAGCATTTGGCCGCCAGGGCGACTAGATCGGCTGCTGTATCACTCCGCAGACCACATGTACAAGGTGAGGAACATCGACATCATCGGGGTGGGCTTGAGATACGAGAACGTGTGGGTGAGCGACCACTTTGGGCTGGTCGCAGATATTCTGCCCGGTAAACGTTAGGAATAATGGCTTTGGGGGCTTTGGGGTGTGTAGAAATCGCTTTGACTCATTGTACTTGTTTCATTGTAGCGTATTGTCAATGTTTGTGTGTACTACCAAATTCATTTGTACATGTACCAGTACTACTACGACACGATTGTCTGCAGCTTCAGGAAATCGGGGGTGCCCAATCCGGTAACCTATAACAGAAGTATCAGCTCACGGCCTACTATTAAAAGCGTACTACACACCGGATCCCATCCTGCCAGAGCGGAGAAGCCTATTCGTAGTAGCACCATCTCAGGATATATACGGGTATAGGTAGTGGAGATTGACGAACCATTCGTGCCACAGCCAGGGTTTCTGCCAGACGTGATGTCGTTGAATCCCTGAGGGTTGGCGTAGATCAGCGGGTTCAAGAACCCTAAAGAACTCTGCCCATTCGCCAAACGGAAGTCATTGAGTAGCGAGATGACTCCAGCGACCGTCTAGGCCACCATCAGGCTTATGTTAATGTGAAGAGTCGAAACGCAACGCACAGGCGAGCTGGCACTCGTCCCTCCGACCGAAATAGTGCGCCCCCCAAGAATAACACGGAAATTCTGCCCTTGCGCCGCAACGTCCGGATATGCGCGTCCAGCCGCACTAGCGAGCGTTTTCCTCTCAATCCTAGGCCAAAGGAAGGTCACACAAAATCACTCACTTGAACAAACCCGCAAACTGCGTCCCAATGCGCGCCGTGTAATTCGCGACGGCTGCTGCCTGGTACGATGGGGTCGAAAACAGGCGGGAGAAGCCCCCTCCGGAGAAGCTCACAGCAGTCTCCGGGTTGATGTTGATCGTGCCGCCCACAGCGGTGACGAACGGACAGCTTTATTAGGCAGTGATGAGATGCGGGAGGGATATCCCGTTAGTATACATACCTTGCGGGGAACGCAGGCTGGAAGAGTACGGTATTGGTACCGTCATTCGTCCGGCAATCTCCTCCGCCGACACTGCATGAGTCGGAGGTGAATAAGTTGCAGTGCTGCAAGGGAAAGTGAGCGTACCCGAAATCCCCACTAGAGAAGAGCACGGAGCTTCCCCGAGCGCCAAGCTGCGCGAAGAGGTTACAGACACTTGTAGCATAATCGCTCGGAACCTGTCATTCGGGCAAACTGAGTTGTCGTGAGTAGCATTTAGTTGAAAAACAGACAGTTTGTTCGTCGTCCCCGTACGATGTGGTAAACGTCTGCGGGACAGTGCTCTGCGCCATGATGAAGTTCAGCCAGTCGAGATAGGGCTCGTTGGTGTTGGTCGGGGTCTGGCTATCGGGGATGAAGGGCGGAGAGCCTCCGGTGCTTTCCCGGTCATTAGCGAACGACACAGTAATATGAATTGAGGTGGATAAACCTGTAGTAAATGTTCGGCGTGGGGAATGACATGCCTTCCGTGTACTGAATATCCAAGTTCGCCTAAGCGAGGTCCAGCCGTTATGCTTGGTGCTAGAGACGAAGGAAGACTTACTTCGACGCCGGGATCGTTTTGATCATCACCACCATTGGCCACACGAACAGTAGTAAAGTTCGCTCCGACAGCGGCAGGCAGAAATGTCCTGAAGAAAGTCTAGATACATCCCGCGAGGCTCGAATTAGCTACAATTCGGCACCTAGTGTGACACGTCCTACCTGAAGATCCGCTCGGTTGGCAAATTCGTCCAGATATCCGGCCACGCCAAGCGTATTCCTATTGGCAGCTTGCGGCGTGTAATTCACAGCTACATGGGAAACATTTTGTCAACCGGAGTACCCATTTAGATGTCACATACTATTGTAGAGTATCTTGAGGCACGAAGGCGTTATGGCGGTAGCACAACTCGCGGGTGGAACAGCCAAAGGATTGAGAAAGTCGTTCAAATCGATCGGGTCCTCCTCGTCAGTGTCGACAAAACCTTGAATGAAGTTGGTCGCTTTCATGCTGCGCATTGTCCCGAAGTACGTTGTCGGCGCAATGAGATCGACGTGCCCGTGGAGATGGCGGGGCAGCGAGTAACTGAGAGTCCGGACGACGTAAGATGACGAGGCGGTGTGGCGGTAGACTTGGTATTTCGCGCCGAGCATCGCCTCGGCCTGTGCAACTGTGACGGGGAACGTAAGCCATTCTCCAGCACTAGAGCGGAAAGTTGCATCCTCCGCGTTGATGTTGTGGTGCAACAGCCAGGTCTCGACGGATTCTACCGAGTCTGGATGAGGCGCTACGAGGGCATCTGTTTCCTCCTTTGAAAGGTGATTTCCGTAACTGAAGGTGAGGGATTTAGATCAATGATGATGTCGATTGAGGCAATATGAGTAACCTTGCGTGGCTTGGGTCACTGATTTCGTATAACATGGAGATAAGCTGGTCGATCTTGTCTTGTTTGAGACCGATGCGCATCTCAAAGACGTGATCAGGACTCGGCGTCGAGTGGTACTCCCATCCTGGGGGGATTTCAGCCCAGGCATGCTTCTCCACAAGGTCGTCCCAGCGGGGTGTCAGAGGGGTGCAGAGGACACCGAGGAACAAGAGACTCGAGAGCAAGACAGAAGAGGTCAAGAACATGACAGTGCCTTAGTGTGCAGACAAAAGATTGCAATGTTTTTATACTCGGATAGGAGGAAGGAGCTTGCGAAAGTTCATCTGTCGAAAACGCGGTACATGACCTGGGAGACGCGTGGATGGGACTCGCGCCTATACATATACCATATGGCTGAGGGTGAGAGAAGCCACGCTCGATAAGAATGGCGAGATCGTGTGCTTGACTTGTCAGGCTAGACTTGAGGTGAACAATAAAAGCTGACAATAAGTTCGATTGGAAGGGGTTGGCCGAGGGCATCGCCATCTGATTTCATTTCGGAAGCAAAGTTGAGAACACAGCAAAGTAGAGTAGCTTAGAGGGACGACAGTTTGAGGGAAAGACAAGGAATCGGTGGGCAGAGGCGGCCAAGGCGGCGGGCGGAAGAATCCAGAACGAGTTGTTGACAAGAATGACGGCAGTGTTCATTTGAAATTTCAAAGTACGGGTCACGTCTGGAATGTGACAGGTTCACTCACTCTGATTCCGGCCTCATTTTTCTGTTGAAATGCTGGTTCAACGGGCTTGAGCAGAACGTGTTTGAATTGCTCGCTGTCGTCCTCGACGTTTCCTCTAACGCCCCTCGTTATCCCTCTTTCCTCCCCCCACCATGACCGCCTTGTCTCCCCGCAAGTTTCGCAGTGATTTTTCCGACTTTTTACGCGGCGGACATGCGCAGAGTCATTCGACGCGGAACGATATGCCGCCTTCGTTGGCGTCGGTGCTACCCGCCGAGTCATTGCACGTTCCCGAGACCCCTGGAAGGAGCAGGAGCCGTTTGCCGTTTCTTGGCCGGTCCAGGAAAAAGTCATCACAGCGAACGGATGCCGTTTCTGATATTGATGAATCCGACGTGGTGCAGCCTGCCTTGCCATCGCAGGATGAACGGTAAGTTGCCTGACTGGCGTCTGGTTTTGTACTGACGGTATCTAGTTTGTCTGTCGCCTCTGAGCCATCTGCCGCCGAGAGCGAAGCCAGTCCGTCCAATACTCAGGCCAGCTCGTCCTTTCTATCGCGACTGACGCAGCGGCAAAAAACGTCGCGCAAGACGTCGCGGAACACGCTTGCAAATGGATACACGTCGGACTCACTGGGGCTACCGCGCCCGCCATCGTTCGAGTCGACGACTTCACACGCGAGCCGTCCCACGACCCCGCGTCCGGAGCAACCGACCATCACCGTGTTGCTGTCGTCAGACAATATGTCGGACTATCGTGACTTGTTTACGCAACCGCAGAAGAGATCCCCATCTGATTGGGACCACTCTTCTGGTCGAGCCTTGCCGAGATCTTCTATATCTCATCTGCCTCCGTTGCCCTCGTCGCCTATTGACGACAACTCAAAACGCTGGTCATGGAAATCCAATCTTGACGACGCAAGCAAGTCCATGTCTACCCTCCCAGATACGCGTACTCCCCTCAAGGACAAGCGAAAAACTGTTGGCTCGCTGCCTATCAACATGAACTTCGTTCGTCGCCTTCCTTCAGTAAATCTGGTATTCCACCATCACCGCACCATCCCCCCACTGTGCCTCTTCCTGCTACTCCTAATGTAACGCCACCACTGACGCCGTTACCGGCTGTACCTATACCTCCGGATCCACCAACCATAACGAAACGTACTAGGCCCAGAGCGCATACACTCTCTTCCGTTTCTTCACGCTCCTCTGGCCATCCGGACCCTCCCCCTCGCACAAAGTCCATACGTTCCGAGAAGAGCGAAGCACTGGATATTGATGCTGCCTCTCCAGAGGTCTTACGAAAGACTCTTCGTGTGCGAAATCAGCAGGTGGATGACCTTACGGCCTCTTTGCTTCGAGCATCACAGGCCCACCAGGCTGAAAAGCATGCGCTTGAGAAAAAGATCGCTGCTTTGGAAAGGGAAACCGCGCGACGGGAGAAGGAGATTCAGGGACTCGTGTGGTTGGTAAACAATGGCAAGACCCCGAATGGTATCATCGACCCAGCATCCAAGCCTACACCTTCGATAGACGTGAGGAGGAGTCCCTCCTCCTCGTCCATCAGGATACCTGTTCTGCGCCGTATTCACTCGGATTACGATGAAGAGTCGGCTGCTTCTTCTGGTGGAGAGTCTGTTGTCTCCACCCAAACAACCCGAGCCAAACGGTCTACTCGAATGGCTGTCAAGACTGACGTCCGTTCGCGCTCCTCGCTACGCCGCAGTCCTTCATCCAACGGACCCAATATGCCACTTCCGGAAGTTCCCAGACTCGAGAAACGAGCCTCAGTCTCGTCCTTGGCTTCCTCCGCCGCGTCATCACAATCATCTCTTCTCTTACACAACAATCCTTCGACATCGACGCTCTCTGCGATACCTGAGGGACCCCCTCCTGTTCCAAAGATACCCTCTTCGTCTCCAAAGTCTCATTCGTCTTCGTTGCGCGATCCTGCTATCCTCGCAGCTATTAACGCGCGACGCGACAAGGAGCACAAGCGTGCCTCAACGAAGGCGTCCTCATTGAAGACTCCTCCAAAAGCAACGCCTGCACCGACGCCTGCCGCTGCGTATGCGGCAAACTTGAAGAAAGGGCTACCGCCTACAATTGACTCGATGATACATGGTGCGCCTAGATGAACATACTATATCACGTATGTCCCGTTCGCTTATTTTTGCGACTCACAACTGATGTGCGCAGTGGATTTCATGTCATGTTGTACATGTATACCTCCAGGCAAAGAACTACCCAGGAAGACTGCAACATTAGAGCCTCTAATTATTTACTATCCTTATTGCTGTTCTGTCATTCGTTAGTTCGTTCTGTGCTTCATATAGCTATTCTGCTGTTAATCTAAACGTGTTGTATCTGAGATCTCTTATTGATGGATGGGCGATATTGCGCTTTTTTTGTGCCACTACGTAATGAACCAACCAGCTACTGCGATTTTAAGCCCGCTCCGTCAGTGCTCAGCTCAGCTCACTTGTGGATATATTAATGAGCTGAGCGAGGCATCAATCCGTCGGGATGGCATTCTGCCTCGTGCTCTGTCTGAGTCTGTCAGCTGTGGCGTAGACATACGAGGCAGCCTTATGCGCACGTAGGACTGTAGACGTCAATGCTTTATGCCTCCTAAGATGTCTATTATACGAGAGCTGGTGTAGAAATACCTGAATCGTGTGTTCTTCGTTAAAAGTTCGACGCTATGCCGGCGTGCCGGTGCATCAAGCTGTCGTTGTACAGTGCCTCCAGCCCAGCTCAAACTTGGCACAGCTCGCTCAATCTATCTATCCATCTAACCGACCTCAACTCACGGTCGTGGCGGCTGCTACGTATTTCTGCGCCGCCACCACGTAATGGTTACATAGCAACCCCTAAAATTTACTTGATCTGAACCACCAACTGTGGCGACGAATTAAAAAAGGTCGACCTGATTCGCCGTCTCATATACATTTTCTCTAGGGCTGATGTGTTTTTTTCCAGTCACATACCATGTCGTCGCCGGAGCATCCTATTCTGACTTATCTGGAAGTTCAAAAAGCCATGATCCAGTATCAGGCAAATGGGATTAAGGTAGCAAAGAACAAAGACATCTCGAAAGCTCTCAACGATATAGCGTGTGCGCCGTTTACGTCGTTCAAGATCCTCTCTAGTCCCTCTGCAGTGACTTTTGGTACGACTGAAGACGGCAAGGCGTTTGGGTCGATCGATAAGCCCAACGTGGACAAGATCATGCACATCGCGAATCAGTCCAAGTTTGGACGCGGCCAGGAGACCGTGCTGGATCTCAACTACCGCAATGGGCACGAGATCGAGGCGAAGGACCTGGCGTCGGCGAATGATGACTTGCTGGTCCTGGATGAGGAGATTACGCCCGTGCTGAATCAGACGCTATTTGTGGGGAGGCCGAGGTTAAACTGTATAAGCTCGCCGTCTACAAGGAGGGCGGACATTTCGACTGGCACAGGGACACGACGCATGGCGATAATCATCATGCGACTGTTCTGGTCTCGCTGAATACGGCCTGGAAGGGTGGCGCGCTGCGCCTCCGCCACCGCGAGGTGGAGACCACTTTTGATATGCAGCCGGCCATCAAAGGAAAGTATGTGGAAATGCAGGTCGTGGCGTTCTATACAGACGTCGAGCACAAGGTGGACCCCGTGACGGAGGGCGTACGCGTGGTACTCCAATACGACGTGTACGTGACGACGACGGAGGATGATGACGATTCCGACATGGAGAATGAAGCTGAAGACCCTGATAAGCCTATTTACGAAGTTCTTAACACGGCGCGCCTACAGCGCTACTCGAGCTATGAGCTTCCTGACAGTACGGAGAACGAGGAGGCGTTGGAACGATTGATCAAGACTCTTAACGCCTTGATGAAGCAAAATAAAACCCAGGAGGTCGGGTTCCCCTTGCGCCATCTCTACCGCCAACAGAGCATCCTACCTCAGTATCTGAAAGGTGTCGATGCGCTCATGTTCCGCCGCTTATCACCGCTCTTTGAGATCTCTCTACACCCGATCTTGCTGAGTGCGACGACGGACCGTGATGGAGGAAGCTACTACACGCGCGAAGCGTCTGCCATGGTGAATAAATGTATCATCAATGCCAAACCGGAGCCTACGGAGGAAGAAGAATGGGATGATGAAGACGAGTGGACCAAGAGTATGAGACAAAAGTATGCAGTTACTGAAGAGGTTGAGGGCGCTGAGTTTTATTTGTACGATGCCATTGATGTGCGCCACATCTCGAGTGTGGAGTATGTTGAGCACATGGGGACTGAGGCTCAGGAAGGATCATCGAAGTACTTTGGTGGAGGGATGTTCCTGCGCGCACTGAAGGAAAGAGCGGGTGAGAAAAGGGTGCTTCAAGGTGCCAAGGACGATTCTTCAACGGCGAAGAAGCCTAAGCAGAAATAGTGCCATAGTAGGAGCGTTCCATCGGCTTTTGTAAAATTTAGTTGAAGAGAAGCTTCAAATAAGCACGTCACATTATCAAGGTACCCAAGTGTCATGACTATAAAGATTGAGTTCAAGCAAACCAGTGTCCATTATGTGCAGCCTTCCTTTCTAGGGAGTAAATTGTCGACGTCGACTTTGAACGGTCGTCAGTGCAAACGCCGCCCCAGCCACCAACTACTACGCCACACACTCGTGGGAAATACGATATCTACCCCAAAAGATCTTCAAATAAGATTGAGCCACTCTAGGACCCCCAATAGTGCTACTAGATGTCGTCCTAAATTTTGCCTGTTTTGCCTACTTGATGTCCGAACCGATTTTTGGCCTGTGGCCCCGTTTCTTGTCCGAATCCTGGACCGGCATGGTCTCAGAGCCTAGTTTTTGTCCGAACTTGAGGCCGGGCTCCGAAAATTGCCCAAATTTCGCCGGGACCGCAAATTTTCGCTTCTGAAAGAGCAGGGAGTGTATTACCGGCCATTTTGAAGTACACAAACATATTGTAGAAACTCTAACTAAGACCAGTCGAGTTCTTCATCATCGTCTTGCTTCCGCTTCCGGAACTGGACCATGGCCGACGTGAATTTTGGAAAACCAGCCTGCAGCGACTTGAAGGTCGCAAATGCGGATGCAGAAATGGTGAGCCATGATTCACTATCAGAGGGTTTAGAGGAGAGCAATGTCAAAAAGCTGTATGGTTGAAGAAGCATAAACCCTTTCGCATGAAATGGTGAGAATGTGGGTGAGAACTTGCGGAACTGTCTTTGCTGCATGTGCTCATAAAGCTGAACGGCGATTCGGGATGTTGCCGACAGATTGGTGGAGTGCGAGGAGGCTGCGTGCTTGGCGTTCTTCCCACCAGTCCGTGAATACATGGCGACAACTAATATAGCCCAATCAATCACCAAATCCCAGTAAGAACAAGAAGGACTTACCCCGACTGAGCATGATGCCCGTACTTGTATACACGAAGCCGTATGAACCAATAGAGATAGGTGAGAGGTCTGAGACTCGTCCTTCTTTGACCAGGTCAAGGCACGGCACGTTGAACTTGATGAATGTACTTCGCCGAGTATTGGCAGCCTACAGTACTCAGTCCTGATCAGCAACTTGAATGCACCACTTACTTTACGGGCTGCCGCATTTGCTACCTCAGCGGCGTTGCTAGAAGTTCCAGCATCCAACGGCTGATCTTGATCTGAGCGTCCACCGGGGGCGGGTAACGACGGAGCCATCCAGCGCGTGTCGCGTCCTTTACCTGTTGTTATACCACGGCTCTGTAGCTGTTTGAGACTGTCGTGGAAAGCCGAGAGGATTTGGCGATGCATTGATGGGGTCGTATTTGTTGAGCCAGATGGTGATGTCGCGTGATAGGTACACACTGACTTTGCGGCATGGTTGGTTTGGTGGGCCTCTCGTTGTAAGACCAGTGTCTCCAGGGAGAAATCATCGTGATCAACAGAGTCTACCCCAAAGTGGGGATTTGTGTCCTCTTCGCGGTTGATCTGCGGAAGAGATAGTTCCTTCATTTGGACTCGGACCTCTCGTAAATGACGACTGTCTTCTGCTAGCATCTCCTCTTCCTCTTCTTCGGTAGGATCCGCTGTAGATTGCCTGCACAATTATCAGCAAACAGCTTGCTCATATGACTAAGAGCACGTACAGGCGAATTTGATCCTCCGTTACCAATGCTATAGCTGCCTCTGTAAGAGTATCAAGGTGCCGGATCTCATCTCGAGTGATGCCTGAATCTGTCTCTTCGCAAAGCTTCTCAGCCTCGGCAATTGTGTCCATCAGCTCTCGTGACTCTGAAATCCCGTCCGAAAGGTGCGCATCATCTGCATAGTCGAAAGCATCTTCATCTTCATCTTCGTCGGAGTAATCGGATGAAGAGTCGTTGACCTTGCGAATATCTGGCTCTACGAGCATCGTACCGATGTCCGGCAAATGTATCTGTCCAGGCCGCACACCATGTAAATCGGAAGGAATCAGTCCGAGTAACGTAATCAAGCTCTCAGCCTCCTCGAAGGCGACGGAGGCGACGAGCCGGATGCGTTGTGCTGAGGGAAAGTCCGCCAGTTTCAGAAGGTTGATATCGCGTGCGTCCAAATATGTGTGGTTATACCCCGATGCTCTTGCTTTGGCTTCGGTCTCTGAGGAATTAGCGCGCAGAAGGGCCTCGCGTGCTTTTACACCAAGCTTCGGAACCATGAAGATGAAGTCTAGCATGGTGAAATCCTTCACCAGTTGACGAGCCATGCCAAAGATGTGTTCGCAAGCCTCACTGGAGTGAAGCCAGGGAAGTAATGGGAAAAGGTTGGGAATATAATCACGATGAACAATGATGAGAGAGATGAAGCCATCAATCAACGTCTTTAGAATGGCCTCTGCCTGAGCGGAAATGAAGTTACTTGTCTTCGAGTAGATCGGGGACTCCTTCAAGAAGGTTTGCCACATGTCGACAAAGTAACGCGCGCGTAAGACGAGTTTTATGCGCTCGTCATGAGAGTTGTGACGGTTCTGATATGCATCACAGAGTTCGCCGAATATAAAGAGATAGACAATGGCACCCAGCTCGTCAGGATGATTATCGATAAGAAACTCTGTCGCCGCTGCAGAGAACAGACGTGCGGCAGCATTGTCATCCTGTCGGTCAAGCTTGTGTACATCTCGATGGTACAGCGGCGAGCCCTTCTCGTATGCCATCTCGAAGATTTGGCGGAAATGGGCAATATAGTTGCCAAGAGCAAGCAGCCGAGCACCCGAGAAGAGATTGTTGCGGAATGTCTTCAGCGCGTGCTTCGAGTCCTGAATCATGACAATAGGTTTACCGTGGTAGAAAGGAATCGATATGTTGATGTCGTCAAGACCAGGCTGCGGGGATGGAATGGTGACACGTTCGACATGAGAACATTTGGCCGTAAACAGCTGTTGCACTGAGCGCTCTGTTCCAGCACCGTCACATGCGTAAGATATGACCTGAACATCGTTCTCGTGCAGGCCAGAAATAACTTGCTCGAGAAGGGGAAGAAGGTCTTTCGCCTTGAGTTTATCGGAGATGGGTATCGCTGCAACAATGATGGGTACCATTTTGGGTAGAGGAACCTGTATAGTCCACAAGCGAACCTATCGCACTAACATTAGTGTTTGAGTATACAACGAAGCGAATCAATCCTCACCTTGGTGCCCTTTGGAATTGATTCATCGTTCATCATCGCGTGTACTTGTTCAGGGTCAGGAACCCATATAGGTCCGTCCGTTCCACCAACCAGATAATACTTCTCATTGTCTTTATCCCAGTATAAGCGCAGTCCACTCAATAGCTTTGTATCGTCACAAGCCAGTCCAACTGGACCATTGTAGTTAACCGCGTCGAGTTGCTCCTTAACACGAATAAAACTCTCATTGGATATTTTGAGCGGTAACTGCGGTCGTTTGCCCTCTTGTACACTTGACAAGAATGAGAAGAAATCTAACAGTATGTACTAGAGAGAGACGTACCGAAGACTCTGACGAGTACGAGCGGGAAAGTGTTGGGACAGAAATTGATGCGCCCGTGGACTATGAAGGCTGACAATATGAACGAACTCATCCCATGCGGGAGCATAGGCAAAGTTCTGCATTCCTACTCCGCGTTCTTGCCTCTCAACCTTCTGAACCATAGCTCGAACTAGTCCCAGGAAAACTTGATGGTCTTGATACTTTCCTCGAAGAGCGCCCTGTGCAAAACGAACAAATGGAGAGGTATCGGCATCCTAGATTGGCACAATTAGAATCGGACTTATGCTGCGCGGATACACATACCTCTTCAATAAGTTCCTTCAATCCTTTCACCGACGCATACTGCTCGCCAAGAACTTGATTGCGATACATACGATTGGTAAACTTGTAGTTTTCCTGAGCTGGCATGTCCTTATTGAGGATGCGAGTGAATCGCTTATCCTCGAGAAGCGCGCGACATTTGCGACAAGGAAGACGTCGGCCATTGCGAGAGGATTCGATTGTGATATTATTGCAAGTTGTTGAGAAAGTGCGCATATGTTCATGATCGTTCCTCCAGGTATGTTCATGGAATTGAGTGTCAAGTACGCTCTGCTTATCATGAGACGAGAGCTTTCGGTACGACTTGTGGAACAGATCGCATGAAATAACGTGTATTGATCGTGCCCCACCTCCGGGTGCAGCAGAGCGACGCAGATATTGCTTGACGCGTGGATCATCCGCACTACTGAGACCTGGGCACGGAAGAGGACGTGGTGGGGCCTTGGAAGCTGCAGTCCGTGTATGATCGTGTTTGGTGAAGTAGCCATCAAACCCATGTGTCAACGTCTTCATGCCTCCTCCTCGCTTCTTTCCTCGACAAGCCTTCCAGTGGCTCTCGAAGCGGCTGACGTTGTTCGCCGATTTAACGAGTTGCGACCTCCTGCAGTTGGAGCATCGGACAGCGCGAAGATTCTGTTCGTCGAATTCGGCATGGGCATCAATGGAGAGGATCTTTTGTTTCCACTTCTCTCTTTTTCCCGCGTCGACCACTCCTTCATCTGCCGCCTTCCGTGACGCGGCTTCGGATTTGGCAGCTTTGCTCAGTCCCGTGGGACCACCTCGTTGAGGCGAAGGAGAGCGACCACGCAGCTTTTTAGCATTCTTGGATTCACCAGTATTGTCGCGCTTGCGCTTTGACGTCGTCGTTGTGGTGCTCTTCTTTTGTGCAAAGAGAGATGCCCACGCATCCTTTTGGGAGTGTTTAGGTGGATTAGCTGCGGTGTTCGGGGAAGGTGCGCGTGCAGAAGATGAGCTAGGTTCATATTGCGGAGAATCGTCGACATCCATGGTATGAGCATTGCCGCTTTCATCTTCCATCTGTTCATTGCTCATCGCCTTCTCATCGGCTAGGTTCCCCAACTCCTCTGCCTCCATCAAAAACTCCTCCTCTACTTCGAGATGCATAAACTGCATGATGTCGCCAAACGCCATATCCTCTGATGGATTCAAGAGATTTGCGAGCGCTGGGCGGACGACGGATGAAATAGCTGGAGCTGTACCATCACCGGAGACGTTCGCCTGGTTTTCTGCCTGTACCGGAGGCAAAGTTATTCCTGTTCCCGTCCGCATCTCTGCCTGCATCTTTGGCTGCGTCTCCTTTGCCACAAGACGTCTAAACCAACGAAAGCGGTCGACAAATCGAGTCTCCGGCTGCCACAGAGGCTCCCCAAACACCCCGTGAGCGATCGTATTCGCGGAGCATGGTATGCATGATATGGCGTCGTGTTGAGTTCCATGGGCTAATACATTTCCTAGCTCTGTAAAAGGTCCCTTGAATCGTGCTTTAAGCCATTTCTGCGTATCACGCATGACTTCTTTTGGCGGCGAAAACCCTCTGATTGAGTCACCTACCGATGGGTGAGTTATATCAAGTCTGAATGCTAAACAACAAACTTACCATAGCTTATAGTTTGCTTTCCAAAGTCGACACACAGAACAACCTCATGGTTTGCAAATAGCACGGGAAACCACAGCTTCACTCGTGGATTTCGGTCGACTGCATCCTCGACGACAACTAAGCTTGACGGGAGCCTCTGACCAGCGGCAAGTCTATCCCGTTCAACAGCCACCTGCAGCACCGAATAGAAGCGTGAAGCGGCGATGATATTACCTTCATGATGACCTGGCTGATCTTGGCAATGCTGTTGTAAGTCATCAATCATGGTCTGCGCAATATCGTCGCACAGCTGAATGGGACGTAGGAGCTTAACAAATTTGTGCGTCGTAAAGGTGAATGATCCGCATTGGACTGGGCCATCCCAGGAAATGCCTCGAAAGACACTTTCGATACTGGGATAGGACCCACACACGTTAAGCTTCAAAACCTCAATGGAGACAAAATGGTGAGCTTCCTTCCAGTCTTCCTGCTTCTGAACAATTGTTGACAATGTCCTCCAGAACGAGAGTACACATAGCGGGAATGGTTGGCGTCCTTTTCGACGAGGATCAATGATGGACTGAGCGCCGTCTAACCACTGTTGACCTGCAATGTCCAACATCGCCACCAGATGTTCCTCCGGCGGTATCGTGCGACGTGATATGATGTCGTAGAGCATTTCCGCCGTTAGCGTGCGGGATGGTGTCTCTCGAGAGAACCAATGCTCAGGTGGGTGTGTAATGAGCGAGTGTGATTGGAGAGGAAAGTTTAGCGCGATGAATTCGGGGACTAGCATTTCCTGTGCAGGGAGGAGTTGTGCGAGTGTGGGTGGCATTGTGACTTCCGCCGCAAAAGCGTCCATGACGTGTAGCGGCGCGTCGCGGTACTTTTTCCCCTTTCCAATCCATTCTGCTCGTCGAAAGACAGCATTACTTTCGATGTCCAACGACATGGGGCAGACTCGGTCTCTTGGATGGAAGAACTGTGGTAGTAAATTTCAATTTCAAAATATGCTATCATCGTAGCAGTCGATACTTGGTCGATACTGTTTTGGCTACGTGAATATATAAGAAATTTGTTGCCATCCTAACCCACGCTACCAGGCCACGATGTGTTGACCTAGGCCATGAAGACCCCAAATATAGTAAGATTGGACAGAAAATGACTGTTGTTCCGGCCCAAAGACAGCCACTTGTTCGAAATTGGGACCTCTCCAGAACACCCTCGCCGGTCCCATTCTGTCCAAACTCTGACCTGGGCTCCGCCTGCGGCGCCCATCATTTTGTCCGAACTTGACACGACATTTGACCACTTTTGGCAAATTTTTGTCCGAACTATAGGACGACATCTAGTAGCACTATTGGGGGTCGGGTCCTGCCACTCTACGAGAACAAGAATGACATATATTCACAGGTAACCTCATTCGAAGGAGATCTACCACTTGTACAGACAAGTGTGAGAGGTGGTATATAAGTCTCTGAACCGTCGTGTGTTCTTCATCAGAAGCTGGACTATATGCCGGCGTTCCGGTGCGGGTGGCGCCGCCACCACGTATTGAGTCATACCTCGCAACCCCTATACGTTCTTTGACCTGATCCACCAACTGTGGCGACGAATAAAAAAAGGTCTTACCGTCTAAAAGACGGCCTTTCCTCTAGGGCTTATGATCTTTCCAGCAACCATGTCGTCGCCGGAGCACCCCATTCTGACTTACCTGGAACTTCAAAATGCCACGACTCAGTATCAGCGCAATGGGATTTCGGTAACAAAGAATAGAGATATCTCGAATGCTTTCAATGATGTGGCCTGTGCGCCTTTTACGTCGTTCAAGATCCCTTTTCGCTCCTCCGGAGCAAGCTTTGGTACGGTTGAGGACAAGAAAGCATTTGGCTCCATCGGTAAGCCCAATGTGGACAGAATTATGGACGCCGCGAAAGGAAACCAGTCCAAGTTTGGACGCGGGGAGCAGACCGTGTTGGATCTCGACTACCGCAATGGGTACGAGATCGAGGCGAAGGACCTGGCGACTGGCGGCCTGCGAGTCCTGGACCGGGAGATCACGCCCGTGCTGAATCAGACATTATTTGTAGGGAGGAATCGCAAGGCCGAGGTCAAACTGTATAAGCTCGCCGTCTACAAGGAGGGCGGTCATTTCGACTGGCACCGGGACACGACGCACGGCGATAATCATCATGCGACGGCTCTGGTCTCGCTCAACACGGCGTGGAAGGGCGGCGCGCTGCTCCTGCGCCACCGCGGATTGGAGACGATCTTTGATATGCGGCCAGCGGGTAAAGGAAAGTCAGTAGAAATGCAGGTTGTGGCGTTCTACACCGACGTCGAGCACAAGGTGGATCCCGTGACAGAGGGCGTACGCCTGGTGCTCCAGTACGATGTGTACGTGACCACGACGGAGGATGGTGATGATGATGATTGCGACATGGAGGATGAAGATAACTACTTCTCTGATAAGCCCATTTACGACATTATCAACACGGAGGACCAACAGTGCTACTCGAGCTATGAGCTTCCAGATGTCACAGCGAACGAAGACGCGCTAAAGCGACTGACGAAGTCCCTCAAGGCTGTACTGAAACAAAAGGAGACCCAAGAGGTCGGGTTCCCTTTGCGCCATCTCTACCGCCAACAGAGCATCCTCCCGCAGTATCTGAAAGGCGTCGACGCGCTCATGTTCCGCCACTTGTCGTCGCTCTTTGAGGTCTCTCTACACCCTATCTTGCTCACTGCAACGACGGACTATGAAACGGGCAGCTACTACGGGTACGATGCGTCTGCCATGGTGTATAAATGTGTCACCGACGACACACCGGAGCGGACGGACGATGAAGATATGGAAGATGAAGACGAGGATGAAGAAGACGAGTCAAACAATAGAGAATCTGAGTTCTATTTGTATGATGCCATCGATGTGCGCCACATCTCGAGCGAGGAGTATATTGAGCATACGGGTAATGAGTCACAAGAAGGATCAAGTAAGTATTTTGGTGGAGGGATGTTCCTGCGTGAAAAGCAGGGAACGGGTGACAAACGGATTCTCAAAGGTGGCAAGAATGATTCTACGGTGAAGAAGCCTAAGCAGAAATAGCGCTCACATGAGGACTGTTAATCCTGTTTTCATCGTTCTGTAAAAATTAGGGAATGGTATTGTAAATAAGTAGCCAACTATTGTAAATATGAAGACTTTTGAGTGCACGCAACAGTGCCGTTCAACATGCAGCCTTCCTTCTTTAGGGAAATATTTTTCAAGACATGACGCGTCGTCGGGAAACCTCTATCTCTAGGCGTCAATTCCAATGTCAACGACCTCGACCCCATGCAGAAACAACTACGCCACACACCCGTGCGAAATACATATCTACCAAAGATCTTCTTCAGATACTTATGAGCACTTTGTGATACCGAAACTGACACGTATTTACAAGTAACCAATAAACAACAACGAAGGAGATCTATCACTAATGAAAACAAGTGTCCATTCCCTCTTCACTCAACCCCATCTCTCCTCCCGTAATCCAAACTTCTCATCGACCCCGTCCGATCCTTGCACCGCCTCAACCCCAACCATACCCGGCGCCCTCGGCGGAATCATAATCGGCTCAATATGTATGCTCCCGCGCATAGGATGCGCCATCGGGGACGGCGTGTACTTCCGCGGCGCCTTGCCCATGCTCTTGATCCGCGTCAACGAAGCGTGCTTCCCCTGTATCGCGCGCACGAGCGGGTCCTTTGGGAGAATCTCGCCATCCTGGGAGCGCGGCGTGACGACCGAGTCATCGTACGGGCTCTGCACCCAGGAGACGGTGCGCTCGCGCACGTGCTGCGGACTGCCGATGCTGATATTGTACGCGGGCGAGCTGATGAAGGACACGGCGCTCGGCTTGCGGTAGCGCTCGACGATGCCGCTGTTCGTGGACTCGAGCCACTCGCTGGGGACGTCGCGCAGGCGTTCTTCGGGTTCCACCGTCTCGTGGTACCCTTCGTCGTCGACCTTGAATGCGGTGTCCGTTGCAGGTGTCGTTTGCTCGGTCGTCGCGCCGTACGAGATCCCGGTGGTCATCCCCGGGGTGTCGGTGGTCGTCACAGGCGTTTGATACTCAGAGTAGTGCCGACTGTTCATGCGCGCCGGGACGTGGTACCTGGTTGCACTCTTCTGCTCAACACTACGTCTCGGAAGACTTTCGTCCGCTTCGGGTACAGAAATCAACTGGCTCAGTCGCGTACGAATAGGCGCGCGCCCTTGCAGATCTGTGGGAGGAGACTCGGGCTCCTGGCGATCCGCCACAACGGCTTTCTCAGGCAAAACAGGAAACTGCGAAGTCAGTTCCCTCATAGCCTCAACCGACTCCGTCGTGAATTGCGACGCGGCCCGCGAATGCGAGATATCCGGCTTGCTCATTCGTTGACTTATCGTTGACCTATAATACTCCGACAGCCTATCGTTCATCTCGCTGAGATCCGGACGAGACCTGACCGTGTCAGCTATGGTTGCTGGGCTGGGCATGTCGAGCGCGGAGAAGCGCATTTGCAGCATGGGAGCCCCCGCTGCGAAGTGAATTGTCACGCGTTGCGCGGGTTTTAGCGTTTTGAGGTCGGTGAATTGGGCGAGGCCGGATAAGCCGGTAGTTGCGCGCGGGGCAATTCCTCGGTCGTTTGCGCCGCTCGTAGCACGAGGAGTGGTGTGAAACTCGGTAGCAGTCGGTGACAGAGATCGGAAGGTGCTCAAGCGAGGGTTGGAGATGAGCATACGAGGATGGGATATTCGTCTCCCACGAGGAGTGTCGAGACTTCGCGGGGTACTCTGCATACTGCCGCCTATCACCTGCTGGAATTCTCCGAAGTTTTCGACGGTGTCCAATCTGTATTCAATGCCAATTACTAGGTGTCGGCAGAAAACATGGGCGCGTACCCTTTTACAACACCAATGCTTAGACATGCATGGCTCAAAAGGCGAAGGATACGCCTCGTTATTGCACCACCAAATCCAGCGTGAGCAAACCCGATGACAGTCTCAATAGCACCGAGCTTCAAACCACCTGATATCCACCCAGTACCTTTGAAGAGGTAGCCCTGATCCGAAGACGCCGCTTCGAGATCGCGTTGGTTAAGAAATGCCTTCACAAGGCGAAAGAATGCGAAAGAAAAGTTGATGGCTTGGTATGCCGTATGAAGTGCGAGTGTCATGCTTGTGAAGAATTGCCACACGTCATGATCACGATCATTCTTGAAGCCGATAAATATTCGACCGCCTGCGCCCACTAGGTGATATTGTTAACGAAACTAAGGTGGTATGGGGAGATTGAACGCACTTCGTGATATCCCCACTAGGGATGCTATCTCGTTGAGTATCACAAGGGCGGGAATGAAGAGGACGAGCATCAATTGGGCGATAGCTCGGAAACGTCGGGGCAATGTAGCGAGGAACTCGGCGCGCATAAAGAGAAATATGAAGAGTGTGTAAGATAGTAAGGGTATGAAGGAAGCAACGCCTGTGAATGATCAGCAGGTTCCATTAGTGCTGCAGATTTACGCACCCAAGAAGGTATCCACCGTGCTAAACACGCTCAAGTTGTCCCGCACAGCAGGAATAATATGTGATAAAAGATCAAGAAGAGCCAATAAGAGGTAGGACCAAGAGTCGACGACGAGGAACAGATGTCGCCTACGGCCAAAAGGTTAACAAGCTCAGCACGGTTACAATACGCTACTACTCACCAGCCAGTTCCCCAATTGGTAACGATCAACGAAGTCGAAAAGATAATTTCAAGCGCGGGAGGGATGATGAGCACGACGTTTTCCACTCTCGTCAACGGAGCGCATCGTAGGATTGAGAGTGATGAGAGGCATAGGGATCCCATCTAGTTGGAGCAGCTTGTCGGGTAATGAATGATAGAAATACAGAGCATTTCAGAGACCAGCTGAAGCCCAGAGAGAGAAAGACCGTGGAAAGGAATGGACCACAGGCTTTGCTAACGTCAGAGGGAGGCCGCGTCGAGAGAGAGTAAGGGATGAAGTGTGGGAACTTGTTCGCCGGGCGCGGAAGGTGGGTAACCACCTACCACTATTGGCGGAGAGGGCTCAACAAATTGTTCTGTTGCGTTGCTACCGACCGAGTGTAATCAGAATTGATGGGTCCTTGTCGTCGTCGTCGGAGACTGATGACCATTGTAATTAAATTGTTCAGACTGAGACTACCACAGGTTGTTGCTCAAGTACGACTCCGAGCATGAGGCCTGAGGTCTGGAGGAGTAACAGAACTCAGTCTAAGCCTGGTGAAATCGTGTTGCGAAGGGAGCGTGACACTGATCCAAGTTGAGTTGGTGGGAAAGGGGCGCGATCAGCTTTTAGCAAATGGCCACTTCGTCCAAAGTAACGATCGACGTCTATAAAACGTTACCTTCTGCACAGGTAATCCCTCCCTTTACTACTCCCTATCTCGCTCATCGGTTGCCAGAATGCCACCCCGACCACCAACTTCACCGCCAGTTTCGTTACCTCGGGGATGACGCTGGCATCCGACGCCGCAGAGATCTACGCGACGCGTGTCATGGCCGAAAAGTCGTCCTTGAAAACCCTGTAAAGGAGAGTCAATCGAAGAAGGAGAAGAAGGAACGAAAGGCGAGACATAAAGCTCTGCAAGAGAAGAAACGAAATGGGATCTCCAAAAGAGGCATCGGGAAAGCTGTCTGGAGGCTGGATGAGCGACAAGCACAGTATGCGATGGAATTGACTTGATTGAATGCTACTGATCAAGGCCAGATTCGCTTTGTTCTTGCCCCTACATCATCTATGGATGGGTTACATGTCGGAATTGCTCAATCTGCCGAACAAGCCTGCTCGTCCGCCTTTGCAAAGCGATATGCCCTCCTCCAGCTCTATGCACCCAAAGTTACTCAAAGCAGACTTTCATGGATCCGTAATAACAGGTTTGTAAAGTGCAAGGATTTACAATGCGCGCTCATCTCTCATCTAGTGCGGCAAAGCAAGAACCCATCCCTCCTTGGCATCTCCGGTATCGTCATCCACGAAACAGAGAATACCTTCAATATAATCACCAAAGCGAATACAGTCAAACGTCAGTGATCCTTAGTCCTTTCTTCCTTCCTCCTCTGATTCAATTTCATAGTAATACCCAAAGCCAACTCGATATTCACGTTTGCTGTTCCATTATACTCGACACTGCCCCCTACATATGCGGAAGCTATGCCATTCCCTCTTCCTTCTGCAGAAGAATCACAGGGCACCGTCCTCGACCGGCCACACATACAGTTCGAACTTTATGGAAACCAGTTCTGCTTCCGCTCTGCTGATCGAGCCGGACGCAAATTCAAACACAAGGAGACGGTAGAACTATGATAGCCGTACTACTTACCCTTCATTAGACAGCGTGTGTGTTTTCATTGAAAAGAGAGTCCATCGGTGTGTTTATTTCTGTCAACCCAAGCTAGCTAATTTTCAATGAGATCCTGGGCATATGTAGGTTTCACGCGGGAGGACAGGCGACGCGATTCGTGATCTTGTCGCCTTTGGAAAGCTCCGAGCGGTAATACTCTACGCGACACAAAATACACCGTGTGGCCTTCGGCTAGAACATACGTCAACGGAACGCGTGTGTTCAAAGCACGTCTTGACATGCCTTGAGTTCGATAGTTGTGGCACTGGCAGTGAATCGTGGTATGTAGCACAGGCTGTAGACCCTATAATAACCATATAACCTGGCAACAACTGCATTTCTCGCAGGGTATCCATTTTCTGTGGAAGCCTAGCACATGGAGCACTCCCTTCAAAGAGGTCTAGCAAACAATGGACACGTCAGTGCATCCAACCTGCACATCACATTGCACCAGTGCACCTCGACGAGAGCGCCGCTGCTCGTCAGGACGACTGCGTGGGTGTCACCTTGCAAGTGTCAATGTCCGCCTCGACTGGGATAGCGCTCCTCAACAGGGTGACGGCGTTTGGTGAGCCGTGTGCTGCTGGAGCGAGAAGGGGTGGCCTGAGAACAACATAGGAGGCTGTTTACGGGCTGTCGCGGGCGTTGACAGGGAGAATTCGGGTTTGAACCGCGCGAGGATGTCTCTCCTGGTCTGCAGGTTCTGTTTCAGGACAAGCAAGACAGATACGCGGCCAGTGATGAGGCACTCGATGGTGACGAAGCATGAGTACTGGCACTCTCGTTGCGGGGTTTGAGATAGTCACGGACAATGGATTTTGTTATATTTTCTGTTAATGAATCCGGCTTAATGGGATGGCTATCATGGGGTCTGATAGTCATTCGTCATCTCGTCATGTAGTGTATGCAGGCGACGGCAACTTGTGTGCCAATCAAATGTGACATTGCATAGGCGACCGTGAGCGCGGGCCGGAACGCGTGAGCACGGACTCACCTCTGTCGCTAATATGTGGCAGGAGTGAGCAGCCCAACTCATACTCATACTCATACTCGAAATCCACATCCACCTTGACAAGATTCAACGTTAAACTGGCATTTTCTTTCATCGCCCTAAACGCCATCATGACCCTTGTTTTGGCGTGGATCTCGTTACTAGTGCTGCAGCCGTACAATGCATCGTGCAGCTGGCGCTTGTCGCGTCGTTCTTGCAACGGTATCGCGTGCGCGCGGGAGTATATTCAACATGTTCTTAGGCTGACTAGGGAGACTGCGCGCGATCCGTTTTTGTTTGTGTCCAATGGAAAGGCTGATTAACGTGTAGTCTATTGGGAAAATCCGAAACGGGTGCGTACACCTGCACGTTGCTCTGTCGTAATTACACTTCTGCTGTCGACGGCCCATTCGCTATAGACAGGCCCCGTCGGCGCTGCCATCGGAACCCAACCAGTTGCTACAGAACACTTCAAAGTGAACATGCCCATCAGTGCAAATCAGTGCACCACGGACAAGTCAACCGTGTTGCATTCAAATTGCAGATATCAAGATGAAGTATAATGCCACCAATAAAGAAACAGTACAAGATACAGCACACAATCATCAACGGTTTAGGCTACCTACTAATGACCCAGTAACCTGCAGGGGCAGTCTTGCTGTGCAGTATTCAGAGAAGGGCACATATCAGGGGGCAAATGCAACTCATGCCAGAAAGTCAGTGTAACTTACGGGAACGTAGTTGTTGGTATTGGCCAACGCCGCCTGTGCTCCCTGATCTCCATTGAGAGCGGCTTCTGACGATGGGACATGGATCTTGTCCCAGAATGTTCTATCCGACTTCCTGAAGAAGTACATCTGATGATCGTCGTCGTCTGTAATAACCACCGTTAAGCGCCTGTAAGCATCACCACCGGGGTGCCTTGTAGTGGAGTGATAGCCCCCTCTGCAAGTACATGTTAGATTTTAAGATGGAACATCAAGAATGTTAATACCTGAGATGTGCCGATATCGCCCCAGCAGCATCAATGCCCGACGTGAAGCAGAAACAGACCGTGTCGTTTGCCGCTTGGAGCTTTTCGTTGGGTTTAGTGGCGTACAAGGAGGGGTCCGCGGCCACGAAAGAAATTTCGCGGGTGGCATTTACGACACCTGTCGCCGTGTGGGTGACGGCACTCTGCAAGCCTGCCTCAGATGCATGGATGAGAATATTGCGGAGCATGTTTATGAGAATATGAACACTCTTGCTAGTTCGTGTCGATACTTATGCAAAAATCGATACATTCACACAGGAGAATGGTGTCGATATAAATCGTAATCTGCGCCCTCAATTATGGACATACATCCCAGAATGATCTTCATTGGTGCGAGATACGTCTTGTGCAAGTGTAAATCACCAGCAGATTGGAGCTATTAGTATCTGAATCAGAGAGAGGCGTGCCCAATCCAGATCTCTGAGACCTCCTGCCGAATATGGTTACTTTTCACCAAACAAACGTCAACAAGTCGAATCTTTCGGTGTGCCTTCACCCCCCCCCCCCCCGCATGTTCCTCAAGCACTATCATCAGCTGCGTTGGCGAATCTTTACTCAATCATTTGCTTCAATTCAACCTCTGCTCAGTGATGTCAGTCCCCTCTGGAGTCACCAACCAGCATTTTTCCGTTGGTCCTAATGGCGAGACTTTTGTTGACTACAGCTTCGCGTCTGAGCCATTGGGCATGCCTGCGGCGCAAGACTGCGGCTGGGCACGGCTAGATTTTGGGCAGAAGATAGGTCCAAATGAGAGGTATACCATCGAACGCAAACTAGGTTGGGGTATGCACTCGAGCACCTGGCTCGCTCGGGACACTCTAGCCACCAAATTCGTTGCCGTCAAGGTGTTGACGGGCTTTTGGACCAGGTTGTGTCGAAAGGGCATAGGTTGGGAGCCTGAAGCGTTGCACATTTTGGGAGCAGGGACGTCTACCCCGCACTGTGTGCGTCTTTTGGAAGTCTTTGACCTTCCGGTGACAGTGCGGCTGAGGGCGACCACATCTGCCTTGTACCCCATCTACAGTGGTGACTTTGGGTCCTTCTTGTACCCTTTGTGCGCGCCAGGCAACACCTCCCTCTTCCCATCATCAAATGTGTTCTGCTGCACACGTTGCGTGGTCTTGCTTATGCTCATGCCCATCAAATTGTCCATACCAATATCAAGCGGGATAACATATTCATTGACACGGGCGTCACAGATCAAGACATAGAGGACTTTTTAGTTGGGAATCCAGCTCGACGTCACGACCCGGAAATGTCGGAAGAGGGCATCGTCCAATCTGCCATGTCTCAACCTTTTCCGCCCATATCCATTCAGGACGCCGCGAAAGCTACGTATGTGCTTGCTGACTTTGGCTCCGGTTGGTCGTCACTTCTCCTTTGGCTGTATTCTGATGCATTGCAGCGCAACACTCGGAGTTACACCCACACCACTTGATCACTGTTCTTGCATTCCGCCCTCCCGAGGTTTTCTTGAGTGCTGGGTGGGATAAACCAGCTGATATTTGGGTGTTTGGTTGTCAGGTGAGTTCAATTAATTCTTCGCCTCAAGGAAGTAGCATCGGGACATGTAACATCCCAGGTTTTCGAACTGCTTACTGGGAGGTCACTTTTCTTCTACGAAGCGAATGAGGACATGCATCTCTCCGAGTCCGGCTATATGCTATGGCAGATGGCTACTGTTACCGGTGACAGGTATGAACCAGATTACCTCAAGAAATGTTCCAAGGCATTGGAGTTCTTTGAGGCCGATGGTCAGAATGTTTGGACTTCTCTGGAAACGTTAGACTCACATATTCGTTAGGCCGTTTCAAAGGTTCATTGGCTATTCCTGACAGATCCGTCGCATATTGCTTGGAATGCAGCAAACACTTTGAGGGTCAGGACGAACTTATCGCGCCTGCAGCGGCTTTAATAAATCGGGCATTGCGCATTGACGCAGACAAGCGCGCAAGCGCGGAAGAATTGCTCAAGGATCCGTGGTTTGAGGGCGTTTGATATTGTTTTCTAGTTCAGGACTGCTACTAAAAGTCGTCCTGGAATTTACCTATCTTACCCACTTCATGTCCGAACCAATTTTTGGCCTGTAGCCCTAGTGTTTGTCTGAATTTTTGAATGGCATGGTCTCAGAGAGCATAGTTTTCGTCCAAATTGAGGCAAGCCTCCAATCCAACATTGTCCGAATTCCTCCGAGACGTCAAAATTTGGTCTTCCTTCATACCCAGTGAAAGTGTGTCCAGGTATCGTCGTCGATCGTCGAGGCAATGGAACATGATTGCATCCGTCCGTAACGTGACTCTCATGTGGCCGTGATTCTTGTATCCCAATCACCATGTCCGATATTCCCAGTCTCCACGTCCAACACGCTACTCATGCTGTTGTCCAAACTTCTGAGGTACGTACAGTCTCTTGGATTAAATAAAGGAACCACTCATGCCCTCGTCATAGGCGGGCCAAGATGCTACTGTCACTGCTTCTGGACGCTGATAATATTGGCTCAAACTCGTCTGCGCACTTGGCCAAGAAACTCTTGTCGACATCTCGCGAACTATCAAAGACATTTCCGATACGGTACGCAGCAATAACGCCATAGGCACCTTGTCTCCCGAAATTCGCGTGTCCAGCAACCCAATCCGTACTCGGCTCTACGCAAAACGGTTAGCCTTTTTCATAGGTGCAACTAATTGTTCTTCTGGCTCTCAGCGTTGTTTTACAGGTTGCTGGTTCTGGACATGTACTAGCGAATGCGATTCGGAACATTGACGGCACAATTGTTACTGCCTTGGAACCTGCACCAGAAATTGGGGCACTTCCACCTGACTTGAATGGCTAGGTGGCGAATTACTCGCATGCTGAGATACTCCGGCTTGTCGTCTTTTTCAACGAGGACTTTGGTATGATGCTTTGGCGGTCAGGATTGCCAAATTGGGCGTATATTGCGGAATTTTAGCACCTTCAACACATTTATGTAGAGTTGATTCTTCTTGTCATTAGCGTCTATTTCCTAAATTCCTGATGGTTTCTGCGAACATCACTCATACTAGATGCCGAATGCCGGTTCACACAAGTCACTACCAAGCACAACCAAATAGCTCCTCAAATAAAAGCTCGATTTTTTCATGGGTGTCTCCTTGTCGCAACCTTTTAGACAGTGCCCTGCTTGCGCCAAAAACAAGACGTGGGATGGGGCGATTCAGGTACAGCGCAGAGGGATATCGGCTGGGTATAAGAGCTCGCTAGCCTTTTTACTGTGGCGACGTGGGCGTCAGACCCTACCTACAATTTACATATATTGTCCAAGTAAAAATATATTGACAGTACCACGCGTTTTGACGCGCCTCAGACGCGACCCGACCCTAGCCTTCCTGCGTCCTACCATCACGATGCCACCCAAGCGCGCTAGCAGCGGTTCCACTAAACGCAAAGCGAGTGAGGACGACGCCAGCAGCTCCAAGCGGGCCAAGACGGGTGAATTCACGCCGGCGAACGGGCAGCCAAACAACAAAACGCTCCCCGTGAGCATCTCGTTCCCCGCAAAGACGGACGGCGCGCTGCGCATAGCCGCGTGGAATATATGTGGTCTCGCCGCGAGTCAGAAAAAGGTGTGTTGCTTATCGGAATCTCTGTGGGTTATGAGCGTACTGAGGATGCTTAGGGATTCAAATTCTACGTCGAAGCAGAGGACCCCGACGTGCTCGTCTTGACAGAAACCAAAGTGCGTCTCTTCATCCTTTTTTTTTTTGTTCGGCCTCGTAATGACAACAAGGACAGGTCAACAATGAGCCCGTTGATCCCGCGCTCAAGGCCCGATTCCCGCATTGCTACTGGGCGATATCAGCGACAAAGACGTACTGTGAGGCCGCCGCCGTAGTCATCATCGCCACGCTAAACTACATAATGTAGCGGGAACCGCTATCCTATCCAAGCACGAACCCATCTCGGTGGACAAGACACTTCCTGGCCATCCAGATCCGTCTCTAGTAAAAGGGCGTATAGTCACGCTAGAATTCCCTAGCTGCTACCTCGTCGCGACCTATGTACCAAACGCCGGCGCCGGCTTGAAGGTATAATCACTGTCTAAATCTTCATTTGGGTTTGCCTCATTCATTCATGCATGCTAGACCCTGGACGTCAAGAAAGAGTGGAACGTTCATTTTACGCGGTACATTCGCGACCTGGACAAGAAGAAACCCGTAATGTGGACCGGCGATCTCAATGTCGCGCCCACCGAAATAGGTACGCGTTCTCCCGCCAAAACAAACGCCTTAGAACGATGATTCAGATCTTGCCAATGCCAAGACCAACTGGAACAAGACGGCTGGGTACACGGAGGCTGAGACGACGGCCTTTAAGGAAATACTGAATCCATCGGAGGAAGCAGACGCAGAACACAAGTTTGTCGATGTCTGGCGCAAGCTGCACCCAGACGACAAGCACTACACATATTGGTCGTACCGGTTCAATTGCAGATATAAAGGCATCGGATGGAGATTAGACTTTTGTGAGTTGTTGAATTTGACTCTTGCCTGGTTGTTCATCTGGAGACGGTCAGTTGTTCTCAGTGAGCGTCTGGTTGATCGCGTCAAAATGGTGAGTACATCTATCATTAGCCCCGAATTATAAGCTCAAGGTAGATGCAGTGCGAAATACGGAGTGAGATTTGGGGCGCGTCAGACCATTGTCCACTCGTTATGGAAATCGATGGACAGTTGTAGTCTAATATTCACCGAAATTAGTATGTCCAGTCTCCTTTGCGTGCTGTGTTGCTTCCTTTTCCCCAGTCAAGCCTTTGCCACATTGCTATCACAGACATTAGTCGAAAACATCACGCTTCAAAAGCGGAAACTCACTTCACACTTGAGCGTAAACGTCGACGTATTAGTATACGCTCTCTTCGCTCTCAACTTGTCCGCCAGCTGTTTAGCAGCGATCAACACGCTGTCGTCGTCTCCTCGGGATTTCTAACACCATCAGCATTTTACAGGAATCAGACCAAGGACATACAACAGGGAACACAGTCTGATGCCATTCATCAGGCGCGTCCGCCATCGGCGCGAGCGTAGCAGCGTCGTAGTGTATCCCAGAGTAGACAACGAGACACCGCATCCCGCTGTCGGCGGCGCCTGGGGCAAAGTGGTCTATCCGTCCAGTCTCCACGTCAATCGATGCGATCTCTGTAGAATAGTACGCCGCGAGGATGCCCAGCTCGATGGCGCCGCCCCACGTAGACGGCTTGAGGATCGTGGAGATGTAGTCCTCAACCGGCCGCCTGCGAGATACCAGTGATTAATTTGTGCGAAAAGGGAAAGGGGGAGAGAGACGCACCCGAGAATGGCCTCATTGTACGTCTCTGGATCCTTGCGGATGCCGTCAGCCACGACTTGTTTTCGACGATCAGCCAAGTATGTAGTTGAATGAAATGGATTGTTCGCGCACTTTGTCGCATCTTGGCGGCCTTGGATATGTCCTGCTCGAAGATGAGCGCCACGGATGAGAATAGGCACGCGTTGTCGTCTGGGACTACCTACAGAAATGGGGCGAGTTAGGTATTATGTACGCGTCTGAATACGGCGTGGCGCACCCGGTGGACGAGGAAACTGCCGTCTGTCGGGACGTGTTCTGGGGCGGCCGACGTCGTCGGTGCAGCAGTAGATCTCGGTATCACAGCCGGCGCCGGTGCAGGTGCAGGTGGTGGCGGCGCACGACTCGGGTCATCATTCACAATGATCTGGTCCCCCGGCGTCAGCCCCAAGCTCGATATCGGCAGCTCCGGTATGAGCGTCAAGCTCCTCGGCGGATATCCACATTTCACTAGAAGACGCTGCTCTATGTAAACGTCGCAAGCCGGGACGGAAGGGCGGCGTACGGATTTGACGGGACGGGAGTATGTCAGTGGCTTTGCGGATTTCTTGCTGCAGATCATGCACAGTGTACGTCTCGCTGTTCAGGTCGACTTGGATCGTCGAGATCCCGTTGGGTCCGCGGACTCGCACGGGAGCCATCGTGGTCAGAGAGAGAGGAAAAAGGTATGCGTCATCGTTCTGTTACAATAGCATTGAATTACTTCTTATGATAGCATAGGTATAAATACGATATAAACACCATTTACATGTCCCATTCGTCCCATAGTCCTAACGTAGGAGTAGACGGTTGAGCAGTATTGATTTCCGACGTCTCCACCAGCTCGCAGAGTTTGTCACTCACGCCAGCTCGATCGTCCTTATTACCCTTCATAGCAAACAGTATCGGGTCATCAGAATTCGCTGCAGGCCCTGAGTATAGAAGTCGTATCGACTGTCCTTCAATGACTTGCTCCAGCCGTCCCGTAGATATTTGCCGTATCTCCACAAACTCATCAGAGAACAACAAAACATGATTGCCTCGATGTGCAAAAGACGTGGCATGCGTCTCCCATTTTATGTATCCACAATTTCTTCCTGGTAGACCGTGTCGGTCAATGTAGAAGCCAATCGCTTCAAGTTTTTGAGCACAGTGTGATAGGAAAGAATCAAGAAAACGTACTGTCATAAACAACGAGCAACTGATCCGCCTCCATTCGAACGAGACCAAGCGGCTTCGCGCCATCTAATTTGGACTTTAAGCTCGCCATTGGCATGTTGGAGGATGAAGAGCCTGATAGGTCAGGCACGACATTAGTAGCGGATTTTGCAATGCTGTGATATGAATAAGATGAACATGGCAAGGGGAAAGAGGAAAGAGGAAGGTCATACTTAGTCGGGTCCACGATGACAATCCCGTCACTGGTACAGATACCAATCGTTTTTACCAGCGTGGTAACGTCGTATGCGTCCTTGGGTACATAACCCGGCTGAAATCGTTTCTCAGTATTGATTCGAAATGCAACTTAGCTTACCCACATCGCCAAAAGGTCGGAAAGAAGGCGTCTGCAAGGCCTTCGATCCTCGCTTGGGAGACATCGCAGCTTCTGAGATATCCACGACTTCGAGCACCTGCAGGTTTAACGAGACCTGGAAGGTCTTCTTGGACGCGTAGATGACTAAAGGAAAAAATTCATTATCTCTCGTTTGCTGGTCAACAAGTGACCTACTCAGAACCCGCGAACCAACATGTGTATGTTTAAAGAACACCACACTATTGAGCTGACCAGCTATTTTCTCCATCGAAGCGTTGAGAAGCTTGACATCCGCCTGTCCTTGGCTTACACGCACGATGAGATCAAGCGAGTACGAAATGAGCGACGACTCGTGGTGAATGATAAATTTGTTAAAGATCTTGTCTTTGTAGGTCTGCACGGCCGCTAGGGCGAGAGGACTGATGTGATTCAACACTTTTGTAAACTCTGAGAAGGATTAGCATAAGACGTAGAATGAGTGGTAGAGTTCTATCACCTTCCCGACCGCGAGGCGATACAAAGATACCAGAAGTACAACCCACCGCGACATATGGGCGTCCTCCACTTACTAGTAAAACAATGGTCAATACTTACAGTCTTCGGGGTTAGAATTACGCATAGGTACTAACCGAAGGACACAGCGCTGCTGATTTTTCCGGTCAATTTAGATGTTGAGGTTTGATTAAGCCTCGACCCAATGGTTCTGAAGAAGCCATCCGTCAAGGTGCGTGGGTCGAAGAACTAGTAAATTGTTGGTCGTGATGGCTGCGAACTGGAGCGGAAAACCCACCATGTTGCCGTCCTGCCGCGCTTTATGAACGGCTATGGCGTCTACAAGGGCATTATGCCATTTCTTTCGGACTGCATCACTGGTCACAAATAGGGTATACCTCTTGCTCGCCTTGCTAGAGGCATGGTATATCGTAAACGGGTAAACCGGTTCATTATGGTATCGGAGGCCCAGTACTGAGCCTTCCTTATTGTACACCTTTCGATTTTCAGGTGGGTCGTTGAAGGAAGCGAGACGGAGGAAGGAAAGCGGTATTGGCTATTGAGTTTGATGGTAAAAGAGAATGTTGAAAGCCAAAAAACACTTACACGGGACATGATGTACCTCTTGACCATACCGTTAGCTTTAGTCTCTTCCCGAGTCATGAGGACTAGTGTAACATTAGATCATTCAGTTAATGGCTAGACGGGAGTCGTACTGAAGTTGTCTAAGAGGGCCAAGGCCAAGTCGTTCCAAGTCGACCCAGATGTCGAGGAACGGATTCTTCGAGCTACGGGCCCGGTATATATGAGTGTTCTACTATCGTCATAGAGATCCATGTCCTAATAGGTGTCAGAGAGCAGAAAGGGAAAGAGATAGAAACCGCTCTGACAATGATCTCGCCCTTCTGGTATACAAGCCCCTCACATAACGCCCAAAACTTGACTTTTGCTTCGGCGGCTTCGATGCCAGGTTGTGTGCTCTTTATGCAAGACCTCAAAATGTCCAAGCTCACAGGCAAGCTTTCCAAGTCCGGATGCTCGGACTCTTTATCGGTGAGTTTGAGGATCTGTTCAAGCAACAGGTTAAGTCGGGGTAATCTCGTTACTGGTCGTGATAAAAACGTTATCAGATCCCGTTTCCGTATTCGAGGGTCTGAGGACACAGACTGGATGAAGGCTTTGTACATTTCATTCCGCCTCAGCTCCTTGCGGTGGTGAGACTCTGCAATTGGGTAGTGTTTAATGTATGTTTCGTAGGAAGAACGATAGTCGGCCTTGAGTGTAGCATCAAGGATGATGTCGGATATAGTGATGACGAATGGGTGCTGCTCTCGTTGACGATTGAAGAGGGCCGCGAGAATGCGTTGGTGGTGAACCAATATTTGGTATAGATTTCCAAAGACCTCCGATATGAATCCGGGAAGTAGTTGCTCGCTGATAATGGGAGGCGATGCGTTCATTAGGGGGGTTATGAAAACCTGTGGGCAACTTTAGAACGTTTGGCGGATAGTCATAGCTGTACGCACATCTTGAACGGCCTCCAAATCAGCAACATAATCACGTTCTGATTTGCAGACCTCGAACATCACAGATTGCCTTTGAACTTCTTGCTTTCCAAGCGCATCCCTAGCTTCTGCGGGCACAAGACGATGCCATTCTTGTTCGTTTTCTGACAACTTGCCGGCCTGGAACTGGCGTATACCCTCCTCAGATTCCAGGGACTGTGCGGACAATTCTCTTGCCACAGAGTCAACGTCCCCGTGAGACTAATAAATGACATCAGTGATTGGTCGGGAGAAGCTGCTCAACATACATCAGCAGACCCAGAGGCGTAGTGGTCACTGTCCTCGGGATAGTATGACGAAGCCAGTGACAAATTGGAGGGGGCGCGCTGCATTCGAAGGTAATCCGGGTCCATGTCACTCTTACTGTGTCGGTGGGTCATTGAAGGACGTGAAGGTGCCAGCGTCGAGTTCGGCGCCCTAGTGGACGCAGACCGATATACTTGCGGCTCAGGGAACGCAATTGGGGGTACATAGCCAGTTGCAGCGACTGTACTGGCTCTACTGGGACTAGGAGATCGTCTTGGATTGACCATCGACTGGGTCCTAGGCCGCTCCCCGTAGGCATTGGGTAAAGCGATGCCGTCCCATGGATTTGCCAAATAGTACTCCTGTTCTGGCTGGGTAGCGGGGGTCAGCTCGAAGTTGTAGGGTGAATATGCCGAAGGGCTTGGGTTAATAGGCTGTCGGGCACCGTTTGGAATGGCGACGCGCGGTCGTGAGTGTTGATGGTACATATGAAAGCAGGTTCAGAGAATGCGGTTCACGGTCAAGGGTAACACGGTGATGCGGCCCGGAAAGCCCGTGGCATTGCTGGCGCCAAACAACACGTAAATAACGCGCTCTTTGCTTCACACCACAATGTCAGATTCTGAGGCCTTTCCCTCCACTCCCGGCCCGTCTACTCCCATCACTGCCTCGTACACCTACCACTCTGCACTTCCGACCGCCTCAGGACCATACATTCTCGGTGTCGATGAGGCTGGCCGTGGTCCTGTTCTCGGACCACTTGTTTATGGTGTAGCCTATTGCCCTGCGTCATGGCAGGACGAACTCGGAGAACTGGGATTTAATGGTACGACGCGAAACCACCTCAATCATCTCAGTCTTATCATCTCTTAAGATTCAAAGCAATTGAGTGCCGACACGCGCAGTACTCTATACGAAACGCTGAGTTCTCATTCAGAGAACTTGGCTTGGGCTGTGCGCGTGTTAAGGTCGGTTCTCACATAAAAACCCAACGGCTACTGAGAAGTCCCTAGTCCCCAGGATATTTCAGCTGGCATGCTCAAGGGTACACCGATCAATCTCAATCAGCAGTCCAAGGAGGCCACTATCCTACTCATTCGTGAAGTTCTAGACAAAGGGATAAATCTTTCGGAAGTAAGTTATGCGCAAACTGCTGCGTCACTCATTTGACGTCCAGTTAGATATATGTCGACGCCTTAGGCTCAACCAAAGACTACGGCGAGTACCTCACGAAATTATTTCCCGGTATCAAGATCACCGTGGAGACCAAAGCGGACGCCAAGTACAAGATTGTCGGTGCCGCTAGTGTTGCTGCGAAGAAGACCAGAGACGTCTGCATAGAGACGTGGTGCTTCGAAGAAGCAGACTATACCCCTCCAGCAGCGGGCTTGGGCTCTGGATATCCATCGGGTGAATTTACTCCATGACTTCGACTTACACGTATTATTGACGCGTCGTAGACCCAAACACGAAAGACTGGCTCCAAGCCGCTGTGAGTCCTGTCTTCGGGTTCCCAAAGCTTGTTCGGTTTTCTTGGCAAACGGTCAAGACAATCCTCGAGAAACGCGCACATCCAGTGAAATGGTAAGATCTCCGTAGTTGTCAATTCCACCAAAATAATTCGTAAACATGCAGGATTGACGAAGATGGCGAAAACATTGTCGACATGTTCAAAACAGCCCAGGGACTCGACAAAGGTAGATGTGGCGTCGCAAAAGACCTTCACCTCGCCAGTGTTACAAGCTTTTAAATTCAGATACATGTACATGATTTACAACTGCGTTTTCGTAATCTTTCACAAACCTACTAGGGCGTTCAAGTCCACCAATGCTCCATTACTCTCCAGCGCAGCCTGAATGAATGCGACATCCAGCAAAGCGCCTTTCGGATCTCCTAGCCCTAGTCCATCATCCGTACCCGTGATAGCACCAAAGAAACTCTTGAGTTCAACTGCCACGCCACGGCCCTCTTCCTGTACAACCTCGTCCGCCTCCTCATAGTCTTCACCATCCTTGATTAAGAAGTGCGACTTCACCGTGTAGATGCTGTTTTCAGAAGTGACTCTGACCCATCCCTTAGTGCCGATGATAGTGTAACCAGATTCGGGGTGGGATTTCGTTGGGAAGCCAAAGGTCATGTCTAGGGTGCCTTGGAATTGGGTATTGGGAGTCGAAGTTCCGCGTGCGATGACCGTAATAGTGTCGTGAGGAAGCAGGTGGGACTTGATGAGAGAGGCGAAGGAAGATACATGCTCGATGGGCGTCTTGGGGAGCATTGTGCGGATTGCTGCAACCGTGTGCTGAAAGTTTTTTAGAACGAGTGATGGCAAAGTCACATTGAGCAACTCACCACGCCACCATCTAGCTATATCAGAGAATCAGCCAAATCCGTTTCGTAAAGAGTGAGTTCAACATACCAAGAAACCGCCTTGATACTATCAATACGATCAGTATGGGCGATGCATTATCAAGGACCGCATACCTCAGGAACAGTTCTCCACGGGGTTTTGTAGTACTTTGAATCCTTCCCCACAAAGTTCCACGCCGCTGCCCTAAAGCCAGTAATATCCCCCAACCTACCATCCGTGACTAACTTGCCAACCCTTCGGAACGCAGGCTCGGCTTCAAAGTTCTCCGCGACGCGCCACACTAGGTCCTTTCCAGCGTATTTCTCCCTGTATTCTTTGATCGTAGCTACTCCCGTCGCGACATCTTTCGCTATAGGTTTCTCGCTGAGGACGTGCTTTCCCGCAGCGAGGGCCTTGAGCACGACCGATGGCTGCAGCGGAATTGGCAGGACCACTAGAACAGCCGAGATATCCGATCGGGCGAGGAGCGCGTCTAGTCCTCCGGCACCATCGGGTCCATCGTGATAGACCACCGGCTTACTAGAAATTAGAGGCGAGCTCGAGAAGGCTTCTGCGGTTGAGAGCGAGCGAGAATAGACGGCTTTGAGTGTTATGCCTTGGAGGGAAGACAAAGCAGGAAGATAAGCTGCGACATTTCCGTGTAAGGAACTTGTACACAAGGCGAACGGAATGCTTACCCTCAGTGGCGAAGATACCAGCACCTAGAATCGCGTATCCAGTATCCGACATGATGGTGGTAGTAAGCAAGAAGAGAGGTGATTTTCCGGTGCGTGAGAAGAGACTATAAATACGGGACAATACTTAACCATTGTTGCGTGCTTATTGATAGTGAGCTTGGCTTGTCCTAATCAGAACTCGTGAGTCACGAGGCTAGTAGGGAACTTGGCAGCACCATAAGGCGCCTTTCAATAGCTTTCAATTTAGATCAGTTTTCTCCGCAAGATCTACACTGATTAGTTGAGCTGGATGTGGCTAATATTGCCAGACGATGTGGCGTCGTATCCTAATCGGGCACCCGACCAGCCCTAAAGTGCCCAAATAAAGCCCGCAACTTGGCCACAATTGCTCCTTGTTCACAACCGTGTAACCCGCCAGGGGTATGTCTTAATTCGTGCTTCATCTCACTGCTAACAACTCTCCAGACGCCTGTGCGTATGGATGCCAGCAGTCAGCTTAATTGATAACATATGATCGCCAAATCCGGTTGTTGACATCGCGTCTGATATCGTTGAGAGGTATGTCTTCCTCCCCGTCTTCTACCATAACGTCCAACGAGTCGTTTAGAGCTTTCCGTTTATCTACAGTGGCAGACTTGGGGCCCGTTTGTCGGTTTATGAGGGGATGCTGGACCTTTAGGTAGGACCGGCGTCTGTAATTTACCGGCCTGCGTCTGTTCGTGAGTTGTCGGTTTCTGACTTGAAGTTCTCCATCTGACGACGTCGCTCCAGGTGGTTATTTTCCATGACGGCGCTTATTTTGCAAATCAATTATCCCAGGCCATCCCGTAGCACGTCTCTTCCTGTATTTTGTCACGCTTTATGGGAAAGGGATGTGCTTCAATTACTGTCCGAAAGAACGAAGCCCAACTATTGTGTAACTCGCCCGTGTGATACAGAGCTGCATCTATCCTATTGAACGCAGACTGCTGGGCGCGAAAACACTGCATAGACGACCGACCTTGACGTCTCTTTCGTAATCATCATGCTGGAAGTCTTGTATGGTTCCCATCACCCGAGATTCATAAAGATTGAATGCAGGATCTCTTTTGATTACTTGATATCTTAACGACGCCTTAACAAAGTTCGTCCCATGAGGTTCAGTACTTTTCCCACTGTGATTTGAATTCAGGATCTGTAGGACAAGATTTGATGCTCCGGTATGGGTCTCCCAACGTTGTTCCACTCGGCTATCTAGGTTTGATCTAGGTCTATGACACTGTGGCCCGCGATGCCCGCCCGGCCTCTTACCTCTACGAACAATTTCAGCGGAACACCGCACGTCACATGCACGACCTGATTTCACGAACGTTCCCCCATTTTATACTGCATTGAGTAAATGCATAAGGACGGTGTTTTCTCTCTCGTGAAACGTTTGATGGCATATTCTCCGCCACACTCAACTCCTATGACCCATAGCACGACAACTTGTTCAGACGTCACGACGGCTTGAAGGTCCGTATCTGTTTCATCGTCTGTATTGTGGCTTTACGTCCTCATATCACGGGAGACTCGGGAAATTTCGCCACATATGTTCCCTCTACGACTTTCGAAGGCCTTCAGTGCATTTCTGACTGGTGCTACCAAGTCGTCTATTGATCACACCGGATCGAACATGTCACTTCGGTAGTCCAAAGGCTAAAATTCGGTCTTTCATTTCTCCATGCTTTCGTCATCAGCTCTTCCCTCGCCTTTCCCTGCGCAGAATAAGCTCAGAGCGCATGATGTGGTCTCTACAGTTGTAGCATCGTCTATTTGGACTTATCACGGGCTATCCCAAAGACGCTACGCGACCACGGAATAAACTCGCGCTCTGAGTCGGGCTTTTTTTGTTGCTACGCTCCACTCTCTCGCAGTATAAAAGACTTCCTTCGCCATGTCTGTCTCATCAAGTCGTCGCCATGAAGCTCGTTGGAACATCAGCTGTCCTCGCCCTCCTCGCTCACTCTGTCTCAGCTCACTGTTCGTCAACCCTGTGGCGCTGCATAATGCCTTTGTTGATCTTCCTTCGCTAGACATCTGGACCACCTTGGTAACTGGGGATGGTACCTCATCCACCGCGGCCGTACGGACCCCCGTCAACAACTCTCCCGTGACCGACGTCGAGTCCCCCGACATTACTTGCAACGTGAACCCATCACCAGCGACTGAGACCGTCTCTGTCGCCGCTGGCAGCATGGTCGGTTTCCTTTTGGATAACACGCTCTACCACCAAGGGCCCGCTGCAATCTACCTCGGGACTGCCCCGACGTCAGTTGCGGAGTGGGATGGAAGCGGCGCTAATTGGTTCAAGGTTTGTTCATAATTTTTTGAACGACAGCGAGATGTTAATGAGTGCAACTCACACTAGATTGCGGAATGGGGAGCTGAGTTTGATCCTTTCGGCTTCACAGACTTCAACCTCAGTGCGCTGAACACGACCATACCCGCAAGCGTTCCCAATGGCGAAGTGCGTATCTTCACGCGTCACAGCTGCCTGGTTGAGTAATTATTATTCCTAGTACCTCATCCGCATTGAGCAAATTGGTCTGCATGTTGCTGGTGCACCTCAATGGTACATCTCCTGTGCCCAGATCGCCGTAACCGGCGGTGGAACAGCCAGCCCATCCAAAGTCTCCATTCCAGGATACGTATCGTCCGATGGTAAATGCCTTTGCTGGCTTCTATTCTAGATGATGTTAACGCCATCTTGTGTCTTGTAGACCCCAGCCTTACTGTGAACATCTACAACCCAGTCCCAACGGCATACACTGTGGGTGTTCTCTTCCTTGTTCGAACTTGCATGCTTATTCGCTGTTATAGGTTCCGGGACCGGCTGTTTTCACAGGATGAGTATGTTAGAGTATATCTGGTCAAAAACAACGATGTCTGAGTACCTGTAATTAGCCAACAATATCATTCCAGAGTTCTTCAAGTTTCTTCATTCTCTATAAGACTAATGATTGCGTTGAGGACTCGATACTCTAAATTTCTTCTTGTCGAAAGTCAATTTGTCGCTGCCAGTCAGTCAGCGCTTCAGCGTACGAGTCAACTTCATCAGTTTGACGCGTCAGCTCGTCTTTGTCTATAAGGTCCTTCGCGATTGGTACATGTTAGGCGTTGCGTATGGAGTGTTACTTTAGTGGTGATAGGCTCGCGATATCGTTCTTGAAGACGAAATTCATCGCCACTAATTCGTCTCTTCCATCGACTTTCGCCTCCAGCGAGACCGATCCTTTTTCTCTCGAAGCGTTAAGAGCCTTCATTTGAAGGAGGATATGTCCTTGGAAGATATGAGCTTCCTCTTCATGCACTGCTCGGCGCTTATCTCCCTCGAACCACAATGCGCGTCCATCGCGTCCTTGTACCACCTAAATATCCATCAGCTAGAAATGACTTCCTCATCTGTCTTGCCATCCAGCGTCACATATCAACTTCTCCTCATACGAACTCATAAACAAACTCGTCTGGGAGGAAGTCTTCCAGAGTTGCCCAAAACTTACACATCTCTACATCGACTGCGGCCTTATTGAAAGACGGAGACATCGCATTGCTGACATCTTCAGCGACGTTCTCTCCGAAGCGCCGCCTACGCTACAAGCCGTGATCGTTGAGCCATGGACCTCCGGACGGTTCGAGGGCGGCCGGGAGGGTTTGGCGTCTCCGCGGAGAAGGTGCTGCAGCGAGTTGCGAATAATCATTTCGTGTTGTGCACCGCCGGATGCCTGTCATAAACACAATGACTTCTTCGCGGCGAGCAGGCGCAATGCAGTCCTTGAGCCGGAATTGAAGATCTATGGGAACCGCTGCGGGTGTTACCGATCGTGGGCTACGAGAGAGAACAGTCTCGATGAGCAGTAATGATAAATATAGATAGATGGTCATGAAAGGAACATAAGTATACCAATGTACTGGAGGCCTACAAGCGGCTTGACCTGCCATTAGCCCCAACACTCTTGACTAATACATTCATGAACTCGCGCGGATGATCCATATGAGCCTGTAACGAAACTGCATGAATGGACACTCATCACGGACGTTAGAAGTACTCACAAAATGATTCCCTTCCATCTCTAAAGTATACATCCTCCTGAATCGTTTGCCCATCGCAATGTTCTCTCTGTAGATCCGGTCGTGCTCCCAGTAACCCCATACACAATTCCACCCCGTGTTTCTGCAAAAGATATGCACGATCGTGAGGTCGGGAAACACCCTACACGCATTATCTTCATCGAAAAGCGCGAGATACGTCTGGCGGCGGATAGTTTCTTGCATTGGCGGTAATGCGCTATCATAAAGTATGAGCAGGCGTCAGAGAATCATACTATGCAAGTTTACGCGGGCCATTCGACTCTCACTCCTTCTTCGGGAGCGAAGTTGGCTGCTATCTCTTGCACATTCCAGGCCTTCATAGATTGATGTTCCGTGTAAGGGGCAAAGTTAATGCCCTCTGGCTTCCGCGACTTAAGATCGGGATGAGAGTAGTAGGATGATACGTATGCAGCGAAGCCTTGGAAGAAATCGTGCGTGGGGCGGACTGCTGGGTCCATGGGAGGTACGAGAGGAGGTGGCGGAAACCCGAAGGCGAGATTGGGTGAATCTGAGGGACGAATGAGCTCACGTAGATTGACTTTTGAAGTTACTCACCATGGAAATCATCGTCCGAAAGTATGACTTTAGAGCCTTGAAATACACGTCTGAGATTGCGTCTGGGTACGCTAAAGTTGAGGCCGCACTGTCCGGAAATGTTGGTCGGTTAACCTGTATACGCCAACTAAAAGTAGATACTCACGTCATACCACCCATGCTCCATCCCATGAGAACGATACCACCCGTTTTCGTGCCGGTGCGTTTTGAGGTTGTTATCCTCGGGACATGATGCTTCTTCACGAACCAGTGCATGAAATGCAGAATCTCGCGACCAGTATTCTCGAGGAATTCGCGTTCTCCCGCAGCGATAGAGCATAGCTCTGCATCAGTATACGGGGTGGACCCAGGATAGTCGCGTCTGTTAATAACTACCAAACGAAGGTTTTCCGGTGCGGCAAGCGGGAGAAGCGAATTAAAGGTATCTAGAGAAGAAGAAGCAAGGTATCAGAAGGGCGTCAAAAAAGGTGAAAGACAGACAAGAGAAGAAGACTGACGACCAGTGAAGGCACTTCCGTGGACGATGAATATCGTTGTATAGTCCTGTGAGCCTTCTACGCGTCCACTATCCATGAAGAAAAGCTGTATGTTTCCGGCAGAGTCTGCAGGGCCAACATCAGTAGTAAAAGTATGTGCGCCCATGATGGGTTGGAATCCTCTACGGCACAGAAAGCGGCCTCCAAGTCGGGTTATATACGCAAATGAATCGCTTAGCTTCAGATTCCCACGTGAAATATCGATATGCCCATGCTCTACTTTACCAGTGAAGGTCGGTATTATCGGTGAGCTGAGCGATGACCGGACTATGAGAAGAGAACACGGTGTCTTCTCTGTCGGAACAATCGCACCCATTGAATCTGTTTGTTCAAGTGGTAAAGGCCCGCCCCCGGTTGCATTGTGTAAGATGAAAAACCCCGCTACAAAAGACACAGTACAGAGCCAGATTGGTTGAGTAAAATTCTCAAAAAACGTGTTTGATTGTGGAAGCTGTTGACCGTTTAGAGCAAGGTGCGTGACGTCTGTCGTGGCCGAATCCGGCACCCGACCCGATCTTCTCACAAATTTGATTCACCGTCAACGCTGTGCGCTGGACTTAATCAACAGCGTTGTCACCGCATCGACTGCTCGCTTAATATCATCTCTGACATGCTTTCCTTATTGACATTGGCCGGCGTATTCTTGAAACCGCGGCCTCCTTGGACAAGCCTGATGCACTCGTCGGTTCACCTCCCTACATGTACCAGATTTACGACGGTCATTGTGCTCCAAACCGTTGCTTTCATAGATACCGCAGTGTACAACTGCTTCCTCAGGACCTGAATTGCTATGAACACGCCACCATGCCAGGAACATTATGTGTACCCCCGTACGAGCCGATAATTCTTTCGCTGCATCTATTGCGCCAGGCCTACTTCCTAACCGCTTATGCTAGCTCGATCTCAGGCTCTTCGGGAAATGTCCGTCTCTCTCTCCTGGATGCCGAACGATGGAATTCCACGGTCGGAGGTTTCCCTTGAAAGACTCAATCAGGTTATTCTCTTCCTGCATGCAAGGTTTGAGAACAGGCCTACTCACTGACAAGTCCAACGTCCTAATGGATCTACAACCGCTGTCTGTGTTTTTCTGCACAAACTGTAGTTAGTTCTATTTCGACTGATTGGTTCCGAAAGGACTCGTGTACTTTGTTGACTGTGAACTTTCATCACATGTGCCGAATGCTTCGGATATAACTGAAAGGAGGCATGTCTGCGCCATTCGGAATGTACAAAGGCGGTCGAAGTCGGACTTTATCCGACACGAGGCGGTGACGACTACCTAAGTGCTATCTTACGACTTGAGATCATTCGATCTAGGGTAGCGCGTCGCCACTTGAGTCTTCATGTCACGCGCACAAGGTATGTGTGTTACGCCACTTAATGAGCTCAACTCAGGCGACCATCTGTCTTCGTCCCAATGTCGAAACTGAGCCTCGCCCAAGATCCACATACGACTTTCAAACTCAATTATACTGTTGACCGTGTCCGACGTACAGGACGATCTCTAGTTGTGGCCTACCTCCTTTAAGCTATATACGCTTTCTCACTGCTGATGGCCCGGCAGTTTTCGTCCTGGCGTACCGTCGTGCATACTGCTGTCCTTGATGTGATCTGGAGGGCGTCCATGCGTGGCGGACTCTCGTATGTTCTCCTTCTCAAGGAGTGTGCAATGGATCGAGATCAGTGCGCCTAGCACTAAGACCGTCGCCGCTGCGAACATCAGAGGAACATTCAGGATCGGCGGTCGTCTTCCTGTGCTCTGAATCGGACCCGCTGTTTCGCAAGGACGAGGCGCGAAGCTGTGAATCGTGTCTAGATCGTCTGTCCTCTGTTCAAGTCTAGAAGTCCACCCTTGTCATTTTTCCACCCGGAATGGCTGCGCCACAGAAGCCAGGCATGATCGCCACCATGAGAGGTGCTACTGAGGGCTGTGGGCGACGACAGTGAGGGCCGAATAGACACTCTCCTTCGTCGGGAACCAGGTTGGAAAACTCTTCTAGAAGGCCCTCGCGTGTCAAGTGGCATATCGCAGATCGTAATAGTTCGAAGATGGGTGTGCTTGCGTCTCAGGAAAATCTGCTTCTCTGCGTCCCGCACAATGATTGGCAGTAGCTTCGAAATCCGTCTTCTTGGAATGGTACACGAACGTGTACTTATGGGAGGGGGCGTGAGTCCAGAAAGCATGGACCAAATTTTCCGATTCCTGAGATGAAATGGTAGGTGAAACAAGCGATGCGTGTCGTAGACTCGTAATGTTTCCTAGCTCAGGGACTAGCTTGAGAGACGAGACGCCGCAGGCTGAGGCTGTCAGGACGCGAAGGACTCCCACCCATTGACATTGACATGTGACAGCGACAGATTGTATACAAGAAATCAAGTTGGAACGATATAGTTTTCTAATCTGAAAGAGCTTTTCAAGAGTATGCAAGATTTGTTTTAACATGCTCAATACAAAGTAGGCCAACAATCTCGTTCAAGACATTAAGACATAACGACACTCAATCGAACGAGGCTCTGAAGCATCGCTTTTTATGCTTAGGCCAGTCGCTACGTTGATGCGCCGGAGAGCACTATTTTAACATTTAGTTCTAGAAACCGACACTGCGATAAGAGGCACACATAAGCGACGATCTTGCACTTCGAACAACGAAGCAGTCCCTCGTTGACGCCACAAAAGCAAGCCACGATCTCTGATTCCCACTGAGCACGTTGCATGTTCACGCGGAAAATCGATCCCTGGTCCGGGCCTTTGAGAAGCAGCATACAGTCCTCCCCGATGGATGTGCCCTGTTAGACAGACGGTTAGGGAGAGACGCTTCGTTCGAGAAATCTACTTGCCATAGCTCCCGGACAGTCCCTCAGAAATTCTTCGATAAGACGTATTATGGGCTTCGCGTACTCGTCCGGGACACGCGTCGGACCCCATGTTTGGTCCCAAGCTAGGAATTGCCACAACAACATAACTGATTGTGAAAAGTTGGCTTTGTCTTCGCGAATGGGCGATCGTGCCGTTTCAGCGATGCGCTTCGCGTGCTCGACGAGAATTGCCCGTCCTCGAGGATGCGTTGTCTGGAATCGGCCCCAATAGCAATTGCTATACATTTGTTACTAGATCGAATGGCAACGATGGAGCTAAAATATGTACCGGCTTACAGCACGCAGCACATCCGAATACAACGTCGAATGGGAGCCAGAAACTTCGTCGAACTGACGAGCATTCAGACAAGGGGGCCAACTCTTATGCGGAATGTCCCACCTGGTCCAGTAGGGGTATGAGGTATTTCGCAGAGAAATCACGAAAAAGGGTGGCAAGAATTGGTTGTGGATTTGAATCGCACTAAATGAAGGCTAAACAAACGCAGAAAGAAGGTGGGAAAGAGAGAACTAAGGTGTTCCAATTGGACTAAAGAATGATCAGAATTTCAGAGTTCGCCTACAGAGTCGTTGTGGGATTACTTTAGCCGTCATAGGATACCCATATTGTGATTATTCGGCGGCAAGGCCAGGATCTTGGCCATGTAATCGGCAGTCGGTGGGTTGGCCATCGTCGTTAATCGCAAAAATATCTTAGGCTTGGCGGAGATGCAGACCATGAGATTAGATTGCGTACGTAAGCCGAGAATTAGCTTTGTCTGGACACTCAGTATACTCAGCCTCTACTGTCTACTGTCTGACCATGGCCAGGATATATCCTGTAACATGACTGCATTCTCTGTCGCCGTCTGTTGGATATCATGAGGCTTGTACTTACTTTTCATTTCTACCTTCGCCCGCCGTTCTCGCGGTATTAGGAACTACCTTTCGAGAGCGGCTTCCTCACCATACGTGTCTCTACATACGCGCACGTTGTCCTCGTAATTCGTTCGCGTCTAGATGCCTGGATCTTGACGCAGCCTCCTTTCGCACGCGACAGACGCGATCCCGAGGCACATGACCAATAGCCTGTGTTGTTCTGCTTCCACCGTCATTTACCGCCTACTGCCGTCCTGTCTGGCCGTCGTTTGGCGGGAGCTGGCCATTGGTGCAACCCTCAATATCGGACCGATCGAACCGCAGACTTATAAACAGACCGGGCCCATAATCCTTCGTCCTAATCATGTCTACTCCGGAGCAAATTTTGTTCTTTGGTATTGGCGCCATAGGCTCTTACTATGCCTTCATCCTGAATGAGGCGCCCAACTCCCTTGTCACTGTCTGCGGACGGTCAAACTACGATGCTGTGAAGAACGACGGGATGAAGCTTCAATCATGGAAATTCGGGACGAAAGAACATATCAAGTTTCATGGGGGTAATCCATTCAGTTCTGTCGCTTGTTGAGAGACCTAAATCGTGTTACAGTCGTCAAAACACCCTCAGATCCATCTATAGCTTCGACAAAGTTCTCATTCGTCGTTTGCGCCAATAAAGCAATCACCGCAAATCCCCCTATATCCGAACAAATTGCACCGGCAGTCAGTGAAAACACGTATGTTATTCTGATTAATCTCAAAATAATAGAACCGAGTCTTGCGCAGAACGATCGTGCTCATCCAGAACGGTGTCGGCAACGAGGAAGAGTTTCAGAAGCGCTTCCCCAATAACACAGTCCTTTCTGGAGTCGTAGGTTGATGCTTCACCTTATCCTATTTGGCATTAACAGTACTCCTTAGACATGGGTCGGTGCGAGACAGACCACCCCAGGAATTATCGAGGTACGTGGTTTACGTTGTGTCCAGGCCATGGTCTTAGGGTGTTGTAGCACTACAACGAGAACTCTATGCAATTCGGCTGTCACTGGAGTGATGAAATCAGTCGCGAGACTCAACAGCAGAACCTTGACAAGATCGTCGAGCTGTTCCGGGCTGGTGGTACTGATATTACCGTCGTTCCAGTGATAGACGTCTACAGGTGGAAGAAAACCATATGGAACTGTGCATGGAATACACTGACTGCTCTCACCATGTGCAATACGGCCGAATTCCTCTCAGCATCAGAGTCGGGCCCACTCGTCGCGCGTGCGCTAATGGAAGAGATGGCGTCGATAGCACACGCCGTGCTCGGGAGCGCTGGAGACGAGATCGACGACACGTTTATTACGGAGCTCCTCACTCGGGACTCTGTACTCCGTGGCCTTTACTCCAGCATGTGCATGGACGCGAAGTATGGCAGACCCATGGAGGTGGATGTAAGCTCTCCCTTCTGTTCCATTCCGGCTGTAGTTTGCCATTTACATTCCATGGCAGGTCATTGTTAATGGCCCTTTACGAAAGGCTAAGGCTCTTGGTATTAAGACGCCTACACTGGAAACCATAGCGGCATTGGTGTCTGCGATGGACTGGCGGTTTCGGAACGGAGTCAAAGGCCCTTGAAGCTAAGCTTTAGATGAATGATCATGAGGTAGTGAGAGATACTTATGCAGACGAAGATCCAGCAGCAATGTACCTGTTCCTTGTTATAAGTACGTATATACACACTGCAGAACCACGATGTCCACGCGAATCGCGGGGAAGAAATGCGGGGAATTAACCGCGTGCGGCTCGCGTGTCCGGTCCGCGGGCCGGCTTACCGTCTTTTGAATTCAAGGTTGATTTCTCTGCGAAAGCTTTCGGGCGCCGATTGTTATTGCCCACCACTCTGCCAATTCGGAACAATCATTTAGAAGGAGATTCTGCTTCGTTAAGAGACTCAAGTACTCAGGACGCAGGACGGCCCGCCCTACCAACGCCTATCCCAAGTTTCTCTTGAGTTTCTCCGAAGATTTCTTGCTATCCGCATCATGAGCCTTAGCTACGAAGGTACAGCATCTTATTAGGACTAATCATGTGGGACGATGGATACACGTCGGGGCGCTTACCGAACTCCGTTCACACGTCGAGAGTTCACGTTGGGACTCGTTAAAAACTGCGGCCTTCAGCCCGAAATTCAAGGCCTCCACTATGCTGCTCCTCCAGGTTATTGTGTCATTGATACCAGCGGCCTTGGCCTGGAACACATTCGTCGTTCCTCACGTCGATGGAGCCGACGACACTCCTGCACTCACGTCCGCTCTTGATTCTGGGAACTACAACACGAACGCGACCATCCTTTTCGAGAAGGGCGTTTATTACAACATATGGACGCCTATCGTCTTTCCCGTGTTCAAGAACGTGGAGGTCAAGGTTGAAGGAAATCTCAGTTATCCTGAAGACATTCCTGCCATCCAATGTTCGTCTACTGCACTATCGCAGACTTGTTGACTTGTGTCTTTGACCTCACCTTCAACAGCCATTGTTGCCTCAAGCGTACGTCCATGACCTTTCATCTGTCTGCTCATTTTCTTTGACGAGCGCAGAACTTTTCCGGTCATTGGTACGCATCCAACCATTTCGACGCGTCTTTTATTGACGCCGTGACAGGTTCTCTTTCTCCGGAGGCAACAATGTCACTCTTCGTGGAACCACAGATCCCGAATGGGGCTGGGTAGATGGCAAGGGACAAGCCGTTCGTCGTGTTTCTCTCAATGTTTAAAGTGCCATTGACTGTGATTACTAGTGGTGGGACGACAACAACCAGGTCAACCGTCCTCACGGTTGGTCCTTCAAGAAAATCAACAATGGTGTCATTCGCGATATGAAGCTGTGGAAAGTGAGTACCGTCTGACTGCTTGCTGCTTTACCAAGTATCTCGCAGTCAATCGCGTGGAACTTTGCTACAAGCGGATCGACGAACCTTCATGCTTTCAACAACAAGATTCTGATCAAGTCGGACAACCCATCCGTACATGGTTTCTCGTCCATCTTAAAGGCATCATTCTCACCTTAGCTTTTTATGTTCAGGCATTCCCATTCAACACGTAAGTCGACGTAGCCTGCTCGAGTCTGTCCTACGCATTGTCTTACGCATCCCCAACTTTGCTCGACGATAGCGATGGTACGCTTCGTCTACCTCTTCCGAGTCCATACTAAGCCGCCATAGGATTCTCGGCTGGCGGTACGGACATGCTTTTCGAAGACAATCACATCGTCAATGGCGACGACTGCATCACCGTCGGGAGTGGTGCTAAAAACATACATTTCCGGTGTGTAGTTTAGATTCTCTCCCAGGCCGATTCGTTCCCTTACACTTCTTAGGAACTCGTATTGTGAAGGCGGGCACGGCCTCTCGATAGGATCTCTGGGCAAGAATGGTGCCGTCGCCGACGTCCAGAATGTCTTGTAAGCCTCTAATGTTTGGCGAGTGACGCACCAGCTGATATTGGGAACAGGATCGAAAACGTAGTGATGGTACGATCTCCTGAATTCTAATATTCTAATCCTGAGTTAAGAAGTTGTCGTAGAAAGATGAACTATACGCCGCTCGTTTCAAGAGCTGGACAGGTGGAAACGGCGTCGCTCGAAAGTACGCACTTGCTTGCGGTCAGTAATCTCGCGTGAACTCATGTTTGAACGAAGCATCACTTGGAGGAACATCAAGTTCATTGATGTGCCCTTTCCTGTGAGTGATTCATCCCTCATGATGGGCGTCGAGGCAGTGACCTGTTTCAATTAGATCTATGTGACCCAAAAGTACGTCGCAAATCATCATATCATAATGCTCTCTTCAACCTTTGCACCGCAAGCTATTGGGACCAAAACGTAGGTTCCTTTCACCTCACACTACTGCCCGATTATTGAGTCTCTCCCAGCTGGGACCCAAACCCAATTCGACGTCTATCAACAACACCCACATTGAAGACATGTTTTTCGAAAACTTCTCTGGAACAATCTTAGAGTAAGCTTTCCACATACCCTAGTACATATTCTGATATGCCGTAGCACGCCTGGGTACGTCGAAGGGACTTGCGTTAGCGATCCCTGCTGGTACTATGTTGCGAATGCGACTGGCCACGAATCAATCATTTTCGATTTGTATCCCGACACTGGTAAGTGATTGTCTCCTAGGCATCTTCGATGAAGCTAACACATATTCTCAAAGCTACGAATATTGTTGCGAAACATATCTCCGCGACGACAGAAACACATTCACCCGTAGATGTTATGTGCGACCCCGGGACGGTAAGTCAACACTTTGCGGAGCTTCAAGACCGCCTAACGGGTTATCCTTAGGTCACGAACGACGTGGGCTTCAAATGTTGGAATGGACGATACATACCAACATACAGCTAGAATCTTTGATTCTAGCACACTAAAATGCGACCAAATGTTACATGACAACAAACGACAGTACAACAATGAGATACACAGAAAATATGGAAGGGATATACGAGACAGACGTCAGTTGCAATGCCTCACTATGAGTAAATTTCAACTACCTCCAATAACTTCCGCGCAGGGCCTGACATCGCCCGAAGCTCATCGATATCGCGAACGCAGACGCTAAAGCCATCCGACGATGCCTCAGCTTTCAGAGCACACAACATGCCGAACGCCATGCTGAAGGCAAACCTGTCCTTCGGAGGAGTACGAACGGTGACATCCAGACCTGAATCTGCGTTCACGAAGGAACCGCAGTATGCGCACTCCGCCTTCAATCGCCGCGCCTCATGTTGGCTGACAACCACAAGGCCAGGAACATCCTCCCAGAACAACTTGACAGCTGCCATCATAACATCGTCTTGAGGACCCCGCTTGCCTTTGGAGGGCGACTTCATGGGAGACTTGGAAGGGGATGAAGTCCTTGCTGCCTGGCGATACTCTATATACGCCAGGTTCACATGATTCCTGATGCGCTCCAGGTCCTCTTTCCTGGCTTTGCAGATGGTCAAGACAATCTGCGACGAATTAGAAGGCGCGGCAATCCTTCGGACCTCGTCGAGCCAAAGCCGATGGAGATCAGGATCAACTTCTGAGTGCACTGGCTGGGATTTGTATGCGCCATGCATTTCTTGGCCAAGTCGTTCGCCGAATTCCATCAAGGTTTCGAGAATGAAGGACCCGCGGGGGCAAGGTTTGGGGTCGCCTCTGGTAGTGAAACAACGGGGACGCGTCTTCCCATACTGACTTCTATGCTTCGTAAAGACTTCCTCCTTCATGATATGACCAGTTTTGCCTGAGTCCAGTATTGTGTTGAACCTGAAAACCACGAAATTTATTGACGCGAGGGCATGACGCCATAACAAACAGTACATACATGTACGCCAAGAGGATGGCATCTGGACTGTCGATACCGTGCCTCCAAACGGCATAGTCGTGAAAGGTGGAGTAGATTCCAACGCGACCTTGACTGAATCCGACGAGCTGCGCACTGATGTACTGTCGCTGTCCGGTTGCCGAACTCAAGCCTTGGACCCTTTTGCCAAACTGCGCTACCAATTCGATGTTCCGTTCGAAGTATGTGGAAAGAAAATTGGTTGGCTCTCTACGCAAAGGCTTGTTTTGAAAGTCGGCAACCAGTTCAGTCAACCAAATGAGGAATGCGGTGTCTATGATACAGTTGGGTGGTTAGTCTTTCCACTGGTATATTGGCACAAACTTACCACCATCGAAGTCTGAAGACCTCAAGTTAGCAGATGAAACGAACGACTGAACAATGTCTTACCTCCACCGCTGAGCAATGTCATCAAACTCTGATAGCCGTCAACGTTGACAACAATGACGTCCTTGTAGTCGTGTAGTTCCGGCACATCGACAACTTCAATCTAAGCAAATTGATGATTTACTGCCCGAAGGAAGGTCGATCAAAAAGTCCGACCTTCTGAATATCACTGGCCAATCGAATAGGATAGCGACCCATCTGTATATCGGTTAACAGCTAGCGGAAGTGCCAATTAAGGGGACTACTCACAATAGCCGGTCCTACAGGAACATTGAACAATCGACCAGTATCCGGATCAACCATCGGCTCTGAAGCGCAGTAAAAGACTTGACCGGTCTTCAATTTTCGCTTCTCCTTTGGCGTTGGATCTACAAGTCTATGAGCGTTATGCAAGAGCCAACATGGCGGGCTTTACCTGGAATGACGAAGGCTTCGACCGACTTCCCGTCGGGAAGAGGGATATGGTATCCTTCGAGTGCCGAGTCAATTACCATCTTGATGAAATATTCCAACTTCATATGCAGAACAGGAGACTTCTTCGGTTCAAAGCCGGCTTGAACCATCTCGAGGATGACCTCCGCAAGATTGAGAGGCTCTGTTATATACGTAAGGACCCGAATGAAAGCCAAATGTAAGGAGACTTCGCTCACCATCACTATAGAGTTTCCGGCCAGTATAGACGTCTCCTTGAGGCTCAAATGGTTTCTGGATGTCGTCATAAGTAACCGACTTGTTGAAGTCGCGCCCTGTTAAGCCGATCACGCGGCTTAGTCCGGTGGCGAGGCGTTGAACTCTGGATCCGGTAATCCCGCCAGCCTGAGCCACAGCTTGCCAAAGAGCGGGCTTGGCCAGCTGCCCCGTGCAGCCATCCTTGGTAAGGGGAGCAATCAAACGCTCGAGTCCCTCCTTCATCAGTTTCTTGAAAACATCATCGCCAATGCCATTGTACGACAGGTTCATGATGCTCTGCGCCGACAGAGAAACAGCAGAGGGGGGGTTCCCGATGCTGACAACATCTAGGATGCGATGTGAATACTCGTAGGGTCGAGTGTGAATGATTTTATGCTGAGAGTCACGTATCCAAATCTTTGGGACGTCGCTGATATCTTCCGGGTGCATAATCCAGAGACCTTTGTTGCCGGCAATACGAGCTTGTACTGCAGAAGGGCGATGACCCAGACCCAGATTACGCGTGATCAGAGTCAAGGCTTCCCGATTTATGAAGCCACAACCGTCCGTCATGAGTTTGTTTGATGGGATCTTCTTGATGCCCCCAGTCCAGTCGACAGCAGCTATTAGACGGCATGTTAGTTAGACTTCTCCAGCAGTTTGTTGCGTACCTTCGTCTTCAATGTGAAAAATGTTTTCATCCTCAAAGACCAAGGCCGGAACGGAGGTCGATAAACCCAGCACATTCCTCGTCACGTACTTTGCTAGCGGCTAAGATAATCGTGAGAATAAGACAGACGAATGAGGTCAAAAGCGCTCTCACCTGAGAATCGTTGCCTTGGGGTGGGTTGTGCCACTCCAAAATCGAAGCATAAGTTTTCCGGAACTGGTCCCCACACCATTCGCAACTCTCACGGGCGTAGTTCTCCTCGCACTCGACAAGGTAGAGAGAACCTTCCTTCGCAACCCACGGCACAAAGACGCGTCCGCAAAGCACAAACTTCTGCGATAGAAATTCATTGATACCCACCTTGTCATTTTGCGCAAGACGATCGGATACACGAAGTTGAAATAGCCGTCGAGAACCCAAGAAACGCGCAAAGCGTGTTGACCTGGTCTGTGTGAGTGGTTGAATGATAACCTTATAAATACCTCGCTCTCCGCATTCCACAACGTGACCTATTTGTTGTATTTGGCCACCGTACCAGTTCTCTTTGCCTTGAAAGACACCCATCAGACCGAGACCGCGGTTCTTATTTTCCATGATGGCTGCCTGTTCTAGTTGCAGTTGTTTCCTGTACGATTTGAGTTCCTTGAACCACTTTAAGGAGAAAGCACTTACGCGGCTCGGTAGGTGGTAGCAGAAGGCTGGTGTGGCGTTCCTCGCATGATGTGATCTACCTGCGGAAGGACACTTTCTTCGTCACCAACGAGGTTGGGCAACTTATCGCTAACCGCCGCCCAATCCCAAGCACCAACAGTGACACCACGGGCAAGCTCGAACTGGACGCCCCATGGAATATTATGGCGGTCAAAAAGACGCTGCACCTCTGTATCGTGCGCGATAACCTCGACCGGTAGGTCGATACTTCGCTTGAATAGATATGAGATGAAAGATTCATCGGCGACAGTCGTCGAGGTCCCTGTGACCAAAGAAGCAGATGATGGAGGTGAAGAGATCGAAGTCCTTGTGACTTTGGCAGAAGTGGTGACCAAAGGTGAAATGGTTTGTGTAACTTGCACAGAAGAGGATTCGAGAGCGTCAAACCTCTTCTTCGCGGGTAGACGGTTCACCTGGACTTTGGGTGAAGAGTCACTGGCGAAAACGTCGTCGTCATCCACAAGCATATCATCGTTAACTTTCGATTTAGGCGCGGAGGGGAATAGCAGCCCCGTGGATTTGTACAACGGGAAAGTCTTCTTTTCCCGTCTCGTACCCGAGTTGTTGGTAACATCGGGGGTCTTCCTAGAACGTCGTAAGGTGACATTGATGGGGGGTGAAGAGATAGATTCATTCCCCGTGATTCTGGGAACCTTAGAAGGGGATCCATGTCGTGTAGGAGAAGCTGGCCGAGAGACAGAGTCTCGGTTTCTTGTACTTGACGGAGGCGTGATGACGGCGACGTCTGGAGGATCCTTTGAAGAAGAGGGGGTGGCGTTGTATGGAGTACCGCGTTCCGTCAGAATGTGACGAGGAGACGAGGTGATAGGTTGCACTTGAGTCCGGATCGATGACACACTTTGGGAAGGCTTCGAGCTGAGAATCGATGGAGAGGACGTGGAGTCATCGTCTTCAGAGTCGGATATCTCTGTAGTTTGGGTGAGCGTGCAGCACATAACAAGATTTCAGAACGTACCGATGACCGGGATGTTCGAGTCTACGCAAAGAGATCAACATGAACTACGTGTAGAATACACAACGCACGTACCGTCTTCTACTGTCATCTTGTAGAACCTCCTTTTCAGAGGGGTGACGCCGGAAGAGCTACTGGAACTGGTCTGTCGCGGATTGGTATCGCCTGGAAGACCGTCAGACCCCAACGTCGCAGATGCGCCTACGCCTACATTCGTCCAGCATGTCGTAGTCAGAATCCGAGTTGGTGCGACGCAAAGGCTGCTTCCCAGCCGTTGAGCCTTTTGTAGGGCGGATCGCCTTTCGCGGAGATCCCGTACTGGACACACTAACCGACGCGGAAGCTGAAATCATTGTCAGAGTAGCTCTTGGCGAGGCATGCCTATCTGAAACCTTTCATGCCAATGAACTGAGCTTCATCTCCGTTAGATTGGTTCGCGTTGTGCACGCCAGCATGTATGCGCGACGAGGCCTGCCGCGGAACCAGATTAGAGATTTCTTAGCAGAACGGGTACCACATGACATACCGCCACTGTAGAGGGCGACATACGTGCAGAACAGTAGCCAGAGTCGGTATCGCAATAGAAATGAGGGATTGGAGTAATTTTGAGTCGCTCGTCGCGTCAGATAGTGGCCAAGAGAACAGTTGAACGCCGATCAGATTTGGTCATTCTCCGAACGGGCCGAGCATCTGCCAGTTTCAAGTCCACTCAACATTAGACAAAGCGCGACGTACGACGTATCTATTAATCTATGTATCATGATTATTATACAAGATTACAGTACCAGCAAGCCAGAATTAGACATAAAAACACGGGAGAAAATGCAATATTGCGCGAACTACATATTTGAATCAGGCCCCATACACAATTCTGGCGGGTCCTCTAGAGCCGAGCATCAGCGAAAAGACATTAGCGTAAGTTTCGTGTCTGCTCACCGTTTCTCGAGACACTGCTGTCAGTTCTAAGTAAGAGGACGAGTGGGAACACATCCCTTCTCCTTCCACTTGTGCCGTGAGTTCAGTGCCACCGAAGAGAAGTATGATTTTAAAGTCGAGCGTAAAGTAGGCTTTGCCACGACGTTGTAATGGCAATGATTTTGTGGCTTTACTGGTATCCGTGAGAGACGTACCACGCCTTAATTATTTTATCGCCAGCACAATTCGGCGTGAGAAGAATCTGAAGAGTCGGAGGCGTCCGCTACGCTGAACGGTAAATGTAAGTTGTCCACTCTTCTGGGTGTCGAGAGGCCGTGGTCGCAAGTGCTATGTTCGGGCAAATGAGGACATTTGGCGTGCTATTGCTTGAATTGGTGGACATCTTCCGATTCGACTGAGGCTCGATGTCTATAAGGCAGGTATACGGTGAACAAATCTAGTGGAGGTTGAGTGAAGGGCACCAAATGGGAGTATGTAGCATCGGTCCGGTGACCGTTCCTTGGCGTTTCCCAGGCGTTTCTTCAGACTTTCTTCAGCAGCGACCTTTTGCAGCCTTTTGCCTCCCTGTGCTATCCTTCTCATCCCTGCATGAACATCATGGTGAGAGGGTCCAGTTTCTCCGCCGGCTCTGCGGGAACGAGCGTGCAGCAAGCATCGCTAATTCACGTCACGTTCGATCTGACGGGCAATGTCTTCTTTTTGACGCCTTGCAACTAAAAACGCTCTTTCTTACATGAAAAAACTACTTGGCACGTTCACGAAGTGGTACGTAGCTCACTAAAGCCGTCCGTCTATTGAGAGAGCAATTCCTTATCTCGACTATATGGCTCCACGAGCACCCACCCTATCTCACAACCCAGTACATTGTTCGGGCGGCGCAAGTTTCAGTGCCTGTGCGGATCGGACCTTCCGCGCAGGGTTTGCATGCAATCTTTCGCAATCTTTCACAATTCTCGTCTCCCGATCACTCCCTCGAGGTAATTCTCGGTTTTCCATACGTCCTCAAGAATGCTGCTAATAATAGCTATCATGCCCAGCATACTGTTCAGGTGGCGAAAAGCAAATTTCAAATCCGACGTGCTGCCTTGCGCCACAGCCAGAGCAGCAATATGTTCCCCTGCACCGGCTAGCTGCCCGTCTATGTCTTTAGCAGGCGCAACTCGCAAGGAACGTACATTTGCGGCAGATTTCCATGTGGCGGCTTCTTAGATAGGATGCACGCAGTGGACTGCATGATCGGCCACAGCGGGTACCACAAAATACGCAAGACGCCCTTGAATCCAGCCGTACACATTTAAAGGTGAGTAAACTGAGCTCTTTTAAGCCCTCTCATACTAAGAGTACTTTATAGCTTATCGTATGTGCTTGGCACAATTTTGTTACAGAATCCGTAGCCGCGTGGGAGTAATTGTTATCCGAGCTATCCTACCAACTTCAAAGGAAAGCATGCGGGCATCGTCACTGGATCAAGAATAGCCTTCCCTGTCCAACCTCGTGGACCTGAATGTTGCTAGGAACCTCTGGACCCCCGCATCTTATCTTTCCATATGCTTCGCGCCGTTCTTTATTGATGGGAGTCCTCTATAAAAGCGAAGTATGACCTGCAGGGTATCCTCGACGTCTTGTCCTTGCTCATACTATGGCTGTAGTCCCGACCCTCGAGAAGGAGTCCCCCTTCGACGAGAAGAAGTCCGACGATAACGTCAAAGTCGCTTCTTATGAGGACGAGAAAACTCATGGTCCTGACGATATCGACATCACTGATATAGGCGACGTCTTCGACGGCCCTCGTCTTATCGACTTGGGTGCCGATGGTAAAGAGCGTCCTATTCGTACGTCCATCTCGATATGATGAGCAACTCTTTGATCCTCATCGCTCGGCCACAGAAAGCGACGAGGATTACGCCACGCGTCTATTATCCTTGGAAGACGACCCCAGCCTTCGCATCTTCACTTTCAGGATGTGTTTCCTGTCCGTTGGTCTGTCCTGCTTCGGCGCTGTCTTGGGCCAGATTTTCGTAAGTTCGTCACCGCAGTCTAGTATCGTAAGCTGATACATTGCTATAGTACTTCCGTCCGCAGACGATCAGTGTCAGTGGTCTCTTCCTACAGATCATTTCGTATATCCTTGGCAAGGCATGTAATCAGTACAAAATACGTGCCACACTACTGACCGTTTAGTGAATAGGTCTTCGAGGAAGTTATTCCTGGTCCCGGCGCTTCTTTCCGCGGTCGCTTCGTCGTTCCCGACAACAAGTTCTGGCGCTTCATGAACCATGGTCCTTTCAGTGAGCTGGTGTTGGGCGTCTCGGGCTTTCAGTATCTAACGTCCGTCTTAGACATCAAGGAGCACGTCGCCATCACGATAATGTCCTCGACGGCGTCCAGTAGCGCGTTGGCCATCAGCATCTTCGCCGCTCAAGACCTGTACTACAATGTTCGGCCTAACGCCGCTGTCGGAATCTTCACGCTCATCGGATCCCAACTCATCGGTTACGGAATGGCGGGTATTATGCGCTCAATCTTGGTCTACCCTACATTTGCTGTCTACCCCCAGCTCATTCCCACTGTGCAGCTCTTTGATGCGTTGCACAGAGGTCATGCCAACGTGATGCAGAAGAAGCGTCTGAAGTTTTTCTGGATCATCTTCGTTGCTATCTTCGTCTGGGAGTGGTTCCCCGAGTATATCGCTCCGTAAGTCGCTGCACCTGCCTATATTCTCTGTCAGGCTGACCGAACGCGGACAGAACTTGACTGGCATCTCGATCTTCTGTCTCGCTAGACAGGACAGCGCGTGGGTTACTCGTATCTTCGGTGGCGCTGCCGGAAACGAAGGCCTGGGAATGTTCTCTTTCTGCCTCGATTGGGCTTATGTCGGCGCTGGCGGAGGTGATATCGGTGCCTTGTTCACTCCTCTGTCGACCCAGCTGTCGCTGTATGGAGGCTGCGCTGTTTGCATGTATGTTCCTTTTTAAATCTATGGTTCTTAGCTTACCGTGTTGTTAGTATCGCGTTCTGCGCTTGCTATAAGGCCAATGTCTGGAATACTCAGAACTTCCCCTTCCTGACGCAGCTGCTCTACTTCGAGAACGGGACACAATATGATCAGCTTCTAATTCTCAACGACGACTTCACGCTCAACGAGGAAAAATTGGCGACTGTCGGTCTTCCTTGGTATGCTGCATCACAGCTCTTGTACAAGATCAGCCGCACAATGTACATTGGAGGTGATTGCTCCCCAAGCTTCGACGGCAATCGTTACTGACAGATTCTTTTGAAGCTGCCATCACGCACTTCTTTATCTGGCACTCGGACCGAGTGTTCAAGATTTTGCGCGAGAAAGGAGTGCGTTCCATTGTGTCGCGCACGATACACTGACCAACATGACCCCACTAGGAGTGCCAAGATGCTCATTATCGAAGATGAAGGTATATAAGGAAATGAACAACTGGTGGTATCTTGGCATCTTTGTCATCTGTATCGGCATGTCCTTCGGTACAACGTATGGTGCCGACTCAGGATTGCCCTGGTGGGCTTTGATTGTCGCTCTCATCTTCGCTTGGATGTTCGTCCCAATCATCGGCACGGTCAGTCTAAGAGACGTTGAGTATAAAGCAGAACTGATTGAATTTTTAGCTTTACTGCACTGTCGGTTATGCGCCATCCATCGAGAATATGGTGCAGATGCTGGGTGGTGCTCTTGTACCAGGCAAGCCTGTCGCAAACATGTACTTCACCTGGTAAGTGTCGACACTTGCCCATTTCGAACTTTGAATTTACTCGACATCCAAGCTACGGTTACAACCCCGTTGTTCAAGCTTTGGCCCTCCTGAAGGACTTGAAGCTCGTAGGTTCAGTTATCGTCGTGACAGACAATCACTCAAGTCAGGAATAGGGCCAATACTCAAAGCTCCCGCCACGCGCGACATTCGCCGTCCAGACGATCGGCACGATCATCGGCGGATTGCTCAACTTCGCCATTATGAAATCCGTGTTGGCGAGTAACAGGGAAATCTTGAAGGACGTACAAGGTTCGAACGTCTGGTCCGGACAACAAGTGCAAAGTTATAACAGCGCCGCGATTGCATGGGGCGCCCTTGGGAAGCCATTGTACGCTACAGGAACTCGTTACGGCGTACGTTTTGATGCTCAGATTTGCGAACGCACCTGATTTCAGTTTTAGTTCGTTCCATACATGCTGATCGCGGGTCTTGGATTCCCTATTCCGTTCTATCTTCTGCACAAGAAATGGCCCAAGTTTGGTTTCAACAATGTCTTTACACCGGTTCTCGTTGGTAAGTTGAAAGAGTTCGACGCTTGAAGCCTGCCAGCTGATCCTGTGTGACCATAGCCGAGCTTGGTTACCTTAGTGTCGGTATCAACTCTAGTGTGTTCACGACTTTCTGCCTGGCCGTGTTCTCGCAGTACTATCTGAGGAAGTACCGCGCCACTTGGTTCCGCAAGTACAAGTACGTCTGGCGGTTCGGAGCTTTTGGACTACGCTAATCTTTCTTCGCAGTTTCCTTCTTAGCGCCGCCCTGGATGGAGGAACATCAATCATGATTTTCGTGTACACTTTCGCTGTAGGAGGAGGTGGAGGCAAGGTAATACCTTTCCCCACTTGGGGCTTGGTAAGTACTTCAACAAATACTTGTGAAACAGTGTACTGAATGCTCATACCCACAGAATCCTGCAGGGAACCCCGATTATTGTAAACGTTTAACCTAGTCCCGGTTGTCTCCTGTGTACTTAGTGAATAACAAGGCGGATGAAACGGCGCCAAATTGATCTAACTGATATGAGGAAGGAGCAGTGCTGCACAGGATTTGGAGCTTTGCATTGTGTGAATCACCGGCATTGATATACTGGACAAGCTCTGGAAGGAACCTACACCCATAGAGCAGCCGACAAGTCCGTGCTACGCGGAGCCGTAGGTGGTTGACACGAAGTCGGACCGGTTTGGCCGTCCAGTCGGTTTCCCACGGGGTTTGCTTGACTTCAACGCCAAGTAACTCGCACCCGCCGAACCGACTGCTGTCCGTGGCCGAGTCTGCTCGAGAGCGTAAAAGTGAGACTTTCACCTTCCCTTTATTGTCACCGACTTTTGCGGACCGTCCTTAGACGGAATGGATCCAATCACCGGAATCAACCAAATGGCTTCCGCCAGAAGCTTGAGTGAATTTCACCATTTACACATGCCGTCACGATGCTCGTTGTGTCGTCTTCGGTTTCTTGCGCGACGACTTCCCTCTGCAACTTCTGTCTTAATTTCTTCTCGTGTCGTCAACGTCACAGATGTACTTACACTGCCTCCTCTTCTTTGTTTTTGCAGCATAATCTTCGTCCCGATATCAGCGGGAGTTGGACTGCGTGGATGGATGGATGGAAGGTGCCGGTCAAAATGCGTTTATGCACACACTTCAGTGTAGTGTGGGGCTCGGGTTGGCGCCCTGCACCAAACGGCGCAGGGTTGTTGCCAGCCCACTACCCACTAAAACCCCGGCATGCTCTGTACGTGCGCGCGACCTTCCACTCTCCTGTTGAATGATGTTTGTAGCCAGTTCTTTCCATGTATCAAGAACTAGGCTCTTCGGGATCGCCTGTTTACCGTATCGAGCTGTACTTATCATGGCGAAGTCCAGTTTGGCCGACGCCTTTAATTTTTGCAGTACTTTAATGCCACGCCGCCTTTTTCCCCGGTTGCGCCACCAAACGGATATTCGAACACCAAGGAGGAATGTCTTCCGCTTAGTCTCTGCTCCCCGGAGCGTCAGGACCTTTCTATGATTCAATGTCATCGGGCGACTGGCTGGTGCAATTTCAGCTAAAGCTTTCGTCTGCGACAATGCTGGTTGAAATAAACCTGTAAAGAGAGCCTGTCTGGAGCAATGTCCTCTTGCGAATACGCATTAACGCAACAAATATTCCGCATTCGATGTCACGGACTTTTCGGTGCCTTGGCCAGGTCGCAGGTTCAGGCTGTACAGAAATTTGAGTTTATGGCATCTGAAACCTCTGTGTGGATCTGGGACGGATATCATAATGAAACGTAGGACCTGTATACGCTAAGTATAAAAAAGCTGAAGAGCAATCGGTGAACCATTTCTTAACGTCCTCGACTTGTATAATTGCGTACCACCTCATTGTTGTCCAGGATGCAAAATCTTACAGGGGACCGGACATATTTCCGTGAGTCTTTCGAGTTATTCGTTACCGTCGATGCCGCTGATTCCATACATCGTAGCCCAACGCGTAGAAACTGACAGTACACCTCTTCATGAGGGCAGTTCCTTGCCAGAAGTGGTCAGCCATGTTGTCGTAGCTCTCCTCGGTAAAGGTTCTCTCCGAGACACAAAATCTGAAAGCCTTCGGACGACTGGATCTGACAATCTCTCGGTATTCGACGTTCTGACTGAAGTGAATATGTTCTTCGTCGATCGATGCGCTCATGCTGAACTTGAAGTCTAGATGTTACCGCCCATGCCCGCTCGTATAGCTTTCCATTGGAATTACTGGGCAGATCTTTCGCTTCTATGCAAGAGACTGCAGCCTTCACCGTTGAGGTTCAGGCTCGTTTTCTTGTCTTCGTCTATGCTAGAGTCCTCGGATTCATGGGTCCTGCGGAAAGGAAGGGTCCTGGCGTTATCATAACCTTTGACGGCAGTCCGGTGGAGCTGAGCTGGGTGATTCCCAATCGGTCAAAACCTCGCCGCGGCGAAGCCACTCGGCAGCTTCGCTTTGCTATTGAACCTCTGTATGTTTCTTGCAATCATTATTGGTCAAAGACTCACCATCAATGTAGGCATCCGGAAACTGGCATTCCGCTTAAGGGAGCTCTAATACTAGACTATCTGACCTCTCTCGAGGGTGGACTGGGTGTCGTTTCTTGTCCTGATCAGGGCATGAAGTGGCGCAAGGAGACTGAGAACTTCCTGTTTCCCGACGACGAAGGAGATGAGATTCCAACTGGGAGTCGTTTCTTCGTTGGTGTGTTGAAATGTCCTAGCCGATTATGTTTATGCTGAAGGACATATCAGGGTTTGACTTCAAATCATCTGGAACCCTGACCCTGAAGGTGTATTATAACACTGCTTTCTGCCCGCCGTCCGGACAATTGAGGATCACCTCTCAAGAACCGAACGTCGATGCTCCCGATTTCAAGTCTTTGGGGAAGCTACTCCCACACCTTCACCCAACGTTGATCAAGCCATTTGAGACGCTGCGTTCGTACTTCGACAATCTTGAAGAGAGCCGTCGTCCTTTGGTGGGAATGTTGGCACTTGACTGTATCGAACCAGATACCAACCGGTTGAAGGTACAAATAGAAATATTCATTCGCATCGCCGCTGATGATTCGTTAGATTTACTGCCATACCATGACGGGTACCTCTTGGGCGGATGCCAAACGGTCGTTCACTCTGGGCGGTGCTCTTGACGGCCCCAACATCGATCGAGTCGTCCAGAAACTCGAGATTCTATGGAATCACATGTTCCCCGATGCCACCTCCACTATTAATGTTGATGTTGTCCCTACTCTTAACCCAGATCGCATCGAACCGAAGGAAGACGATCAGCCTCGACAACCTGACGGCGGGCTCTTATTCTATTATGAACTCATCGCTGGGGAGAGTGTCGTGAATCCCAAAATCTATGTTCCCGTTCGGTCAGTCGTCATCAGTTCGAGGAGGGCCCGCGAAACTGACTACAATCTGTAGCACTTACTGCCCTAATGATCTCTTCGTTTGCAACGCTATCGAGAAGTTCTACGACGATGTTGGGGTTGAAGGTCCCGAAGTAGGAGAGCATGGACAGGGATGGGTTGCTCGGGAAATTGGCAAAGCATAGTATGTGTTCCAATGGATGACGAGACGGAGTGCTTATGTCTCTCTACAGCAATCATCGCAAGTTGAACGCGGCTAGTGGCATCCATACTCATATATCGATTGGAGCGAAGAAATTTGGATGGGAATTGACCAGCTACTTGTCGACTGAGGTATGGCGCTAAGCTCGGTAGCCCGGAACTACGAATCTGGAGTGGACGAGATAGCAACGGGCTTGCTCCGCTCGCATACGTCCAGGTCTTTTGTAAAACTGTATGACTGCGTGTAAACTCGTATGTACGAATTATTTAATGTGATGAATCGAATGCACCTATTGAGATATTCACTTGAAGAACCGTTTGAAGTCGTATGAGCAGCTTTGATACGCATTCAATGTGTTGGTCTGAACAGCAGAAAACTACTTGTCGCATTGATTCCATGTGTTTCAAACGCAGAATACCGGCTCCGATTCCGGACACGTTCGATTTCGACATTCAGATGGCACGGCCAGCGTGCAACAATGTTGAACAAATTCAACAGCGGGGCCGCCCAACTGTGAATCATCGAGGCGACGACACTATGCCACCACGCCCGCGTCAATAAGTAACTGCGCTCACTTTACAACTGTACGAAGGACAAGTTGGACGAAATGGCGCATCCGGACAGACGGGTTGCCGTTTATGTCTTGGAAAAGCCAAGCTGCCACTGCCAAGCTCGAGCTGAAGGAGGAAGAGAAACAGAGGCAGTAAAATCGCGGAGCCGTATCAAGGGCACGTTGGAGACGTGGCTTGCTACCCAGATAGCGGTGAACAAATTCGCTGGTGAGATTCCGATTCCCAATGATTTGAACGGGAGTTTCGTCCGCATGGTTTACGATTTGCATTTATGGACCACGGCTCGTCTGCAGGAATTTGCACTTGCGACCGAAAACCCCCCGTCACCAAGGAGCTCAAGCCGCCGAAGACTGACGGGGGTATAGAGCAGAAGATGTTCATAGTGGTAAATGTGGCGACCGTGAGGGGATTGGACCACAGCCTCACTTGCATCACGGCCTCAAATACTTGGAGGCTCTCGACAATGTATGGTTCGCGCAGTCAACTACCTTTCGACAACGCCTACCCATCGCACTAAACATCGATCTACGTCAACAAGTTCTCTCAGCACGTCGCGTTCGTCAAGCAGATACAAAGCTTCCAGCACTCGTACGCTTTTTGGTATGACTGGGAGAAGGATGCGCACAGCTGAACTGTGCCACGGCGCCCCGTTCGATCTTGCCGGCTGGACGCAGGAGCCATTCTTCAGCACAAGCAGCATCTGCGGGAGACGCGCCAAATGATTTACTTGGAGGCGAGCAAGCGGAGCGCTCAGCCGGTTCCTCCTTCTTCGGACACTAGGCTGGTGCAGCAGCCCAGGACTGGTCAAGGTGAGAGTTCCTTTCTCTACATTTGGTCTATGCTTCTCGAGTGCTATCTACGTTTCGCGTTTGGAGTTCATTACAGAAAAGCAGGAATTTTTTTGCCTAAAGGTCCACAGTGTCGTCTATTTTTTAATAAGTATCCAATCTTCTACATTACTCCTCGTTCGTGAGAACTCCTCGGTAACGCATTCTGCCCGATTGCAGTCTTTCTACAGCCTCATCAACGCCCACCTTTGTTAACGGGAATTTCTCGATAATGGGAGTAACGTGGTTTCTTGCGGCAAACGCCAGCATGGCCTCACTAAAAGAAGGTCAGTACGGTATAATCATCGCCGTGGAAATGAACTCACTGCATGCTTCTGCCAGCTAAAATCGACCCAACAATAGTGTACCCGCGGAGCGTCATAGCGCTGTAAGGGAATGACATCTTCACTCCCAGCGCAACAGTGAGAGGTATGATGGTGCAATTGACAGACAGAAGCTTGAAATAGTTGTCCCAGTCCGGCAAAGTGGCCGTAGTAACAATCAGCTTGTCGAGAGGCTGAGGAAGCCCGAGGGTGTTGAAGTCCTCCACCCCCTTAGTCGCGTAAAATTCATTGGCGCCCATTGTCATTGCCTCCTGGCGCTTGGATTCTGTCCCGGAGAATACGACGATGTCGCACCCCATCTTAGAAGCGAACTGTATGCTGAGATGCCCGAGCCCCCCAATGCCAACAATACCGATGCGATCCGTAGGCTTGACGTATTCTATGAGCGGGGTGAAAACGGTAGCACCACCGCCTGTGGCAACTAATCAGTACATCAACATCGAGGTGACAGAGATTACGCGCACACATCAGAGGCGCGGCATTTTCGTTGCTCAAGCCATCAGGGATCCTAAAGAGCCAATCTTCCTTGCGTACTGCAATCTCTCCTAGGGACCCTTGATCGTGGTCGTGCGTGAAGAATTCATGCTTGTTCGGACAGTATTCCTCCTTCCCAGTCAAACACTGTCGGCATTTGCCACAGGTGGTGTGAATGTAGCCCCAGCCTACTCTTTCGCCCACTTTCCAATCTGTTTTGCAAGATGGCCCGACTTCCTCGACATATCCAGCACCTGATCAAAATCAAGATCTAAACGAAATGGTGGGTACGAGGGGGCATACCCTCGTGTCCCAACACACAGCCGGTGGGTAACGCGTGCAGATCCGTGCCACACAAGCCACTGTGCGATATCCTCACGAGCACCTCGCCGTCACGCAGGGAGTCTCGTTGGAATGTCCCCTCAACAATTTGTCCAGAGCTTGTGCCTTTGAAGGTCTTTCCTGAGTAAGGCATTGTTGCGTCGTTCTTGAGTGCCACAAAAAATGTTCAGCCTTTATACTCTTCCAATGCCATTCGGCAAATCAATAACCTCGAGGCTCGGTCAGATCCTTTGTAAGCACTGTTCTTCTCTGCCCCATCTGTAGGCTTTAACTGGGCTTCAATGGAGTTAATAGTGACTCATTCTACAAGAAGTGAGCTCCTTCAAGTCTCTCAACAGGCAATCGATACCAAAAACACTGCCGAAAAAAACGATAAAGCAATGGAAGAGCATAATCGAACGATCACCAAGACGCGTGTGGCGCTCGAAGTAAAGTTGTCCCGAGATTCGGTTCAACATGTTACCGGTTGACCAAGATTCCAGATTAGAATCAGCATGAACTTCACGAAAGAGTGTTGCTGTACGCGCGTAGCCTCGTAGTCGAATTTGTCTGCTCTCCGATAAAGGATTCATATGCAACCATTAAGCAATTTGGTATGCAATGAATGCTTTTACATCACATCTCTCTAATCAAACCTCGGGCGCCATAAATACCAGCATTCGACGCAGTTTCGGGCTTCATCAGTGCCTGAATACCATTACTGTAGCTGTGAATATGATGACCTGCGCACGCAATGGTCACTTCGGAGGTTCCAAGAAATTGAACATGGAGAGTGCAAGACTCATTCGGTAGACTCTATGTTCTCGGTCTTGACGTCATTGCAAAAGAGCTTGCGAAAATCTAGACCATTTGATAGAGGTTCATGACATTATGATAGTAAGCTATTGACATTAGGACCATCAACATAGTAGACTAAGCGGAAAAGGTAGCCGACTCAAAGTCTGGTCTGATGCGAGTCTAAGTATAATAACTGCGCCACAGTAGTGTAATAGGGTTAGGGTTAGGACAACGAACCGACCAAAAAAAAGGAGGCCCACCCAGCCAGAGTGGCCAAAGCGGGACAGGAAAATATTGAGACGGTGCATAAGCCGAAGCCTATACAAGCCGCAGACACCCTCTGTATGGACAGGGTCGCCGTGCTATGAAGGATCTCCACGGCCCACAAATTCGGGACGTGAAGGAACTTGTGCCATCAAGGTAAGTATGAGTTGTTCCTATCTTGGGGAGGGAGATTTATACCGCTGATGGTGCGCACGGACCACGTCAATGTTTGCAAGTCCCAAAATGGCATTCACCGCCCTTACACTCTAACTTCCATGATCACACTGCAGGAAGCTGGACTGTACTCTCCGGGAGCCACAATGTATTGATGCCCTGTAAGCTTCTAATATTTTCTCAGCTTGACGCGGCTATGTCCAGAATATACATTAATCCATTATATTGATACTATCAGTATGTGTAGGTCGAACGACGTCAGAATTTGCCATCTGGTGTCACTGGCGGCGGATTCTTGGGATATGAATCAGACTCTAATTTATATCGTTTCGTTCTCAACGACTACCTTGGAAGAGTAGCCTATGAACGGATACTTTGTCTTTGACGAAACGTAGCTCGTTGAATCCAACGATGATGACGGCGACAACTTGCTGTTGCTCAAGTTGGCTCGGATTCGCTCGCTTTTCCCTGGGATAGTAGGGTCGTACGCTGGGTTATATGTCGTAGCTGGCAGCTTCGGTGTCGTCTTCGGCGTTATCTGAGGCACAGAGGGCGGCGGTCCAGCAATCTGGCTGGGTTCAATGTCGAAGGTGACATTGCTTTGCTCTGCTTGTTTTCTCCGTCTAATGACGTAGATTGCAGATGCAAGAAGCAGAATGACCACCACTGGTTCAACAGTCATTCAAGACATCCAACCTGGTGAAACAAAGAGACGCACGCGAAGAAATGCCGATGGCGACGCCGACTGCGACTGTCATATGCGTGTCGCATTTCTTTTCGTCGTTTCTTACGCACTCGTCTGCTAGTACCACAGGGAGTGTAAGACCGATGAAGAGTAGACTGGAAGAAGGAATGACAGTCATCGCCCAGCGACAGAAGATTTTGGTTACCGCACTGCAGCACCAAGAGGTGATTAGATCGACTCCGCTAGTGCTGAAGCCCTCATTATATATCCCTCCAGTGCTCGTGCATGACAACAGTCGTTGATGTCTATCGCCGCCCCGCCTCTTTGATGGTCACTACTTCCGACAAGCTCTCATCGCTAAGTCATTGCTGATGCCAACGCGGACTCTCCTCAAAGAGACGGTTTTCGGTGATGCAGTCACCATGAACTCACGATCAGTCCCTCTAACGACACTTTTGAATGCGATCATTCAGCAAGGTCTTAAGAGTCCTACTACAGCATGCCTTCGTTCTGGATAGCCTACGTCTGTAAGCACATCCCTCTCATTTTTACTCCTATTGCATCGTGGTTGGGGAGTCTTCCCCGCAACGGCGTTTGAGTGTTCATTTCCTGATCAATCATAACGTTTTATTTTCGATTCTCCGTGTCAGCTCATTTACGCGCGCACCGAGACTCGTCGTTTTGTCAGACCCGAATCCTGAGCGAGCATTCATTGCACCTCAGTATATTTTTCTCTGCCTCCCCATTACATCTCGAGATTACCGGCGATCGATGAGTCAATCTCTTTGGCAGCGCCGTTACTGAAAAATCATGGTCCTCGAAGCTTGTTGAATCAGATCCACTTCAAGACTTTTGTCACCCGGGGCCAAACCATTTGCAATGCCAAGACCAGGGCTGTGCATCATATATAAGCGCGGCATGTTCTTCAGTAGACCACGTTTTCGTTCCCACCTGTTCCTCGCCCTCGTGAATGACAGAACCTAGCGCCCCCTCCCAGAATGTTTCAAACCATGTTCTGCCGCAGCCAGCACTTGCCACAGGCGTCTCTGACGACGACGACGAGCCCCCTAGTAGTAGTGGCTTCTTGCAACACATATCTCAAGTGACGACGAGGCAAACGATGGTGGATGTAAACAATATTCTTATCTCTCCGAGAGATAGTACAGAGTCGCAAGCGACTCAGACATCGAGCTCTGTAACTCAGCAGCCCGCTCCTACTGCTGTGGAGTCGAAATGGATCATTATCAAACAGCGCATTCGCGTATTGTTCACGCCTGTCCGCCCTCTAGGCCCGGATCCCACCTTTATCGCGTCATTCAAGGCGGCTGCAACTTACACGCCACTGAACCTCTGCCTGCTCTTCATTCCCGTGTCATGGGCGCTCCATTATACGCACCAGTCCGATACCCTGGTCTTCGTTTTCTCGGCCTTGGGAATCATCCCGCTTGCGGCGCTACTTGGGTTCGGTACAGAGCAGATTGCGCTCAAGACGAGTATGAGTGTCGGGGGTCTGCTGAACGCGACGTTGGGTAATATTGTGGAGATGATTATTGCTGGAATAGCGCTTAGCAAGGTGATACATATTGCGCCATCCGTTCGTTTCTTACGTGTCTTACGTTTCCCTAGTGCGAACTTGAACTAGTGCAAAGCTCCTTGTTGGGTGGCCTACTCAGCAATCTTCTTCTCGTCCTCGGTATGGCTTTCGTCGGTAAGTGCCCTCCGACATCGCCTTGCATGTGATTCTCACAGTCATGTAGTTGGTGGTTATCGTTTCCCATCGCAAGAGTTCCAACCTATGGTCGCTCAGTTGAACTCGTCTTTGATGATTGTAGCTGTCATTTCACTAATTGTACCCTCCGCCCTAGTAAGATCGCATCCATCCTCTCAGATTTTTTTCACTAACAATGTACTAATTAGCACGAGTATCTCGGAGACCGCCTCAAACCTGGAGAAGAATTAACCGTCTTGTTGCAACTAAGTCGAGGTAGTGCAGTCATATTGATTGGCATGTAAGTTTCGTAGTTCTAGCACCTTACATTGTAACTGATCGCCCCATCCAGCTACGTCGTCTACGTGAGATCTTCTCTATGATCCCCAAGAACCAATTTCTGATTTGTTCTATTAGCTCTTCTTCCAGTTCTACTCGCATAGCCATCTATTCCTGGATACCAGATTGTCGGCTTCCACTACGACATTCAACACGTACTTGAAGGACTCCGAATGTTTGCCTCTACCGGCTACGGCTACCATCTCCAGTGAAGACGAACCGGAGCACGTCAAGATGAACACCATGTCTGCGCTGGTTCTTCTCGGAGCAGTCACGGCTTTTGCCTATCTTACTGCTGAGTTCCTCGTCGACTCCCTCAACGGTTTCGTCGAATCTCATGAATCTGTGTCAAAGGAGTGGGTGACACTGATTGTTATTCCGGTCATTTCCAACGCAGCTGAGCATACCACTGCTGTCGTTGTTGCCACGAAAGGCAAATTTGATTTGGCGATGAGTGTGGCGGTTGGCAGTTGCATTCAGATCGCGTTGTTCGTTATTCCTCTGCTGGTCTTGGTGGCGTGGGGAATGGGTAAGCCTCTGACGCTGTTGTTTGACCCCCTTGAGACACTAGTGAGCTGCTCGCGTATTCTCCTGGGGATTCGAGTACTCATGGAGTGTCAGGTTCTCTTTCTGTCCGTCATCCTTGTCAAATTTTCCATTGAGGATGGCAAGTCCCATTACATGAGTGGTGTGGCGTTGGTTGGTTCGTACTTGCTCGCTCGATTGCGAAAGAGTCATGTCGCTAACTTTGTCTTTAGCCGTGTACCTCATTATCGCGTTGTCTTTCTGGAATTTTCCCGAGACGGTTCGGATGATCCAAGGAGCACCTTTGCTTTGTACTTGATCTCGCTGTCCTTCTCTGCCAGTCAATGTGACACCGTCATTTTTGTTCTACCATAGTACATACTGTACTTGTACTTCTTTCGGTGCTATTAGTGTGTCTTTGTAGATAACGCACCTCACCTTTTCAGTCCCAATCACACTTGCCTTCAGTTGAGCTTGAGACCCTCTCTCCCCTCTCCCCGCCTTTTAAATCATAACGGGAGACCGCGGCTGCAGTCCCATATATGGGTCTCATGTAATGAGGATAACGCGCAGGCACGATAGATTTGGACGTCGGGTCCCGCTTGAGCACGGATAAATACGGAAATGACCATTCGTCGGTTTGTGTTCCGTAACACAAGTACTTAAGCTCGAAATGGCTATTCACCAACGAGTAGCTGTCGATTATCCAACATGAAGCTAACCCTAACCCCTGGGGTCAAATTCCTGCTTCCCGCGTTGATCACCGTTGCCGCCCTTCTTTTCGGTGCCACACTGCTCGGCGTGCCTTTGCTAGTCAGCGTCGTCGCGATACTTGCTGCGACCCCTGTGCTCGTCGTCTTACGCGTATTGCGCGATGATTTCATGTGGAGACGTGCCGCTTTCAGGGCGGGTGCTCAGTTGCCGCCGCGCGTCCTTGGGGCGCAGTGGGGAAACTGGGATGTTCTGAAAATAATGCTCAAGACGTGGGATGAGGGTTACATGGGTGAGATCTCAAGCACTGTTCGTGATTCACACTGAAGAAGGGTAATTGATAGGCGATTACATGGTTGACCAGGTGCGCGCGCTGGGCTCGTTAATCGACATGCACGTCTTATGGACGAACTTGTTCGTGACAACGTCGCCCCAGCATATCCACCTTATGTTGGCTACGGATTTTGCCAATTTTGAGAAGGGTAAGCTGTGATCGTGTTGTTTGCCTTGGATCTCAGAGAACAGTGGTATGTAGGACCGGCTTTTCAGAAGTCGTGGGAATCCGTGCTGGGTCAAGGCGTGTTTAATAGCGATGGTACCGTTTCGCTGTTTCAAATTAGCAGATATCTGATCTTCGTCTTCTAGGCGACATGTGGAAGTACGCGCTTTATGCTCCCAGTTGAAGCCATCAGTTGATTTGTTCCATTTTAGATTTCACCGCTCCATGACGCGCCCGTTCTTTTCACGCGACAGGATCACACATTTCGAGCTCTTCAATCATCACGCCGACATTGCCATTTCTCTCATGAAAGAACGTTTCCGCGCAGGACACGCCATTGACTTTCAGGTCCTTTTCTTCCCCTTTCAACTCAATTACACCCACCTAACCTGCTGACCAGGATCTCATCCTGAGGTTCACAGTCGACTCTGCAACTCAGTTCTTATTCGGCACTTGCGTCAATAGTTTGGCGGTCCCTTTGCCTTACCCTCATAACGTGTATCGTGGTCACTCTCAGGAGACCCAGGCCGATAACGCTTTTACTCAAGCACTTTTGCAGGCGCAAAATGTCCTCATTGATCGTCAGCGCAAAGGTTGGATCTGGCCGCTCGATGAGATTCGGGGAGATCGTACGGCCGAACCAATGAAGGTCATTGGGAACTTCATTGAACCTATCATCGCTTCTGCCTTGGAAAAGAAGAACCTTGACATGACGAAAGCGCAGGAAATTGATGATGATGATACTTTGCTCGACCACTTGGTGAAGGTGACCTCTGGTAAGTCAATACTACCTCAAGAGAGTCCAACGTGCAGCTGAATATGATCTCAGATCCAAAAGTGATTCGGGATGAAACGTAGGTCTACTACATATGCGACTGCAAGCGAGTGTTGTTGATTCCATTTTTCCAAGGTTGAACATTTTGCTTGGTACGCGCCTCAATAACTGGAACACGTTCGATTGATTCAATGTAAGCGTGTAGCTGGTCGTGATACATCGGGCATGGCTTTGACGTTGGTGATCTACTTCCTCTCCATGTATCCCGCAACCATGGCGCGTCTTCGTGAAGAAATTCTCGACAAGGTCGGACCAGAGCGTCAGCCCACGTTTGCGGATATTAAGGACATGAAGTTCCTTCGCGCTGTCATCAACGGTCGGTCCATCTGATTTATCGACCGCCAGTATGTTAACTGTATCTTAGAAACACTCAGACTATACCCGCTTGTGTGAGTCCTTTCTTATTCTAGATTGTTCAGTCCACTGACAGGTCATCAGGCCCTTCAATATCAGGTCCGTCCGTCCGTCTATCATCCTCCAGAGCTACTTTTTTACTGCTCACTAAAGGGAGTCCATCAACGCGACTACGTTCCCTGCCGATGACCCAACGGATAAACCGTATTACATCCCAAAACGTACTGGGTATGATATCTCACAATCGTCTTGTCTTGTTTGTAACCGCTTTCATGCAGTGTCGCCTACTCCGTCTTCCTTATGCACCGAAGAACAGATCTCTGGGGTCCTGACGGTACGTGCATTTTGATCGCACAGCAGGTTTCCACTGACCCCCCCTCCCCTCCTCAGCCGAGGAGTTCGACCCGGACCGCTTCCTTGACGCGCGTCTGCAAAAGTACCTCCTCCCCAACCCGTTCATCTTCCTCCCATTCAACGCTGGACCGCGGATTTGCCCGGGACAGCAGTTTGCTTACAACGAGGTCTCGTTCATGCTTGTCCGCCTGTTGCAGAACTTTTCTTCGTTCTCGTTGGTGGAAGATGCGTTCCCGCCGAGCGCTCGGCCGCCAAAAGAGTGGGCGACATGTCCTGGCCGGAAGGGTATCGAGAAGTTCTGGCCAAAGGCCAATCTCATCCTGTATAGTGTAGTGAGTGATTTTTGGAGGGGCTCACACGATGCTGGCTCACGCAGATCAACAGGGAGGGATGTGGATCAAGGGGACAGAGGTCGAGGAAACGTCGGAATGAGAAGATGTGTAGAGCGAGTCATTAGAATATCATCTTGAGCACACAGCTTTTACTATCAATGCCCTACTCAATAACCTAAACTTCCGAGAAAACTATACATGTTTTAGCACCACTGTGAACACGAATCCTAGAACAACAATACTAAGTACAAAGAATACACCATATGAATAACATGAGCGAAAAAGGACAATGAGATACAGAGAGGGAGGAGTATACAACAAGAAACATGACGGGATCCCGAAGGAGCTTGGCTGATTACTGCACTGCTGCTGCCGCGGCCGCCGTTCCAGCTCCTGCATCCGACTGCGAATGTGGCGGCGGTGGGGGTTGATGCTGGGAAGGCTGTTGTGGCCAAGCATAAACAGGGTAATATGGGGGAGGGTAGTGATGATGCATCGGCTGGTTTAGATGGGGCGGAGGGGGCATATGAGATGGACCTGGGTGGGCATAACCCAACGCCGGGTAGGAATAGTATGGATGAGGGGGAGGCGCGTACTGTGGCGGCGGACCTTGAGAAGGAACCACTGGTGTGCCATGAGGAAAGGCATGAAGAGGGACCATCGCGTGGGGAGTGGGAGAGGTGGCGGAAACTTCAGGCGAGTCCTTCTTTCGTCGCTTCTCTGGTGGAGAGTCGGGTTCGGAGTCGGTAAGAGGCCGCTTGGCATTCACATGCACGGGCTCACTTAACAGACCAGGACCGCGACGCTCTTTGGCCGGCTTGACACCCCCGCCGCTTATGGGTCCGCCTTTGTTGATAATTTCCTCCTCATCAGCATCGCCTCGGTATCGTGGCACACCGTCCGTTCCGACCTCCACCTTTGGTGGAACGCGGAAGTGGGTCTTGTCAAGGTATTCTGGGCTGATATCAAGGGATGCCAGTTCGGGGAGCGTCGAAGGTGAGCGAAGACGACCGTTGGTCACATCTGATGGTTTGTAGTAGGATATGAGATGTTGAGGAACGCCATTGATGGTTAATGAAAATGTTTTCTTCATGAGACCATCTGGTTTGAATTGGAATGGGGGCCCATGAGTGGAAGAATTGTGGGAGGCATGATGAGTATGAGCCGACAACGACCCGACGAGTGAACGAGATGCCTTTGGTTCTTGATCTTGAGGAGACTCTGCCACAACGTCTTCCTCGACTGGGGACTCCTCTTTATCTTTGTCCTTGCGCTTGCGACCGCCTCGTCCACCGGTCTCGCGGTAGAGAAGGAAATTGCCAAGGATGCGACTAGGCGACCAAAAGTAGCCATCGGTCCAGCGTTTGATACCGCTTTCTTCCTCATCAAAGACAAAGACACTTCCGCTGCATATCATCTTGCGCTCTGCGTCGACAAGGCGCCGGTTACGCGGGGAATCAGTCCACGTCGGGCGGCCTCGAGAATGAGCAAAGCATCGCCAGTGGTGGATATCCAGCCTGACCAAGGGGGATCTGGATGGGACATGTAGAGTGTCTAAAGGCATCTTTGAGCAGGCCGTTGTCAAGTGCACATGTCCTGCTCACCGTCACACGGTCCACACAAGTGGTCGTCGGCAGACGGGAGATTGGGCAATATGTCGTATATTTTCCTTTGGCACAGGCAATGAACAGACTTGCGCGCACGCAAAGCACGCCCGCAGCACCGACCTACATGGTGGTCAGCAATGAGAACGCGTTCGGCAACTTTTAAGGTTTCACCGCACTTTTAAAAAATTTAAAGTTTGCTGGCAGATGTGGCGGGAGAGGAACCCTTGGCCGGGCCTACGGACCCCCGGAGTTTCAAGCGGAGTTTTAATGCTTAGACATACGCCTGTACCTCAGGGCAAAAGTTCATTGGTCTGGATGGTGAGTTGAATTCAAGTCAATGTAGTACAATGAGTGGTGCAAAATCGTATTATCATATCCTTCAGGAATCATAGCTGCATGTTCCTCGAGAATTCGATCATCATTTTCAGTTACCGCGCCATAATCCTCCTAATCATCACGACGCGAGACATCAACCGTCCTTCGCATTCCCCAAGCCTCGTCAACATTGTCAAGATCCCAGAATCCACCTCCTGTAGTATTGCTGGTCAAAAATACATACGATTCATTAGTACTGGCGGACGAACACGGTGAAACTCAACTAACCCTCACGTACCACTTCCAAACACGTGGGCGCCCTTCTATCATGGTCTGATGTTTCCTTCGATACCTTTGAATTCCTCCTTGGCCTTCTCATCACCAGCAACCGATTTAGAGGATACTGGTCCATTGGTATAGTGCTAGACTTGAGCTGATTGCTGATCTACTGTCGAAAGACGAGATTAGACGACACAAGTCCGGTACTGACCTGGCCAAGACGCTTGACAGTATCCTAGACATCGCTAATCGCGAACACAAAGACTCAGAGCATTCAAACATTTTAGAAGACGGCGACACGACAGGATCATTGAGCTGAGACCACACTTTGCCAGCAACACGAGATCCAGCTATGGGACGAGTGATAGCGGCAATCTCAGGAGTACCAAGGGAACTAGATGCAGGATATCTTTGGTAGAACGATGGCGGTCATTGCAGGAGTGTAGCGTTTCAGGGAGCATTGATTGATTGGATGAGCAATGCCTCGACCAGAAGGCTATCAGGAGAGCATATTCAATCGCGACTCGAGTGCACAGTAAGACAGATTCCGGCGGAGACAATCGTGTGCACGTCTACTAGCCGAGAGTCTGACGCGTTCAGGCGAAGTTTTACTTGGAAGGGGAGGAGAATCCTCGAGTTCGTGTAGATGCGAGTTTTTCCTCTAAAGTACACCTGCTCTGCATAAAAGTTGGGGGGTTTTCGGTGCACTGTGATTCTGAAGGTCGCAGATGAGAATATCGATCACGTGAGTGTGTCGGGCTTGCGAACTTTCCGGGGTGGAACCGCCCGAGTTGCTCAAACGGGTACAAGTGCCTTGGAATATCTCTCGAGTCTGTCGAAATTGGAGGGCGGTAGTCACACATATTCCGCAACTGTGGTCGACCATCGTTCTCCATATTACGCGCTTCGAGGAGGAGGCATACGACACGTGGAACGAGTATTTGTGCCGCAGCCGCGAGAGGTCCAAGTCCTTTGCTTCTCTCCATTCTTGTGTGCACATCCCAAAACATTCTCGCCTCTTCTATCTGCCCTACTCTCTTCGCCAGTGCTCACCGGTGGCGGCGTCTGATCTTGGATATTCCGATGCAAATGCACTACGCACTATCACATAGCCCGCCTTCATTTGCATCGAGAATTCTACAGACGAGCGGCCACTTTACAAAAGAGGCTTTGGAGGAATGTTCAAAAAACGCACCCAAACTGCGCCAGGTGGACATTGAAGCGCCTCTATTGCATAACAATAGTCTCCCGCTACAGCAAATAGATACGCTCTACACGTTCGGCGCCCAGGACCTGACAGCAGTGTTGCGGTTGCGGGCATTCCCCGAGCTCAATGATGTGACTCTGAGTTTCTGCAGAGGAACAGCTCATCTATTTCCTCTGTTCGGAGACCTTTATCTTCCGATTGACTCGTTGTCGTTATACCAGGAAGCTGACGCGCCCGGTCGGTGCATCACCGAGGTGTTCGGGCTTATGGTGTTGCCCTACCTGCAGTACCTCCAGCTGGCTTTTGACAGTTCGATTCAGTTACCGACACACTGGCCCGAGAGTTCGTTCGGGTTTTCGTCGCTGACTATCGGAGGTCTGGCGGTGGACTATGCACGACCTGATGACGTTGACGAGCTCATATTGTTCTTGTCAGTGACAAAGGACGTCGAGGACCTAGATCTCGAAGATAGTCGCATCTCCTCTGAGATCATTTCTAACCTCACTCTCAATTCCACATCTTCCGACTCTTCCCCTCTTCTACCTGTGCTGAAGACACTTGAATGTATCATTGGGCCAGACGACCATGAGGCCATGTTCGAGATGGTGCTTTCTCGTATTGAGCATACTGTGCCCTTACGAAAGCTCCGTCTCAACACGCCCTTGGTCTTGGAGAATGCGGCCAAGGCTGCTCAATAGGAGGAGATTTGTGCTTCAAAGGTGGAATTTGCTCTTATTACCGAGGGGTTCTATGACTAGGAATACCTCTAAACTGCGAGGTCTGTCTGCCAAGATGACATATGGTAATATTTCATAACCGTACACTAGAGAATCTACAGAATTCATTTACAAAATACGATCTACAATAATAACTCAAGAGAAAGTACACTAGTCTAAGCTCAAGCCTTGGAGAATTCATTCCTCCCTTTCGCATCTTGCTTCACCCAAATGCTAACACTTCCAGCGGAGCACCTGAAGTCAGCCCATCCATCCTCTCCAATGACAACTTCGCCTTGAGACCAACCCAACACATCCGTCCATTTCTCGTTGGCACGGTGCTGTGTAGAAAGTAAACTGATCTGAGCGAGACGAGAGAGAGCGAGATTATTCGTACCTGTCCAACTTCCATGCGCTTTGACCTGAAAATAATCAGCACACTCAAGCGATAACAGCAAAGGTACTTACCCTTCATCGGAACCATTGCAAAGTACGACTGCACATCCATCCTTATCGCCCTCTCCCATTCGGACCCACCCAACACAGTTCATGTGATCCCAATAGTCTCTCACTTCTCCGTACGCATACAGCTTCCTCGCCCGTATGATATCGCCAAGCTGAGAAACTGGTTCCTGCGGATTTTCTCCCGCTGTGCCGTACAGGTCGCCATAGAAGACGCAAGGGTATCCATCCGGTCGGAGAAGAATCAGTGAATAGGCCAGCGGTTTGAACGACGACGAAACCCAGCTCTCCAAAGCCTGCCCGACTTGTGTACTAGATATTTGTGTAAGTTGATACTGATGATTGAAGGATTGTTCACTCATACTCGTGATTGTCAACAAGAGTAACTGCGTCGATAGGTCGTCTTTGTACGACCGTCCCGTCCCAGATGGCCCTCATATCAAAGTCGTTTCCACGATCCCCCGCCTCCTTGAAGTTATAATGCAACGGCGCGTCGAAGACGCTAAACTATTAAGGCAATCAGCATTTCTGCATGAGATGACGGACCATTGACCTACTTGAGTCCCAAGGGAATCCAGATACTTCTCCAAATCTTCAAGCGAATCCTTCCAGAACTCGCCGACAGCAAACATTTTCGGTTTGTCAGTCTCTGCGCGAACACTTTTGACGAAATCCCCGATGAATGCGCTGTCGATATGCTGCATGACGTTGATAAAATGAAGGGCAATGCAGAACAATGACATACCTTGACAGCGTCAAATCTGAACCCAGACGCGCCTGTCTCCTTGATAACCCACTTGCCCCAATTCAGCACATCCTCGCGCGCTTCAGGGTGGTTATAATCGATATCTGCGCCCACTACATCTAGCATTAGATCGTGTCGTAGAATTGCGGAAAAGGAAAACGCACTCAAGTAATCATAGTTGTTGTTCTCGTCATCGACCCCCTGTGCCCAGTTCTTGCCATCTCCCTGGATGCGATATATAGCAGTCTTGCCATTCTTGTCGTTATAATCAACGCCGGTGAAGTGGTTGAAATTCCACTTGAATTTGCTGTACTGCACGATGGTGAGCTCGCAATACCGAGTAACGTTCCACGGTGCGTACCTTGTCTTTTCTGCCAGGGAATGTGAGACCAGTCCAACCCTAGCAATCACCGTGCGTTAGAAAGTCGTGAGTATTCGTGTACGTACATACCTTGATGTCGTAAAGTCCCGAAATCTCCTTCTCTCTATCATTGTTGTCGACTTCTACAACGCCGAACTTTTCTGTGCGATCCGCGCCGAATCTACGCGTCTTAATGGATGATACACGTTGTAAAACAAATACACACACCTATGGTTCAAGACCGCATCGATATATGTCACCATTCCGCGTTCCTTGGCCTTTTTGACGAGCTGCAAGAGTTCTTCCTTGGTGCCGTACTTGGTGCGCTGGCCGCCTTTCTGGTCAAACTCGCCTAGATCATACAGATCGTAAATGTCGTATCCAACACTTTCCTGGCCGGCGGCCTTTGTAGGAGCTGCGACATTGTCAGAATAGCACAGGGGATGTCTTTGAGGACACTTACGCGGCAGCCACATCGCCGTTATACCAAAGGACGCGAGCTCGTCGGTTTTCTTGGCAAGTTTGTTCCAATGAACGCCATTTCCCTCGCTGTACCATTCAAAGGCTTGCAGCTGCTCGTCGTTGTCAGAGTCGACATGAAGAGATAGCTCGACGACGCTCGCACCATAGTGTAGTTTTGGCCCTGGGCAGATTCGGCGGCGTTGGCGTCGGCAGACATGGTGAACAAGATGTAGGGAAAGGAAAAGGGCGTTCAAGTCGATACATGATAGCGTCGCTTTTAACAAACCAGGTCATGACGTCAACAACGAACAAACGCGTCAGAGGGGTCGCAATACGCGTCATTCAGCAACTCTCCTTTCAAAGGTCTATTACTGTTGCTCTCTCTTCTCCTATTTACTCATAGACTTCATCGTCTTCCTGTTACTATGGTTCCATTCAACAACAGTCTTTGGACTCTTCTTGTTGACTACGCCAACGCAAATCGACCGTGTCGCTGTCAATGCTCTTCCCTAGTATAATCTACTCCTGCGTTGAATGCAATCTCGCTTCGTTGATGTGGCCTAGCTGTACTTCGTCTGGCCCCAGCTCTACCGCAGACTCAACACGACTCTAGATCAGCCAACTGTAAGCCATCTCTGATGCCGCGCCTCGTCTTGCTGTCTATGCTGGTCTTATCAACATTTATGACTTTAGATTTGGTGATCGCGTGAACTCCATATTCCCCAACCTCGACTACGTTGACTTAACCCATAGCACAAGATGCGGACCAGTCAAAGTATCCGTACTCTAGAATTCCTTGTCAAGCGCAAAGAATCAACCATGCTGTTAAGGCCGTAGCCAGAGTATTTTTTCGACGTGGCTCGCTCATATCCCGCCCATCGATCTTTCGCATCTACGTGAATATACTTGAACTGGAAATAATCAACAACAAGGCCCCTTGTCCTTCTGTCTGATTATGGCAGTCAAGGAATCTGAGTTATTTGTGTTACCGAAAGCGATAGCCTCTCGCGTTGTTCACCTGCAGGTCAAAAAAGGATGGCAACTTGCCGTTCTAGGTTAGTCCTCCTTCCATTGGCAGATAAGCGTGCTTATTGACCGTAGAGCCCGACGCAAAGTTCAAAGACGGGAAAGACCTTACGAACGCGCAGCTGCTCATTTGGTCCTGTGCCAACTCTAAGAAATAGCTCACTATGTAGCCCTCGTACTTTGCATAGAGCGCTTTACCGACTCCAACGACATTCGCGGACATGCAGATGCATCGCCTGGAGGGACACTCCTGTCTAACCTGTACGAAATGTCGACACATCGAGTTCGAAAGTGTCATCCAGGCCCACTTTCCCCGAAAGTAAGCTTCAAGCGTATAAGTGCACTGAGCATAGGATGAAACTCGGGGTGTGCATGGTGGTACACGTGTATCACACGCGTTGCGGAAGCGATATTTCTGAACACCTGAGGCGATGGTTTGACCGACAGTTTACTCTACAACATCATCATACTGCTGTTCTAGACTTGAGGCCTGATTGAATACATATCAAATACACGTCCTTACAGTGCGCTCCATGTCCTAAGCAAATCTAACTCTAATTTTGCCTCTCGCGTTTATTGCGCGACCACGCGTATGTCATTCCTTTTTGGAGCTATTTGAATAAAGAACAGGCGATAGCCTTCAGATTAAGGGGATTGCCGCCACTGTATGCCACGTGCTTTAAAGGGATGTAGGGACGGGCTCGATCAAGGTTTTTTCCAAACTTGACGTCTTCCCCCAAGCAGTCCAGCAATGCAATCAGATTCCATGGTATACGCGCTCCACTTTGTCATGAACTGTCTAGATTGACTGTTGGTGCTAAAGGATGTATTCGACGAGGCACGTCTGCATGACTACACAGATGAGCAACTACTGCTCTTCATCGGAAATTCGCCATGCTTCGCAATAGATGAAAATTTTTCCTCTCAGACACGCATTCTTTCCCACTCCTTCGTCGCCAAACACAGCTACCGCTACCGAAATCGGTATCCTGCAGACGAAATAGAAGGCATGAAACTTGCGACTCGCATTGGAGTACGAGTCCCGAAACTACATCGCGTCGTTCCTGCCGAAAACGACCAAGGAGCCTATCTAATTATGACACGTATTCATGGGCGCGTCCTCGCCGACATCTGGATATCTCTCGGCTGGTGGCGCACCATTCGCCTCGCGTTACAGCTTTCGCGTTTTGTGAAGCTCATGCATAGCGTCACCTCCCTCACCGGCGGCAGTCTTTCCACTGGGGCCGCTCTATGCACTGCTTTTGACGAAGACAAGTCTGGTCCTGTCCTCCACGCTTCTCCCACTGTATTTGCAGAGTATATCAATTGGTGGGTTCTATTCTCGCGGCCTCCGAGGTTTATAGCACGTCCGGAACATGCCATTGGCGCGGAAAAACACCACGTCTTCTGTCATACGGATCTCAGCCCCCATAACATGATCATGGATAACGCCCACTTGCTTTGGCTTATCGATTGGCAGGACTCTGGGTTCTATCCCTCGTACATGGAACATAACGGAATGCGGTTGAACATGTCTTTGGAAAACTCGTGGTGGGGTGACTTGGCGTTTTGGCGGTGGCGGCTCTTTCGATGGCTTGTGACTGGCAGCCATCCGAAGGAGGAGAACGCCGTAAGTATGGTCCGGAACCGGTCCATGACATTCCCGCATGCGCGTAGAGGGCTTCCTAGCGGTCGAGACAGGTATGGCTGTCATCTTCATTGAATGAAGGCACTTAATGATTTACGTGCAACAGTCTTCGCCAGCTATACCCGCGCACAGGGCACAGGGCGAGCGGCTATGTACAGAGTATGCCGATTGAACACATTCAACATGTTGCCGTTATGCATGCTGCCCTTTCGACGTCTGTCAATCTCCCGGGCTAAAAGAACCGACCACTTTTACATGTGGGAATGCTCTTCATCCTGGTAAGGGGCCGCAGTTTCGCGGGCTTCAGCTTCTCACCGTATATTTCTCAGTTCTCTTCTGGTTCAATATATGTGGTTTTGGGCGAACGGACCCTTTCATAACCTTGTTCCACTCTTGTACACACAATCTCATCCGTTCCGGTCCAGTGCCGGGCTCCACTCATTCCGCACTGCTAAAGTTCCCCGCCCTGGTATCTGCTATCCCGATAATCTATTGCCACCGCCAATGCTGCAATACTCTGATCTATCATCTCTGAGGTCATTCGGTACGCGTTTCGTTTTGTCCCTTCCGGCAAAGCGTGCGTATAAATACACGTCCCATCTTTTCCAGTCTCCTTAAACCTCAACAATCCCCACCCCGATGGCGCCCCCACTTGATGTTGCGGAGTATATCGACAGATACCCGTGGGGCGAAGATTGCCATTGGGTGACTGAACATTTCTCGTTCAAAACACTCCCCGCTATTGTCGAGAGGGTTCATTTTTGTGCCGCGAATAACGAACGGAACGAGGTGATGGTGAAGGGGGCGGAGCCGGTGAACCACTGGATGATATTTCTCCAGACGGGGGCCAAGACTTCTGTGCGAGTGAGCATCAGCTCCGGGGAGAATTCCACCGATCCTGGGCTCATCGGGCTCATGTCCTTGCCGTACATCGTCTCGCACTACTCCCCGCGGGTCGTCTCGTCGAACATCATCGTGCCGGGGCTCACTGTCGAGCGCGTCTTTCGGATGTTGATCGAGAATGGGCGGGATCGATACAAGTTCACCGACCAGCATGTTGGGTGCAGGTATTGGTGTTGTTGTGTGGCGGAAGACTTTGAACGCCAGGGTTGGGTTGCGAGAGGGCTTGCGGAGAGGGTGTATCAGGAGGCGTCGTGGTACTACCCGGACATCAAGAATACGAGGGATAGCTTCAGAGCGCATTCCCCGATTGTGGCGGCTTCCTTCTTCTGGTATGCTCCTCGTCGTGTCGAGACCGATTGCGCACTAATGCAGTATGACAGACTCACATGTTTGTTGCGATTTTTACGTATCACGCTCTCACTACTGTATTATCTATGTTCCTTGCGCTGCGTTACATAACAGTAAGTACTCTACAGTATCCTTAATTTGTTCATCAGATACCCCGATACCCGACTTCTTGTATATAATACGGCAGCTTCAAAGAGGGTAGCTCGAACGTGGTTTAGTACTGCTCAATCACGCGCCACTGTAACTCTGTTGAAGCGTCAGTCAAACTCATATTCCTCCGTGGCAGACAAAGCCAGTAGTGCGCCACCTACGACCTAGGCCAACATCGATTGCTCGTGGCGGAGAAGAACAAACCGTACTAGTGGCAGACTGGTGACGTTCTTCGTATTGAAATGGCTGACCATTGAGCGGCGGAATAGACCTGCGATGGGAAAGGGGATCTATTTTGTTCCAAAGAATTGAGATACAGTAAGACTTCTCCACCTAGTGTATGTACGCACTCAGCTTCGAATGGAGCACACTTATTGCTTATAGACTAGTGAGAGTTTGATTGGCAGCTAACACGATGAAAGATCTGTGGCGCGTCCGAGAGTTGGAAATGTCAAGTTGCAGCGTCTCTGACAGATTTGCCTAGTCAAACAAACTTTCTTAATCTGCATTGAGGTTGTATAGGATGGGGAAATGAACAGTGCGACACAGGAGTAGCTTTGCAAGTACTCAGTGAGGAGTCGATCAGCCTAGGGGCCTCGTCTTTCCTTTTTCGGCTTCGTTGTATTTTTCTTCTGTTCATCACTTCAGTCGACATGTCGTTGAGCTCCTTGCTGCTAGCGTCTGCATCCAAGAAGGACGTTGAACTCGATGCGCTCTTTTCCAATGTTAGTTTTGCCATATTCTTCCTCGATGGTGCTTATCATCGCGTCTAGGCTCCTCCGGTTGCAGGACCGTCCACGATGATACAGAAGAAGCGGAAAAGCGAAGCCGGAAGAACCTGGGCCAGAGAGAAAGAAAAAGATCAAGGGCGAGGCCAAAAAGGAAAAGGTAGAGAAGCAGAAAAAGTGGCCAAGCACAAGGACGTTTCGGACGAAGAGCTAGATGGCCCGGAGGAGGCATACGAACACGCCAAAGTGAAGCCTGCAGTCAAGAGGAAGAATCTGATGACGAGGGCGACCCATCGACACTGGTTCACGAATCTATGCGGAAATCACCCGGCGACAAGAAAAAGAAAGGATATTTTGTACCTCGGACGAGACGTCAGAGCAGCGGAACCAGAGGACGATCTTTGTCGGCAATCTTCCCATAGAGGTCGCTGAAAAGAAGGTGGGTGTCCAATATTGCTTGTTACTTGTTCTAAGAAAATACAAGGCTGGATTAAAACAACTCAAACGACACATCCTCTCTTTCGTTCCGACGCGAAAATCGAGTCTGTCCGATTCCGTTCCATCGCATTCCAGACTCCCACATCCAAACTTCCCGATGAAGATGATGACAAGGCTAAGTCGAAGCCCAAAGCCAAGGAAAAGATACGCGCTCATGACCGTGAGCGCACGTCTGCTTGGAAGGACGACGAGGGGGACAAGGGCGACGAGAAAAAGTTTCTCACTCCAGGCCAGAAAAAGCGCATCGCATTTATCAATCACGACTTTCACTCGTCCGCTCCAGCGTCAACGCGTATGTCGTATTTGCCCATCGCGCAGACACCCGGACGCGAGTCTTACGAGGCTGCCCAGCTTGCGGCAGAAAAGTGCAACGGCACAACATTTATGGAACGCTTATCAGAGTAGATGTGGTCGGAAAGCCTGACACGGTCGGCGATCCAAATGTCGGTGTTTGTCGGTAATTTGGACTTTGCGAGCAAAGAGGAGGATTTGAGGGTATTTTTTGAAGGAGTGATGAGTGCTGAACGAGGGCCGCCTCCGGAAGGCAGTACATGGGTGACGAGGGTGCGCATTGTACGTGACCGCGAGACGCAGCTGGGTAAGGGCTTTGCGTATGTGCAGTTTTCCGTACGTTTTTTCCTCCCTTTCCTGCTCGACACTCTATTGAACTGTCCGGTTCTAGGACAAACAATGCGTGGACGAGCTCATAGCGCTCGAGGAGGGCAAAGTCAGGTTTGCGAAGCGTAAACTGAGAGTGCAGCGCTGCAAGAATCTTGCCGGGAAAGCTACAGCTACCAAAAAACAACACAAGCACCTACAGCGAAAATCCCGGTCACTGTACGCGCTGGCGATCCTACGCTTGGGGACCGGCTAGCACATCTTGACAAGGACGCGCGCAAGAAGGTCAAGTCGACAGATGTAGACAGGGTGGCGCGTCGGCTAGAGAAGAAAAAGGCGCGACACGCGTTGGCCAAGGATGGAGTGAAGGCGCGCGACAGGGTACGCAAAAAGACGACCGGGTTTTCCAAAGCGAAACCTGGTGCTTCAAAGCCTGCGAAACGCGTGAGGAGTGAACAGAGTTTGTCGAAACGGAATATGAAGAAGTAGATAACATATCAAGCTCTTGCTATTGATGGAATTCCTAGCACAGCAAGCCTAGTCTGGACTTGATCGATGAATTGTGGCGCGTTTCTGGTTGGGAGTGAGTCAGGACACGTGCCAGAGATCGTCCATCTTCCTTCACCCGCCACTACTGTCAAATCTCTCCTCCCATGATCGACAAGTCTAGCCTGACCGGGTTCACTCCTGTGGGCCGGGGACACCTACGAAAGACTTCACCAACTCCTCTGGCCGAGAGGGCCAACTTCAAGCCAACTGGCTGAGCCTGAGCGCTTGGCCCTGTACATCAAAACCTTCAAACCAGACTTGAGCTTGGGCCTTTTGACGGACGACCAGGATGGCGACGCGACTGTCATGCACATGGAGCAGCCTCCGCCAAGCCATCGATTCGCTATATCGACCTCACTGAGCATCGGAGCCTAGCCGTCCACCGTCTCAGTCCATTGGACAAGATCATTGTGCGGCAAGAATATGTCTGTTTTCCCCGCTTACAGTATGAGTAGGCAAGAGTATCGGCGCATGCTACTTCCTCTTCCGTTTGCTCGCTTCCGGCCAGTCGGTCTTCTTCCTTCCAGACACGCACACAATTTACTACTTTTCCGAAGCCGGCGTCGACATTATAGACAGTGTCAATGGCTACAACTTCGACACATTGGTCGTCAGCAATGCTGTCAGCCGCAGCTGGGTCCTCATAGACGACATCGGTTATCAAGAGTAGATCCCTGATTCCTGGGTTGAATCAGCCAGTTGCTTGGTATGGACGTCGTCGCCAATGGACAGGCGCATGCGCCATTTCATGAAACAGTATCGGGCCACCCCTTGGTACATGATGCCATGGTCATTTGAAGAATTTGCAGCCATAACGTATGTATTCCATTCTCCGGAAAGCCATGTTGACCTTCCCAAATAAAGGACACTGGAGAACAGAGACCCTAATGATGTTTGGGCCAGGTTTACCATGAGCGGACCAGTCACGCGGAACCTCGTTCGCCGCGATTCGATGGTCACCGTGGCCTATATTGACGAGATCATCAACAAGGCTCTCGCTGATAACCTATTCCATTTCGCGACCTGGGGCGTTTTTCCACCAGGTTGAAGAGATGTTTCTTATCCAACCTCAGCAAGTGTTTGATGAGGCTGGACGACCTTCCCTTCAACGGAAGGAGTGCTCTTTTGACTTTCTCTTTAACTATGTTGCCAGCCGCACTGCGGAGCTGATGGAGCGGCACATGGAGAAGGTTCGGCGACAGCTGGTAGATGCGTTCAACAGCCCCTACACACGGTCAGCGGCCAGCAAGCTCGTCGAGAGCATGCTCCATCGCGCACTCATTCATCGGAAGATTGATGTTCCGACCGCCTTTGGTGGTGGCTCAGTCAAAGGAGAACTCGAGCTCATCGGCCAAGCCAAGGACTTCTTCCTCGAAACCCACACGGAGGACCAGCGCGACTGCCGTCCACTATATCTTCGGCCGCAATCGTCCAACTTTGCTGCTGTCGATGCTATCCTCATTACGTCGACCGTACTCTGCCTGATTCAATCTTCTCTTGCTACATTGCCTTCATATTTTATCAAAATCGTACTCCAGATCCTCGCCAGAATCAAAACCAACAAGATCGCAGTAGATTCGCTTGACCTGGTTTATTGTGTTGTTGGCACCGATGAAGATCGTGTCAAAGGGCTTGTGCGCGAGGCGAGCAAGAATCTAACGGTACAGGCTAGCCCACAGGCCGAAGAGCTGGGAACTTTTTCCGAAATCGATCTTACAAGGCTGAGCAAGTTAGAGGTGAAGGGCCTTGTGTTGGACACGCAGAAAGGGCTCGTGCCGGCATTGTAGTTAGGTCTTGCTCACTTGTAACTGTATGCTGTGAAGTGTTATAGCGTAATTTAAGAATTCTCAATTTCATTCGGACTCACCGAGACATAATCCTCGCCTACTGCTATAATAATATCGCGATTCGCATCTGCCCAATTGTCTGCATGGCTCCCTCCATGAAGTCTATCGTTTCTGGCTTTGATTTCGGACTTGAATTGTGCGTGGGAGTTTGATGCACGTGCCAGGATCGTCCTCGTACCTCGACCACGACCATCTCAATAGCTGAAAATGGTTATCCACGCGACCGTGAATTGTGATATGGGAGAGGTTGGTTATGAACGCGTAGCTGTACCGGGTTGACGTCCTGCCATCAGGGATACAGTTTATATGCCATGGTAAAAGTCCTCGTACTATTACCTGCCAGTCCACTTGACACCCACGCAGGGCGACGACGAAGCGCTCATGAAGACCATTCACCTCGCGAATATCGCCTGCGGATTTCACGCATCGTCTGTGCAATGGTTCATTCTCCAAGTTCTCTTGCTCATGCGGTTATTCCGCAGAGACTTCGCTATAATGGACAAGACGGTCAAACTTGCTAAGGAAAACGGAGTCCTTATCGGTGCGCACCCGTCTCTTCCTGACAGGCAAGGATTTGGGAGGAGGGAGATGGCTATGGAACCGGTCAGCTCAACACAAGTGTCTCACAATATTTGCTTGACATTCTCAGGATGAATTGGCGTCCTGCTTCGTCTATCAGGTCGGAGCGCTCTCGGGATTCACTCGTATTCATGGTCTTGAACTCAATCATGTACGACGTGGCCATTGCCTTCGCAGATTGTGCTCACCGTAAACCAAGCTAAAACCCCATGGCGCAATCTACGGACAGACGGCCAGGTCGCTCGAACTGGCTAGAGCCGCCGTAGTTGTTGCAAAAGCATTCAACGTTGCTTTCATGGGTCTTGCGAATACCTGTCACCAAAAAGCTGCCAATGAGCTCCACGTTCCATTCATAGCAGGTGGGCAACTCCATACAATTCAGACTCTCACGATTCATCGCTGCTGCGTTATAGAGTGGTTTGCCGACTTGGACTACACTGAGGCCGGGAAACTCATTATCACCAAGTACGCGTTGTTTCTACGCCATGGGCTAGAGACTGATTTCTTACAGGAAACACACTCCCATTGCTTTAGAGGAAGTCAAAGCTCGGGTATGTTTGTCGGTTCTGAGGCATACTTTTGCCGTCTAAATCTGCAATCAGGTCACCAGGATGCTTCAAGACGGACTTGTTACCACCCAAGGTGGAAAGTACCTCCCAATCGGTAACGTCAAGGAAGTGTCGATCTGTGTTCATTCCGACACTCCGGTGAGTGGCGCGTCCTCCAAGTAAACCATGCACCAAAGCTCTTTCTTTCATTACTAGGGTTCAGTCGAGATTGCGGAAGCCGTGAAGCAGCTGGTTGACCAGAATAACGCGTGATCCACTATGTGAATGCATGTGGCGGCATCTGACCTTTGTTGTACTATTATCTTTGTGGCCGAGAGGGCTAAGATTGTCCCGTTACCAAAGCTCGAAGACGCATTAAGGCATACCCGCTGTGAGACCTAAAGCCTTATCTCTTGTTGAAATTGCATCCCCACGGGTGGGGTCAACTGACTGATTGTGTTTAGCTCCAGCTTTCCTCCATTCCATCATCTCATGGACGCGGAAAGTTCAAGGACACGCAGAAGGTCCTCGTCGCCAACCGGGGTGAGATTGCTGTGCGGATTTTGAAGAGCATGAAGAAGCTCGGCCTTCGCTCGGTGGCAATATACACGCAGGCAGACGCGACTGCTCCGCACGTCATACTTGCAGACGAGGCTGTAGCACTCTTGCCATATACCAACGGGACCAGGACCACGGATGCCAACGCGTATCTTGATATTGACGCTATCGTCTCCATCTGCCAAGAACACGAAGTGACGCTCGTACATCCAGGATATGGGTTTCTCTCAGAGAACGCCACCTTTGCCAGGCGTTTGGCAGAGAAGAACATTACACTCCTTGGGCCGGGTGCACAGACGATCGAGGATATGGGGTTGAAACACAGAGCGCGAACGTATGCTGTGGAGGCCGGTGTTCCTGTGGTCCCCGGCTCAGACGGGCTGCTCACGAGTGTGGAAGATGCGGAACGGATAGCAGAGTCGCTCGGATACCCGGTTATGTTGAAGGCTACGGCAGGTGGCGGGGGCATTGGTCTTTCCATCTGCCGTGATGTTGAGGACTTGCGGAAGAATATGGAAACAACGCAACAACGCGCCAAGGTACCGTATCGCTTTACTTTACGACGTCTTCTTTATGGTTTATTGATATTATCAGGTCATGTTTCACGATGGGGGTGTTTTTCTAGAGAAATACATTCATTCCTCGCGCCATATTGAAGTACAGGTACGGATTTGCATAATGCGTTCTCGGTTTTTGTGCCAACAAAAATCAGATATTCGGAGACGGATCTGCCCATGTCATCCATATGGGAGAACGCGAATGTAGTGTTCAACGCCGGCATCAGAAGCTCATTGAAGAGGCTCCCAGTCCGTATCTTGTAAGTCGTCCAGGTGCGTTGTTGTTTCGTATACATCAACAAAGGCTCATCCTACGAAGACCTTCGATCCAAAATATGCGGATCTGCGGTTAATCTTGGTCGGGCTATCAACTATAAATCTGCAGGTGAGTTCTTGAGGACTGTCCGATATCTAGCATTCGAGCGCCACTATAGGCACCGTCGAGTTTCTAGTCGATGATGATACCGGAGCCTATTACTTCCTGGAGATGAATACACGCCTTCAGGTTGAGCATGGGGTGACAGAGATGCTTTACTCGGTTGACCTCGTCTCTTTGATGCTTCAGCAAGGGCTGCATGAACGCTTTTCGGGCGGCCAGTCGGGAGTACCAGCTGAGCTCCTTGATCAGCGTCTCTTCGAGACTCCTCCCGGCCATCATGTTATTGAGCTTCGCGTTTACGCGGAAAGTCCTTCTCAGAACTTCATGCCATGCCCTGGCATTCTTCAACGCGTTAGCTTTCCCAAAGCCGATGACACTATTAGGATAGACACCTGGGTATGTTGGTTTCTCGCCTTTCGTATCGTGCTGATGTAACATTCAGGTCTCGACGGGGACTACGATTACTTCTTTATACGACCCACTTTTGGCGAAACTCATTTACAAGGAAAGGTCGCGGCCTGGTGTCATTCAAGGTCTGATGGATTGCATTCGGAACGACGTTGTCATCCAGGGGCCCCAAAACAACATCCCTTTCCTGAATCAGATCTTGAACGACAAGTCCTTCCGAGCAGGGCGAGTAACATCTGAATGGATTGACCGCGGTAACGTACAATACATTCCAAGGTAGATGCAACACGGTTTTTGGTTGTCATAAAGTCTTATTCATGATGTTCTACTAGCGCGTTGACCGTTATATCGCCCGGTATTGAGACGACGGTTCAAGCGCTCCCCGTCCGAGACACAGGTCTTGGTATTCCTCCGAGCGGTCCCATGGACACCTTCGCATTCCAAATCGGCAACCTCTTAGCTGGAAATACTCGAACTTGTGAAGGGTTGGAGCTTGTTATGCCTCCCGGGGTCGAAATTTCCAGTCCTTTGGCATTTGTGGCGCAGTTTCATGTGCAAGCAATAGTGGCTGTGACGGGTTCCGGACGTGTCTTTGTCGATGATGAAGAGAAACCAATGTGGAGTCGTCTTTCTATTCGCGCAGGTGGTAAACTACGCGTAATAAGTCATGAATCGGGCGGTTTGAGGTGTTACCTTGCCATTTTCGGGGGTTTCCCTGATATACCTGAGTATCTTGGTTCAAAATCTACGTCGATGGGTATGGGAGGGTATCAGGTACGCCCAGTCCTCGCACTCTATTCTATCTTAATTGTTGATTAGGGAAGACCGCTTCGCGTTGGCGACGTGCTGACTATATCGCCATCGGCCGCTAGTGAGCAGTTGTCTTTGCCCGCGTCATTGGTACCAGAGTATCCTAAACGTTGGACGTTGTATGCCTTGCCAGGGCCTCACGATGACACGGAGTTCATTACTGAGCAAGGGCTAGAAAGATTTTATGCTTATCAATGGAAAGTTAGCTCGGCGAGCAACAGGATGGGTATTCGTTTGGAGGTCGATCGCTCAGATTCCAGTGACGACGTGTTGCAGTGGGCACGCCAGAACGGCGGCGAGGGAGGATCTCATCCCTCTAACATCTTGGACAATGGGTATGCAAGAGGCTGCGTCAATCTCAATGGCGATACCCCGGTCATTCTGACAGTGGAGGGTCCGAGTATGGGTGGCTATCTCTGTATTTCTACCGTAGCGAGCTCAGACCAGTACGCTTCGTTCGCCGAACCATTTGGAGACAGTTTTCTGACTGATGTTGGATAATAGGTGGAAATTTGGCCAATTACAACCCGGAAATACCGTACAGATGCACCGCATCACCTATCAGGATGCGATGAGGCTGCGATCTCACTCTGAACGTTGGCTCGATGCCGTGGAAGGCCTGGTATCTGGCGAGACACCTATGATCTTTGACCCGCGCGTCGTGTTCCCGGAGATGATGGCACCGCTTGATACAAAATTACATGTCTCGGCCCCTACAGCGCACAAACCGAGAGTAGTATTCCGCCAGGTAGGGCTACGAACTAGCTTGTCCCAGTTTTCTAACGTTTTCCCCAGGCGGGTGATTCGGCGATTCTTGTCGAATACGGAGATATGACGCTAGATCTGACAATTCGAGCTAGAATACATGCTCTAGAGGCGGGGCTTCGAAGCCAGGCTATCCTTGGTATCAAGGAGATTGCGCCTTGTATACGGTCGACGATGGTAAGCAACGAATACATCTTGCATTTGTCACACACATTCAAATGCGTTTTGTTGCAGATTCAATTTGACCATACACAAGTCTCGCAGGCAGATATGTTGTCGGCACTGCTGAATGCCGAGAGATCTTCGCCTGACAAGCTAGAAGACATAGAGTTCTGTGGACGTAAAATCACGTTTCCCATCGTATTGGATGATAGATGGACGAAGGAGACACTTCGACGTTACATGCAATCTGCGCGCGCGGAAGCCGCGTATCTACCCAGTAATATCGATTATCTGGCAGCAAATAATGGTATTGAAGGCGGCTCGGAGGAGACGTTGAAGCTCCTTGTGTCTTCCCCTTGGGTACGCCAACCAGGCTGGCCTGTTCATCATATTTCTGAACCAACCTGTAGCTGGTCTTGGGCGTCGGTTTCTACCTAGCTTGTCCATTCCTCGTTCCTGTTCGTCTTTATCTCACTTCATATTCCAAGCTTTCTTATATCGGCATAGATAGATCCCCGAGCCCGGTTGGTGGCACAGAAGATGAATCCGTCGCGGACGCATACTCCGCGTGTTAGTTAACTGGTCGTCAATGACTGCAGCTGACAAGATACCTTCCAGGGTGCCGTCGGAATTGCGGGATTGGTGGCAGCGATCTATCCCGTCGAATCTCCTGGTGGATATCAACTATTTGGTCGTACACTGCCTACTTGGGATGCGTGGGGAAAAGGTCCTGACTTCGATGCTCATAAGCCATGGTTGTTGGAAGCATTTGATCAAGTATGTTTCAGTAATTCGAGGGTTATTGCTCATGTCCTGATCGAGAGTAGGTTGTCTTTGAACCCATATCAGAAACTCGACACGAAGAGGTAGGTAGATTCGGAGTCATGTTCCTTGGGGAGAGACATTTACCCCTTCAATAGCTCGAACAAGCTTTCGACAGCGGGCGGTATGAATTCAAGGTAAAGCCTTCACATTCAACGTCCCACTTTGTCATATTAAATGGAAGCTGTTCAGATCGAACCAACTGTTTTCTCCATGAAGGACCACCTCGACTTCATTTCTAGTGTAGAGAAGGACGTCTCCGAATTCAAGACACGTCAGAAAGCCGCCGTTATTCAAGAAGAAGCGAGGTGACTTCTAGTCTTGGCTTGTCTTCTGTCGTTCATTAATGATTGCGGAAGAGAAGCTGAATTACTCAAGCTCTGGCAGAATACGAAAACCAGTTCCCAGGACTCGGCACAAGGTGAGAACCATTCATTGAGCTCCGTCACCCCATGACCTTGTATTCTAGAGTTCCAGGAGACTTCATATTCGGTATCCGCGATACTAGCGGGTTCCGTATCGAAGCTCAATGTAGCCATTGGGGACATCGTAGGACGTTCCGACCAACCTATAGTGGTGTTGGAGGCTATGAAGACCGAGATTGCTATTACTGCAGGCGAATCGAATGTCGGCAAACGAGTTTCCGGGTTTGGTCACAACGTAAGTGTGGGCAAGGAGGTACAGGCTGGCGATAGGCTCGTCTACTTGGAAGAGGTCTAGAAATACAAGGAGCAGTACGAAAGCGATGGATAGATAGTAAATAAAATATGGCGAAGTGATATCCAGATCAAGCTTCAACTTTGATCCTCTTCGCACTGGGAGGTGTCGATATCACAACCTCCACCTTGGCTGTTGGCACTCTCCTTGACGAAGAGGGTGTGCTCGGCCAACCCTGCGACAAAACCAGTGGTGATAAACCTCCATCCGGATCACGGTCAATCTTTCTCCGCGCCGGAGTTTGAGGAGGTTCGTGGTTCGTCCAGAGTCTCTTCCCCCTCAGGCCCAGACAACGTTTCAACGTCCATCTGTTTCGCCTTGCGTTTCAACTTGGTGTTGAGCCTCTTCACCTTGGCGTTCAGGTCGACGACATGGCAAAGCTCAACTGTGATGTTGGCGCGATGTAATGCATCAAACCACAACTACAAAAGCCATCACTTTGGTTGTGCGCGTCAATGTGAAACAATGTAATCCCGACCTTTTGGTTTTCGGAAGGCTTATCGCCAGGCCCCTTGACTTCGACAAACTTGCAGTCGCGTTCCTCATAATTCCAGACAATGAGATCCGGAACCCACTGCTCCTGCCCGCATAATCCTCGCAGAACAGTTGGCAGATAGTCGCCAGTGAACTTCCCGAAAAGCACTGTAGACGATGATAAGAACGAGCTGAGCACGAGGAAAGAGAACAATCCGCTACCTCGACGATCTCGCGCAGATCTTCCTTCGTGCACAGATCCCACCGCACTCCAACACACCACGTGTTAGTTGGCCGATACGTCCGGTCGTGGCGCTCCAAAATCTCAAGCGCGCGCCCAGCCCGGAGCTCCCGCAGCCGTTTGTCGATCAGCTCCTTGCGCGCGTAATAGAACGAATCCTCCGCAATGTCTAGCGGCGCAACCTGAAATTTCGTCTCAAAAGCCCCGGGCACATCCGCAAAGATGATGTCCCAGAACAGCAACCCAAAAATCGTGGTTACGATGCTCGTCTCCGCATGCATCCTGCAGAAACACATCACATCGTCAAAAACCTTTTTCGAGGACAGAAAGTACAGACGGACCCTCTATATCCCAGTTTTTCGTAATCCTGCAAAGCGCGCGTTTCGACGTTGACTTCTTCATTTCGATCACCGTACCACACCGACTTGGCGCCCCATTTCCGTCCGCCATTGCCAGCGCGAGATATGAGGGGTCTATTCTCTTTCCCCTTCATCAACTGTCCAAGTTGAGTTACCTTAAGCGGATCAGACTTGACTCTGCTCGCTCGAACTTCGATGACAAGGGGCTCCTTCAATTCACCTTCGCAGGTCGCACGCTCATCCTCCGGGACCTTCAAGGTCTTTTCCAGCTTCTGTAGCCGCCGTAGAAGCCCCGGACGACAAACTATAGACAAAGTCAGCTGGGCTATTTTATGTGAACGGAGATGAATAGGCACCTATATGGGTATCATCGTCTTCCAAAGCCTCGCGCAGCCCTATCAAAGCCTCTCGCAGAACCTTGTTGTTTTTGCGCTTCTTGCCTTCCGTCTTGGATAGATAGGTTATCGTCGAAAGGGCACGCCGATCATACCAGCTACCACGCTTGCCGCGACGCCAGAACCGCTGAGCCAGTAACTCATTCAGCAGTTTCACCTCTGCTGCGTACTCCTTCAGATGCGCCAACGCCTCTACGCCTTTCGAAACCATGCGAGTGTAGACAAAGCCTGCAAGGGCGTCTCAGCTTCGTCTCAGGAGCTTATGCTCTACGTACCGGGTTCGAATCGATCCAATCCAGGACGCAAATCAACTTCCGCCTGCCCATTTGCCGCCATCTCCGCTCGCTTCGCCTTCACGCACTTTCGCCAACGAGGCAGAATAGTATCTTCCAACATACACTTTACCTGACGACTTCTTATCTCGAGGGCTGTCAGAGGATCTACGATGTCATCAACATCCATTTCGTCTTCACTTCTTGACGTTGACTCGGTGGAGGTCCCGGCGTACCCGCAGGCGTCTTGACTTTGTTGATTTGTGTGGAAAGAAGAGTATCCTCATCCGCATCAAGAATGACTTGAAGTTCATCCTCCAGCTCCAGTGCGGCTTCAAATTCAAGGAGATTCTCCCGCTTTTCGTACAGGGTCGAGCGTTTGTAGTTATACTTTGGATATGTACGCTTCTTGAATTCACTGAGCAAAGATGGGCGTAGAATATCTCGTGGCATATGGGTACTACAAATTGGTTTGAGATTTGCGCCAACGTGACGATGAATGTAGTACACACCTGCGGTAGTAGATGATACACATCCGACGCACAAGAAGGAAGAAATTAGGGTTAATGCTGATGCATTTGCCTGCAGAGGGAAGTTAGTAGAGATCGTGGATGAGTGATAGCAACAAACCTAAACGCTTCATTGCCAACTCTCGCAGTCGCTGTTCCTGCGATTCAGCAGTCGGCCTCCGAGCTGCTTTTACTTGGAACGAGAGTGTCGTCTGCGTCAGCTTATCCGGCTTCTTCTTCGTACCCTTCTTGGGCGAAGGTTCAAGAGGGAGGATAGTCTGATTCTGGGCATGTTTGAGAAGGGCAGCTTTGATGTCGCGTTTTTTCTGTCGCAACATTTAGTGCAAGGGTGTAGACTCTATGGAGAAGACTAACAGCAGTCCCGGTCTGTATCTTGAGGTCCTTGGCAAGGTTCTTGAGGTCTTGGAGGTCGAGTGAGTCAAGTATGAGGTCTAAAGACATTGTTGCTTCGTCCGCACAGAAAAATGAAAACTCTGGAGGTGATGGGTGCGGTGTAGGTGTTGCTGTCCGCGAAGGGCCAGCTACTGGTTCGTGTTCATCGTCGCTGTCGATAGTAAGATCAATGACAGGGGGCGGGGGTTCAATCTTGTTGGAAAGAGAGACCATGGATGTGCGTATGCCATCCTGGCCAATCTCTGAAACGTATTTCTCGAGATGCTTATATCTGAGCCAGCGTCCTCGGTTTCTGCACAGCAGCCTGACAAGCAGATACCGTGATTTGTCTAATTCCTACTAAGTTCTCGCGTCAAGAAGTGAATAAGGTGTCGCGCACAGTCAAGGTGACTGATGTGCCCATGAGAAACCATTCGTCGTCACTGAAGAGATATTTCTCGAAACCCTCGACCTCATTGAACATGTCTAGTAAGGCTGGGTCAATCGCTCGGCGAAGGGGAAACAGGCAAAACGACGCGCCTTCGAAGACCTTTACATATATCGACGGGCGCTGATTGAGGTCCTGCATTCGCTCGTCGCGCTGGCTGCTGTCGATCTCGTCAATTTGTGTCTCCAGGTCGTCTAGCTCCTCGGCCGTCTCTTGCGACGGGCCTCCCGAAAAGATGAGGTGCAGGACAGCATCCACATCGCTCAGTTCTCTTGTCATGATTGCTCGTGATCTTTGCAGGGGAATTGGCGAGAAATAATACAATGGGGCGTCGTGAAACAGTGATGTGACGGAACGTGACTTGCGCGCACGCGACCAGACGCGACGCGCATCTCTTGGTCGGCGATTATCACCTCACTGTCTGTGTATTCTCGAAGCCTCTTGTGCTTATATGTAGCACTCACGTCGACCTCGGGTCATAGGGCCGTATGATATCTGATAAACCGCTTTCTGGGCAATTTCTCAGCCGCACAATAGAGTATTTTGTATTTCAGCATCCTATATAACAATCTAGTAAGCACTCCAATTCATCGAGAGTGCAATTCTACAAGCGTTTACGCCGAGGGACCTGCCGCACTTTCTGCGCTGTCGCCGCTCGCGGCGGAAAAGTGTTTATTCCTAGGATTCCTGTCTAAAAAGGGCCTAAGTACTTTTTCACTGCCTGGAAGCATACTTAGGTCTCACCGATTTGTCCGCGTGACGAGTCGTGAGCACCTGGGTATCGACATGAACCTGCCTGAATGAAGAATTAGTCTCCGAACTGGGTGTTTGTGCAGGGAGACTAACAGGCTGTTGGGCCGTGTCCTATTCCCGGTGACAGTACCCGCTGTCGGATTTGCAGTGTAGCCGCTGATGCCCGTGGAGCGGGCGACCTTGATCAGAAGTTCTGAGTAGGCGAGATGAGTATCTCGCTCGCACTACTTAAAGGAATAGCAGCTTACGAGACATAGTCATTTCAATATGGAGCTTCACAATGTAAACGATGGGATGGAACTGATTGCCATGATAAGCTTCACAAAAAGGCATGCGTGTCGTTACTTTACCTGGCAGTACACAAAGCCATTGTGCAAGGCGGTGATGCCAAGCAGTAAAATATCCATACTGATGGAGACAAAGATGATATACTGGTTGAATCTGTGGGAGAGTTAGATGTAAGTTTCAGAAGAGGCGGTACAAGTACTTCATGACTCGGTCATACTTCTTGAGACCGAAGTTGATAAGTCGGGTCTTAACGACTCGAATGAAGAGTATGTTGAGAGTGAGATCGAGCAAGAGGTAGACCGATTTCTCAACGCGATCCCACCAATGATTCAGCTGTAGACATTGAGCGTAAGGATGGTCCAGCGGGTGTTCAAATAGACAACTAACCCAGATGTAAGTGTGATTAATTTGAAGCTGCGCAGGAATCCCTGTATCGCGATATGCGGTCAACATTGCTGTTGTATCATACAAGAATGAAGAACTCACAGACGCAAGCCGTAGAGAGTGAAATGGCGGTAACGATACCAGCTGTAGTGAAGCGGAGAATGCGCTAGAATAGTGCCAGACTTAAGTTTGGCGCTCTTGCATGCGAATGACAAACTAACTCTTTGCCGCTCATCAGAGTGTAGAATGCACAGTCGGTTGACGATGATCATCATAAGACATTGAACCTAAACACATCTTGGATTAACAGAAGATGGATTTTCATCCAAGACAACGCACTTGGCAGACCCACAAGACGAGTATACCTATGAACAGTGGCGCACTAGGAGGAACTATTTTGGCGCTAAGGAACACGTGAGAAAGGCAGAAATGAGCGGAGGCGGTTGCGTACAGGTAAGACCACGCGACGACCTGACGGCGAAAATTGTCAGTACTCGCCCGTTTGTGACTTGCAAAAGAAATACGTACAGCGAAGGTGGTATCACTAGAATAGCATGATGAGCATGGTGACGGCCAGGCCAGGTGAACTCACGTAGCAATCTCTAGCCAGATCATGAAGATATAGGCAGAGAACTTGAATGCCGTGAGCAGGACGCGCTGGGACGCGTGTTTACAGACTTACTCTACCCGCCCTCCTGGTCTCCTGCACAGCGCTCAATGTAACGCGGACAGCGAACCCGAACTGCGGCGGAAATGTCGTAAAAACGCGCGTCTCTGCAAAAGAAACACCTACGAAAAACCCAAACACGATAGAGCCGAGCGTAACGTCGCCGGGAGTGACGATCAACTCCTGGAATCTGGGGGACTTTGGGAATGGAAGACGAAAACAGGAGAAATACTGACGGTTTTTCGGTTTTAAACCCGATGTCTATCGCCATGATGGCACAGAAAAGAACGACAGTCCTCGCAGGGCAAGGATGAAGAACGAGCGATCAATGTTTTCTGCGAGTATATGCATCCTGTTAAATAGTCTTTCCTCCGCCCCAAGTCTCAGAAAGGAGCCCCTACAACAGCAAAGGAGGGTATTGAGTTAGAATAGATCGAAAAGGATTGGCAGCGAGCCGGTCATCCAGAGGGGCACTGAAGTGGCTGCTCGTGAGACATGTCACATGATGATGCGAAAAATAGGGTGAGGTGGGACTCAAGAGTACGCCCAGCGTTGTACAACCCCAGCGCATACGTCGAAGGTGGGAAGTGTCGCTGAAAGAAGTGTCAGCTGGTGGCGTGTATCACCACGAACACCCTCAGCCTGGTTCTTTCCGAAGTTACCGTTCTGCAGCGTCGCGCCCTCGTGTGGATATAGAAAACTGGTTGAACTGCCAACCATTCAGGGAAATTTTTGAAGTACCAGCATCTTTCCAGGCTCCTTGGCTTTGTCCGCTGTCGCTGAACGGGTCAATTTCCACACGATTGACATCCTCAATCATGAAGTTCACTTGAAAGCGCCGCCACCACGGTCGTCTTTCTTCCAACCCCGTCAAGGTAGTCACTGCAGCGATTTCAATGACCGCCGAGCTATAAATCGTTCCAGTTGGAGTAGAGACTACGCTGATGCCCAAAGCAAACAAACCAGTACGCAACATGTTGTCCAAAGCTGCCAGAGCCGGGAGCCGCATTTGATACACTCTGAAGTAACAGTTCTCGAGAATCACCGCCAAGCATCGTTGTTAGATGAATGTAGGTCCTGCAGGCTTGTCCGAAGCAGGTAGCCTTTCTTTGAATGCTCGAGGCGGTGATGCTAAATCATGGCGTGCACGTCAAGGCTAGCATTTTGAGAGCTCCGCAGCCTCAGAGTTGTAGTATCCTCAGTAAGTCTATAGTCCGAACAATGTGAATCTTTCGCATACACTTTTTTTCATAATAAAGATTCTGGATAAAGAAATACAACGATCATGTGGTGATCGGTTGCCGTGTTAGTGACTGTGACTGTGTGTGACTATCCTTGAAGACGCCAACCATGCTTGCCGTCGCCGTTGCAGATGCTCTCGCTGTCCTCGACTCGGCAACTCTAAAGCGAGCTCCGGAATCATATACACCTGCGCTCAAGGATATCGAACCTGCAATAGCGAGCGCATGGTCGGCGGACAACAAGGCGCTGTACCTTTTATCGGCGCAGAACATCCGAAAGTATGACCCGGCGACGAGCACGGTGGAGGACGTGTACGTTGTGGAGGGCTTCGGAAGTCTCTCCAATCTGGTGGTGAAGGATAAAGAGACCATCGTTTTCAGCGCCAACGACAAGGTGCATGTCATGGAATCGACCAACATACAAACCTTTACCTCCCACAAATCACCCATCATCTCCCTGACACTCTGTAACGACCTCTCGCTGCTCGCCTCGACATCTGCCAACGCAGTACATGTTCATAATCTCGCCCATGGGTCGCATACGGTTCTTCGAGGATTGCCACTTGCCGGTCAAAACATCAACATGGCGGCTTTCCACCGGCACTCCCGCACCAGACTGCTCATCGGAATTGGCAAGCAGCTGGTCATATTTGATACTGCACGCCCTTCCTCTCCTCTCAAGACCATCATGGTCGGCTCAGCATCCTCGGGAGACATCGTGCCATCGCCTGTAGCCCATTCAGCAAGACGCTCGTTGCCGTGGCAATGTCCGCAGGATATGTGGGACTGGTTGACCTGGAAAAGGAAAAAGGGTCTGCACTATTTTCCCCCGTAGTTGCCCCGCTAACGACTCAGCAGCCTTTTTCGAACACTCAATTTACAAGTCCCATTGACTGCTTTATCATTCTCTCCGGAAGGAGCTTCCATTTATGCTGGAACAGATGATGGGAAGCTTCTTATCTTGGACCTCAGAGGGTTGGAGAAACAGCCAAAGTGTATCGTTATTAGCGACAGCGGGAGCAAGGTGGAAAGCATGTGTGTCCAGGTGCGATCTACTCTTCTCAGAAGAACTGACGGCTTACTTTCGAGCCTAGGCGAAACTCAAAGCGACAGCTGAATCGAAAGCAAACCCAACGCCTGGAGGGAAACCTGCCGCCGAAAAACCCACGCCGGCCAAAACTGCGAGAGTAGCCTCTGTCAGCAGACGTGAAAACACAGGGAGGAAACCTTCGACTCTTGCAACACCCAGAAAGTCTTCGTCTCCCATTAATCAAAGGAAGGTGTTCTCGCCCGTTAGAGACCCACTAGGAAATAGCACAAGTACTAGCGAATTTCAACGTAAGTCCTTCTTTAGAATTTTTATCCATCTGACTCAACCTACGCAGCGAAAGAGGACACTCTAAAGCCCACCCATGCTACTCCTAAAAGGATCACTCCCACCTTTAGATCCACCATCAAGTCCCCAGTTGCTCCCTCGACAAGGCTCAGTATGAGGGAGAACGTCTCAGCAACCACTGTGACGGACTCTAAGAAATCCCCTTTGTCCAAGCCGCCCGCTCCTCGGACACGCACAATTTCGACTCTACGCAAGGTTTCCGTCGCAAAGACAACTCCTCCTGGCTCTCCAGGGACTGATAGCGCGTCTACCACCGCGTCAGTCAACGTGCGCAGCCGTCGTACGTTGTCGTCTGCTGGATCTGGATCATTGTCTTCTTCACCTAAAGCGGCCGAGGTTCCGCGGCGAACACGAACGGTCTCGACCAGCTCTCGCACTAGCAAAGTAGAATCGCCCAAAGCGGATGAAATTCCACGGCGGATGCGGACGGTGTCGAGTAGCTCTCGTACTAGCAAAGCAGAGTCGTCGACGAAATCTCCGGTTCTTCCTCGACGAACGAGAACCGTTTCCTCGGCATCACGGGCAGGTACTGAGGCTTCTCGTCCTGCGAAGTCCTCTACTGCGTCCACTGCAACTAGAAACATGTCGCCAGTACCTCCGGTGCCCTCTCTTCCCTCAGCGCTTGCGGACGCTCGGCGCAGTGCCACTCCTTCTCCTGACCTTCCCCACATTGGTGATCCCATGACCCCGATACCTCAGAAGAAAGGTATGGGTGTTCTGGGGCTTGGTACGCCCGAGGTGGAGAAATGGATACATGCGAGCGAGTCTGAGGAGAAGAAGAAGGGCAAAGCGAAAGGGCGCAATGTCGGGTTCCTTGATTCAAAAGATATTCAGGATCTGAAGGAACCGAGCAGGGAGATACAGGTTTCCCCTCGCCGTTCGACGCCGATGCGACCTATCTCGTGGGCTCCGTCGCCGCTGCGGAATCCGTCGTCCCCGGGACGAGCTCTGCGCAAGAGTTTTTGAGAGGAATTGTCGGGGATGTGATGTTTGAGTATCAGAAGGAGACGAAGGCGCAGATGACGGGACTGCATTTGGAGATGATGAGTATGCGGAGGGGGTGGCGAAAGGAGTTGACGGAGGTGATGGAGACGTATGTTGGTGATTTGAAGGATCTGAGAGAGGAGAATAAACGCCTGAGGGAGGAGAATGAGCGTTTGAAGAGAGGCTATTGATGATGATCTCTCTTATGTATTATTTATGTATATGTTTCCCTCATGCTACTCGTAGTTACACGTTCGTTTACACGTCTCAGGAATGTCATTCATTTGTTGTCACGACTCTTACAACGTTTATTGTACGGTATAGCAACGCGGCGTTACTCAATAAAAACAGGGCGTAATTCGGTTTCAATTGTACTGGCTAGTAAAATGACATGACTAGTATCTATATTGTGTGGCGTAATTGTATCCAAGATCCAATAGATTCCGGGGTGATAAGTGAAGATACTAAGTAAATACAAATAATAGTGCAGAGAGGTGGAGAGAAAATAAGTCAAGAATAAAACAGGAAGATGCTGCAAGTCCAAGGTTTTCGAGAAGACTAGGCGGGTCCCCATCCGTGGCCCTGCCGCTCCATCATGTGGGGGTAGCTCGGAACTGTTCGTACACTGTCGTCCGTCGTCGTCGCTCCTTCTATCGTAGCCGCGGCCGTGACGAACGACGCGGCGGCGGTGCTGATGTCGGGGTGGCTGCTCATGTACGCATCATCATCGTCAAAGCGCCTGCCAAAGGCCGGCATGTCCTCCTGATGCACCGTCGGCGCCTCAGTCACAGGAAGAGAAAGATCAGACTGCGAAGCCCTCACGACGACAGGAATCGCCGTCGATTCGTACTCCTCCTGCTCGCGCGGCGCGTCGTCTTCTCTGGACTCTGATTCGCGCCTCTCCTGCACCGGCGAAGGCGGGCTCCTAGTGCGCTCCTGCACATCCCGCCGGAATTCCTCCTGCACCGGCGACGGCGGATCCCGCCTGTCGTTGCCCGTGCCGCGCATCCACGCCGCAGGGTGCCCGAACGTCCAGTTCTCGCCGCTCCCGGAGCCGCTGCCCGAGCGCGAGTGCCCAGACGAGTAGTCCTCCTCGAGTCTGACCATAGAGTGCGACCGCGGCCGCACGAGCTCAAGACTGCTCCGCGACGCGGCGGCGATGAAGGACTGCGCGCGAGAGCGCACGGATTCGACGCGGGACCGTCCGCCCCCGGAGGAGGACCCGGAATGAGAGTTGCTTCGGGAGCCAGAGTGATGCGAGGAGGAGGCGGTGCTCGTGCGGCTGCGGTGGATAAAGGACGAGCGCGGACTGAGGCCGGAGGACTGCGGGGAGAGCAAGCCGACTACATCGCCGCCTTCCGGCTCGTCCGTCCCGTCGTCATCCTCGCCGTCAAGATCCAGCCCGGGCTGCGGAGCACCAAAGGTCTGCGTGATTCCGCTATCGGCACGCGTCCTGTTGCGGCGTGATTTGGGGAAGTGGACGGGGCTAGGCGTAGAGGGAGCAGATGCGATGGGCACCGTACCAGCGCGGCTGCGATTCGGATGCCTAGGGGGCATGGGGATGGCGCCGCTCATGACACTCGACGGGCTAGCAGCGCTAGCTGCGTCAGAGCTCGTATAGTGCGATCGAGGGGAATGCGAGTCCGTAGACTCCCTGTTCCCAGTCGACTGCGTCGTCCCCGAGATCCTAGACTGCAATGAACGCGGCGTCGCACGTGAAGCCGGAGAGCTGCTAGAGTTCATCGACGTTCCACGTGTGGGCCGGCGCATCTGGAAAGGATATCGCGAAGAGACGGGGTGTCCAAGACTCGACATGGACCCTGAGGCCCGCCCAGACGACGGCTCCTCACTTGCCCCAGCCGCGAGGCGCTCTTCCTCTGCATCCTCCTCATCCGCGTCCATCTCGTCGTCCTCGTCCTCGTTAGTAGTAGTGCCACCACTTGTCTCTTTCTCGTCACTGGTCTTCTCATCACTGGGTACTGATGGCGGGAAGGGAACTTTCTCGTCATCTGAAGAGACCTGAGCAGATCCCTTGGTGGTGAAGGGATACGGAAGCTGCATCAGCGGACCGCCCTGGTCCTCGCCAAGCGCTCTGTCCGTAGACGGACCAGCTTCACCACCCGGACCCTTGAAGAAATCATCCGAGAGTACGGGTCTTCTATTAGACGCGTGCGGACCCAAGCCAACAGCGGCCATGACCTGCTCCGTCACCCGCGCATCCTCAGACGGATCCCTCTCCCTTCCACCGGATTTGGTTGTGACCAGACAGAAATCAAACAGATCCTGAATCCGTTCACGCGTGCACGCGCGCCAGCTCCACAGGACCTCAGGAGGTCGCTCCTCCATGTTCTTTTCGCTGTGCTCCGCTACTGTCTTCTCAAATTCGTCCTCCTCCCAGCGATACCTTGGGCCGCAGATACCAGCGCAGCCTTGCTCGCTCAAGATCCATAGACCGAGCCTATAAGTGAATATGAGTATGGAGAAGAAGGTTGAACAGTGAGAATTCCTACCAGCTATAGATCAGAATCAGCGACCTCCACGCTGTCCATGCAGCGTTGGCAACTAGAACACCACGAGAATAGCCTGTGAGTGAACCGTCGTCTCTAAAAAATGTACTGTCCCGCAAGGAGGCGCCAGTCGCCGTAAGCGCCGCATACTCAGCTTGAGGGGACGAAAACGTCAACAAGACTGCGAGGCACAATCCCGCTCGGGGAAGCAGAAGAGAGACGGATGGGAGATTCTGAGAGTAGTGCCAGAACGTTTCCGCCAGACCATCACGCACGCTGTGCAAGAAGGCAGCATAGCGGAGATTTTGGAGGAAACAGAACCTGCTGTACGAGGTAACGGCGACAAAGTTGAAGGCTGGGGAGGAAGAATAGATAGGATAGATGGACGGTCTCCTGACTCTCCACCGTCGTATGAAAGAATAGACAAGCTCGTAAAGTATGAAAACACCAAAGATCTGAAGAAACCAGCAGGCAATATACGCCGCAGCGCCCAGAGCCCAGTTTCTGCCTGATCCTGGAACGCCAGGCGCGTCCGGAGAAGGGAATTTGGAAACTCTACAGGAGGATTAGTATCGCGATGATTTCAGAATGCGCCACTTACTGAATGATTATAAAAATGGCATTAAAATCGAAAAAGGTTTGGAGAACCAAGTGGGCAAATATGAATACACGGAAAAAGTAAAAGTAGAGGTGCACAAAGAGGTTGTTGCTCCTGACGATGTCGAGGCGCAACGAGGGAGCATTGAAGCGAGGTTTGGAAAGACGTGCCAGGTAGGGATCTCCAAAGACAGTAGGCGAAACAGCACCACCGGTTGCCCGTGACCACACACGCGGATGCAAATGTCCACTCGCCACTCGTGTATGATCGGTCGGCACACGTCGATCGTTTTCATCTCCGTAGTTTGACTCAGGAAGACTGACGATTCTAACCGATCGCGGTGTAGCCTTCCTCCCAAAGACGTAGCTCGTGGGCGTAGCTGCGGCTGCGGCATCCAGTGCAATGGTCGACGACTGAAAGGTAGACGCCGGCGCGGGGGGCGGGGGGCGCTGCGGCAACCACGAGGGGTACCCTTCCGAGTCCATACGTTGAGGCGACGAGGGCGAAGTATTGGTTCCGTCTGTCTCAACACCCGCCTGTTCTGGCGTGCTCGCTGCCCGGTCTGGCGTGGGGTGTCGTGAGGTGAATCGTGATAGGAAACGCATCGTAGGGGAGCCAAATCAGTAACAAGACCGTCGCAGTCGTTGGAGGTATCGCGTAAATTTTTTTGAGGTTTTTTTCTTGAAATAGGGCGCTCGTCGCGTCCGACGAGCTACAGACGGCAACGATGGAAGCTGCGGAGCCGACAGTATAAGCAGAGACGCCAACGGTGCTGGCAGCGACAGTGAACGCGCGAGCCTCGTGTGGTTAGCCTCGTGGGTTGCCTTTCGTGGGAGGGAAAGGGAGGGAAACACCAACCTCAACAATACGTAAACAGCGTATGATGCCAGTTCTGATGGCCCTTATTGCACCCTGCCCTTCTTCAATATTTGGACACGGCCCTTGTTCGTTTCCCTCCTTCATGACTGCATTCGCGGTTGAAAAATGGCGGCCTTGCTGTCCCTAGACTGGGGTGAACGCACAAGACGAGGTTTAAACGCTGTTACTCAAAGCCTCGCCCCATTTTCCTCCATGGAAGAAGTCTGAGGAAATATCGCCAAGAAGGCCCGGGCCCGACTGAGCGCGCCCTTCTAGCTTTGTACAGCATAGGGCATCATCGCTTTAACCAAAAACAGTGAGCTCCCAACACAATTCAGATGACAGGCGGCACTCACATCAATATTCACGTTAACATTTAGGTAGCTTCCATATCAATTTGGATTCGCGTGTGAATGAGGAACTTGATCTCTAGTGGATTGGAATCGCATTTTCTGCTGTTCTTCTGTCTCCACCACATGACCGCAGGTACAATGGGGCTGCACATCTCAACGTGAATTACTAGCCTACCCAAAGCCTACCTGATTGAACGGGTTTAGGATCTCGGACCGTCTCTCCCCGATAATCGCCGACAGCTTGCACTTTGACTGGTGATTCTAGTTGGGTCTCCAAGCAAAGGGAGAAAGAACGAATGCCATCTCTCCAACCTGTCGATCTTCTCTGGATGAGCGATGGATAGGCGATAGAGTTCGACGCCACATGTGTGCACGCGCCACGGAGATGTTGATGAATTGAACGCCAGGAGACCTGCAATTTTCAGATGACCAAGGAAATGTGAGCACAGCGAGGGAAGATCCGAAAGAGAAGTCTGGCTGCCGTTTAACGCGTTGTATAGCGGCGTGAAGAACGATGCTTGAGGTCCAATATGGAAACAACTGGAAACTCCCGTTATCCCAAGATGTCAGAGGATCGTGTACCAGACGCGATCGAACATTCACACGATCCAGCCTGCGGTTTTTCTTTTTTAATTGGGGCGACTCCCGCTCCCGCGTCAACCGGGCTCGCTCAGGTGTGTCCCGGTGCTCATCATCAACCTGTGATGTTTACTATAACTGCTTAGTGTTATTATAAAATTGTACTCCGTACTTTTTGCTGTCTCTACTTGGGTTTCACTTGCGGACTCGGTAACGACTTCGATTTTTTAGTCACCTGTGGGTCGCGTTCAGTTGAAAGACCACTCACGGATCTTGTGCAGCAGACTCCCCCATTTGTGAAGACGGTACCGCGTTTCACCGAGGTCGATTCACAATCACTTGCAGAGCCGATATTAAGAGCTCATTCGAATACGGTCTGCCATTTAGTCTGTATGAATTCCTCGATCCACCAATCTACTGGGGGAGAATGTTTACCACTCTACAACCCCGTTTCTGTGGCCTTAGAGCGGCCATCCTGCTCGTGGGATGTGTGGCTTGTTCATGAGAAGATAACTGTACGGCAAGGTGACTTTGACTCTCACAAAGACTCCAAAAATGTTATTCAACCTACTCCAATAGTGGCATGTCGAAACGCTCCTCCTTTAATATGCCTGGCGGTTAATCTCTACGCCACGGTTCCGGCATCGTCGCGTTGACTCCATGATGATCCTTTGATTGCGTGGATCCAGCGGCGAGTGCGGGGTACAAGCGGGGTGCCGATGCGTGGGGTACCCGCAAAAGGTCGCGCTACCCCACCGATTAAAGAAATTGGGACATTTTCTTCAGCGGTTGCATATGGACAACGCTCTAACGCTGCCTTCTGTGGCGTCTCAACCACCAAATTCGAATGTGTCGGAACATCGCGGAGCAGGCACGATGACGTCGACGGACGTACAGCTCGTACGGCCGGGGATAATTTAAAAATAGAACAGCCCTTCAACGAGGTGCAATCTTTTTCTTTACGCCGGTGACGCGTTATGGTCGAAACGGTAGCATTGTTTACCTCCGATCGCCTAGACCGAGCCGGGTATTTATAAGTACGGTCAACGCCTGCAATCCCTATCTCGCCGTTTCCCCTCATACGTTCCCCGCAGTTCTACTCGGGTAAGTCTTCGTTTCTCGTTAACCCCAGCCTTCCTAATACTTATCTTATAGTCATGTCGAAGCTCTCCCCTGGAACGGTCATCACTCAACCGTCTCCCGAACCCTCCACCGAGACTAACACTATCGCTGAAGACTCGTCCAAGCTCAATGATGATGGCGAGAGGAAGATCACACGAAAATCTACGCGACCAGATGGACGAATTGCCATCTCCGAAGAAGAGTGTTATCATAAGCTAGGATTCAGCTTCCCGACATGGCGCAAGTGGATGATTCTTGGCGTCATATTTGTCGTACAAGTCTCCATGAACTTGAACACCAGTATATACGGCAACGCCATCGATGCTCTGTCCGCCGAGTTCCATATCAGCGCGCAGGCAGCTCGTGTAGGACAAGGTCAGTATTTGATTGATCGCAGTTCATTTCAAGGCATACTCATTCTTCAATTTCCAGCTATCTTCCTCATTGCGTACGCATTTGGCAGTGAACTATGGGCACCATGGAGCGAAGAACTTGGTCGGTAAGTATGACATATGGAATGCAACGTAACATACTGACTCATATCCCCCCTTCAGATGGCCGGTGCTTCAGCTCAGTCTCCTCTTCGTAAACATCTGGCAATTACCATGCGCCTTCGCTCAAAACTATGGCACGATCGTCGTCGCGCGATTCCTTGGCGGCTTGTCCTCTGCAGGCGGCTCCGTGACTTTGGGAATGGTGGCCGACATGTGGGAGGCCGACGAACAACAGTATGCCGTCAACTTCATCGTCTTGTCATCCGTCGGCGGTTCGGTCGTTGGACCGGTTGTCGGTGGTTTCGTGCAAGAGAATCTACATTGGCGTTGGGTATTCTGGCTTCAGCTCATCTTCGGCGGTGCAGTCCAGATCGCCCACTTCTTCCTCGTTCCAGAAACTAGATCTTCGGTGCTAATGACCAGAGAGGCGAAGAGAAGACGCAAAGCGGGCGAGACGAATATCTATGGTCCTGACGAGATTGAACCCCAGCGCCTCACGATGCGCCAGATCATCACAATCTGGGTACGGCCGTTCGAGATGTTCATCAAGGAGCCTATTGTCCTCTGTCTTTCGCTACTGAGCGGTTTCAGCGATTCTCTCATCTTCACATTCCTCGAGTCTTACGCGCCGGTGTACAAGCAATGGAATTTCACAACCGTGCAGATTGGTCTAGCTTTCCTCCCGTGAGTCCAAAACCCATTTGGTTAATATCTACTTACAATTCGAATTGACAGATTACTTGTTGGATATGTGATCGCATACCTCTCGTTCTTCCCCTTTATCTACAAGCAACGCGAAATTATGAGAAAAGGTGGCGGAACTGACGCTCTCCGGCCGGAAGCTCGTTTATACTGGCTCTTGTGGAGTAAGCGACCTTTCACTCAACCTTTACTTTTATCTGACATTTGCCAAGCGGCGCCACTGGAACCCATAGGTCTGTTTGGTTTCGCGTGGACTAGCTTGGGTCCGCCCCATGTGCACTGGATTGCCCCGATGCTGTTCTCCGTATTAATTGCCATCGCTAATGTACGTGTGCTACTGGGTCGGATCATATACGTTGACCCACCTTGAACTTAGTTCGCAATCTACATGGCCACCATCGACTACATGGTAGCCGCATATGGACCGTACTCGGCGTCTGCGACTGGTGGAAATGCGTTCGCGCGTGATTTCCTGGCAGGAATAGCAGCGATGTACTCGATACCCTGTACGTCAAAGATACTCTGCGGTATCATCGCGCTAACATGTGTTCGCAGTCTATGAAAACATTGGTGACCGTTATGCGCTGGAATGGCCCTCGACGATTCTTGGTGTCATCGGTGTCCTCGTCGTGATTCCAGTCTTTATTTTCTACTGGAAAGGACCCGCCATCCGCGCGCGATCCAAGTTCGCATTGACTTTAGATAGCGAACGAAAGGCCCGTGGCCATCATGTAGCCTCCGAGAGGGAGAAGGCTCAGACTGGCCATTTCGAGGTCGCAGAAAAAACGGTGTAGGCCCGATACCCCAATACTGTATTACCCCCGCTTCACACGAGTTCACGCTCAAGAAACGAACGTTGAACGTACGCTACGACACGACACGCACCATGTAACAAGTAGGCTAATGATGTTGAACAAATAACTGTTATTGCGTACGCGAATATAATTATTTTCGTTGATACTCCGTTCTGCTTTGTGTTCTCGGATGTTTTGGATCCATGAACAGCAAGATAACCCTCATTGATACTATCTCCTCTGCTGAACGCTGAACACCGACCCGACTTTGTTGATCGTTCTTAATCGATCAGTTTCCGTCTTCCGATGTGCTGTGCTTCATGCTCTTTGGAGCGTGGAGCAATGGCTGCCCGTAGATGGATGCTGGCTTCCGTGACAGGGCCAGTGTTTGAAACCCACAACGGTCCTGAGTAGCGCTTGGTTTATAATGAATCTGAGGATTGTTTTTCTCACGAAACAGGTGTTTCTAACGTGGTTTAAAACACGCAGCCGAGATGGCCGAAGCCGTTCACGTGACACAGAAATTCGCTTTTTCGAGGGGCCATTACTTTCACTCCCAGTGAGTATATTTTGCAGTATCTAGTGTAAATAATGTCTGAATGGTGAGTTGCTGTGCATAAAAGAGCTGTTCATGTAACAGTGGCACTGGTAGCCCGGTGGCCGGTGGCGGTCGGATTGCCGAGATTGCCCGGAGCCGTCGAGAACTCCAGGAATCTAACCAAAGTGCTACAAGGTGTTCTTCCTACACTGAGGATATTAGACATGCTAGAAAGATCCCCAATCAGACCTATTTTTAACCTTTCACGAAGCGTAATTGTGACGCGTCGGGGGGCGGGCTGACATAATTGAAAACATTGAAAACAAGGGGGTTCCAGCAGTTGGTTGGTTTATATTGTTTGAAACAGCCTGTTTCAAACATTGTTTACAAACATCCCCTTACTAACCAAGCCCTAGTCCTGAGGCGCCAGATTCGTAAGTGGCGCTCAAAACGTCGACGGCCATGACTGGGCACACATATGGTGCAGAACTCGGTGATTGAAGCACCAACCACTGGGATGGCATTCTTCTTTTTCTTCCGTAGAATGCTATGCTCAGTCTCTTCAATAGAGTCCCATGGAAAATTCGACAGTGCGTCTCCGAGGCTCCTCATCCACATCCCGCTCCGAAATACTTGGAACGACCGGAGGTTGAGCACCAGTTGTTCCGCACTTGTGGGGCTCAGCGCAGGAAAGTACTTGACAGCTGTGCGTCGTATTTCTATTCTACTTACTATGTCCACTCTTAGTTACTTACTCGTGTTAAGACGTACAACATGAAGATTTCAATGCATGGAACGGTCATGATTTATATGTATACCAATAAAAATGCAATCATCCTTAAACCTTACGGTCAGTTTCTTTTGCCCCCGCCACCTCTATAGGTAGCTTCTCTACCGAAGAGTCTTCCAACGACAAAGCCCCGTCAGCTCGAGGAGCTACGCCCATCCTGCGACATTCATCACCCGTGAGTGCGCCAAAGACGTCCGTGTCGTCCATGTCTCCCAGATTGGATGGCGGGAATATATGGTTGACCAGGATGAACAGGAAAAATGAAATGAAGAACCCTGGAGGGGGTATCAGACCCACATTGGCGAAAGGAAGACGAGATACTCACCAAGGAAGAACGACAGGTAATACAGCTCGTACAGAGCGTCGGGACCGCCGTCCTTTGCGCCAGCTGTGTAAGCGAGACCGCCTATAGTCGGTGCCCATCCTGCTAACCACACAGGTATTGCGCGCCAGTTGACGCCCCCAGTATAATGATAGATGCCATGAAGTTGATACAGCGCCGTGAGCTTGATGCGCTGTCGACGAACGACGAAAAAGTCGGCGGTCATCAAGCCCATTATCGGGGCAAGGAACACAGAGAAAGAGGATATAACCGTGAGGAAGGTGGTCGCGACATTGATGAGTTGCCAAGGCATGACGATCCAAGCAGCGACGAATGTGATGATGGCGCCACGGCGGATGTTGATGTATTTGGGGAACATTCCAGCCAAATCGACGCCTCCCGCGACGGCATTACCGCAGATGTTCTCAAAGCCAGACGTGAGCGCGAAGCCGACCGCAAGGAAGAACACTCCAGCGCGCGCTTTGCTGCTTCCCTGGCCGTTCTCCATCATGCGCATGAGGAGGTCGGGGGGATTCCAGAAAATCTCGCCATAGATTTTCTGGGTCGCAGCGGTGACGACAAGTCCGATGAAACTAACCATAGTGCCGGTAGCAAACAGAGACGCCACCGTACCACCGATATATCCACGGGCAGTCTTTCCATAACGCGAAAAGTCGGAGCCGTTTGTCATACCAGCAGCCTTGCCACCGATGGCTGAATTGATGCACTTGAGCATGAGCCAAGAGGTTGACCATCTTGTAGAACCAACTTCGCTTCTGTAGAAGATAGGACCGACTCCTTTGGCGACGGAGAGCGACCAGATCACTAAAAATTGCTCGTTCAGAAAAGATTGGCGCGTAAAGGTCAAAGGAGGACATACACATGCAAATCATGTTGACGCCACAATAAACGCAGATGACTTGGAAAGGTCGACGGAACTTCTCTGGTGGGATCCATAGGAAGGGCAGAGAACAGAACCAGAAGAGGAAGAATCCGACCATATCGTAGGAGGTCGCAGGGAAGCTTTCCGGCAGAGCTGGTAAATAGACTTTAGATATACAAACGGCGAAATAATCTATGACTCACAATTGGGCAAGTTGTAGAACGAAGGGAATATGGCTGTTAAGCAAACAGCAACCAGTTTACCACCGGTCCAACACTGCGTCGCGTTCCAGATGAAGTTGAGCATGACACGCTGAATCAAAGGTATATAACTTCCTCGCATTCCCCAGGAAAATCTGTTCTGGATGGTAAACCCAATGTGGTATCGAAGACCACACCAGGCGACGAATGTAGAGAAAATCCCCACGATAGCCCGGGCGATAACGATAACAGCCATTGACTGGCCAACAGAAAGACCGGCGGTCAGAAAGGTGTTGGGCATTTGCCATGTCGCTACCTATGAGATGAATGAATACCCTGAAGATACACTCCATAGAAATGCTGACGTTCAAAGAACCGAGGGACCAATACCCATAATACTCAAAGAAACCCCAAGTGCGACGGCTGATCAAGTTGTGAGTACAAACACTGAGCAACTCACAGAATGGAACGTACTCGGGCGGCAGAGGGACCAAATCGCGGTTCTTCCAAGCGTCGACGTCCTCATGCTTGTCTTCATCGCCATGAAGCTTGACCGTCTCGTTGACGCGATGTACAAGCTGCCCGAGACCCATGACAATGTGCTTCTGAGGATAAGAACTTGGGCAGGTACCTTCTGATGGCAAATAAGTTCGATCTTTAAAGGTGTAAGGGCCTGACCTCTCCTGACTCTCCGTTATCTACTTCCGAGGAACGAGGTTTTGCAATCTTGCCTCGGCGAACCCTGGCGAACCTTCAGAATCACCTCGATCAAGCGGAGACCTCCGCTTGCGCGAGGCAGACTCGGACAAATCTGGTACTGTAGTGAAATCAGCAGCTTGGCGTGCCTTGTCAGTACCGGAAATGTCATGAGTAGAATCAGATAGATCGCGTCGTGGCGCAAAGAATGCGCAGTCTAGGTCTCTTGACAGTTAGTATACAGCCTAAACTTGTACAGATTAGCTATCATAGAGCCGACGATTAGAGGCATTCAGTCACTCTGGCGATCCTCCCAGCGGCCCTTGGAAGTTGAAGCCCTTGCTATGAATGCTAAATTTCTACTGGGCATATTGGCGGCAGGCAAATCCAATCGGGCCGAAGAAAGAGAAGTCAGGGGTGGATCTGTGCTGTTCCCGCCATGGCTAAAGAGGAAGAGATAATAAATGAGGCCCTTGAATATCGCGCCTCTGGACCTTGTTCTAGAAGACTTTCAAAATGTCGGCCACTCTTCGTATCGGTGTCGATGTCGGCGGTACCAACACGGATGGTGTTCTGCTCGATCCTCTAGCCGCTTCGTCTTCGAACAAGGGTATCTTGGCCTGGTGCGTTATCATCGTTGTCGATGAATAAGTACTCAAAGAGCTATAGGCACAAGTCCCCAACAACGTCAAACCCCAGCGAGGGTATCGAAAACGTCATCAACACACTCCTCCAGAATGCGCAGACAGACGTTCACAAAGTCGCAAGTGTTACCATTGGAACAACACATTTCATCAATGCTGTCGTCGAGATGGATCAGAATCGATTATCTCCTGTTGCCATTATTCGTCTTTCTGGGCCCTTCTCGCGAGAAGTTTATCCTGGTATCGACTGGCCACCCCTTCTGCGCGACACGATCTGCAAGTACTGGGGTTTCGTAGACGGCGGGCTTGAGGTTGATGGTGACTTGATAAACACTGTCAAGGAAGTTCAGGTCGCTGAGCAATGCGAAAAGATCAAAGCCCTTGGTATCAAGTCCATTGTCGTTAATGGCATTTTCTCTCCATTGGACATGGTCGAGAAGCAGGAGGAACGCGTAGGCGACTGGGTCAAGAAATACTACCCCGAAGCCGACGTCGTTCTAGCCAAAGAAGGTAAGTCTCCGATCGTGTCGTGTCGATCATTCTCATTGCCTTTTTCCAGTTGCCAACCTCGGCTTCATTGAACGCGAAAATGCTGCTATCCTGAACGCATCCATTCTCTCTTTTGCTCGCCAAACTATCTCATCCTTCCAAAACGCTATTCACCGTCTTAAGCTCAGTTGCCCTGTTTTTCTCACCCAGAATGATGGCACCATTCTTCCTGCACCTCTCGCTGCTCGATTACCCATACGGACGTTCTCTAGTGGTCCCACCAACTCCATGTGCGGTGCTGCCTTCCTTGTCGGTGGCACTGCAAGTGCAAATGAGGCCATGCTCGTTGTTGACATCGGTGGGACTACGACCGATGTAGGAATGCTTCTGGCCAGTGGACTACCGCGACAAGCTGCTGCAGTTGCAGAGATCTCCGGAGTCAGGATGAACTTTTCCTGTCCCGATGTCAAGAGGTTTGCGTCTTCATTTCTAACACTTCATTAACAATCTGACTGATTGGCAGTATTGGTCTTGGTGGCGGTTCTATCGTCCGCAAGCATGACGATGGTCATTTCACTATCGGGCCTGACTCAGTCGGTCACCGCATCCACCAGGAAGCTCTTGTCTTTGGTGGCGGAGTACACACTGCGACTGATTACGCTGTCGCGTCGCAGAACATTACCACCATCGGAGACGCGTCGAAATCTAACGTATTGGAAAAGGAGAATGTGAAGGAGTACGAGGCTGTCGTGAAAACGATGCTAGAAAGAATCGTGGATCGAATGAAGACCAGTGCCGAAGATATACCCGTCCTACTTGTCGGTGGCGGTGTCGTCCTTGCGCCAGATACACTTGTTGGCGCTAGTCGCGTCGAGAAACCAGAATATGCCGGTGTTGCTAATGCGGTCGGCGCTGGTAAGTTTTACCAATTATCAGATAAATCCACCACTAAATTTTGCATTGCAGCTATAGCAAAGGTCTCTGGGACTGTTGATACTGTCGTCGTAACGTCCGACAAATCGACACAAGAAACTCTTGCCGAAGTTTCCAACATCGCTATTGAAAGGGCCGTCGCAAATGGCGCCAAGAGGGAAACAGTTATCATTGCTGAAATGGAGTCTCTTCCGCTTATGGTAGGCTTTCAATACCTTCCCATTTGGATACTGTTCTCATTACCAATCGATAGTATATCGCTGGCAAAGCCCGCGTCATCATCAAAGCCATCGGCGAATTCGATTTCTCGAGGAGCTCAACAAAGTCAGATCTATCTATGGCTGGTCAAGAAGAACCGGAGGTTATCCAGAAGAAGCCCTTACGAGATACGTCTGCTGTCGCCCCAATGACCCCCGAGGAGATGGTGTCGTATCGCCCTGTGGTCAACTCCAAGCGAGAGTGGATAATCAGCGAGCTTGATTTAGAGTGGATATCCACTGGATGCTATATTCTTGGCACGGGTGGTGGAGGTAACCCTTATGGCAGCTTTATCCGTGTGAGGGAGATGATCAGGAAGGGGCAGTCGTGCGCGTGATCAACCCTCAGGACTCAAGGACGACGACGTCGTTGCTTGTGGAGGTGGAAAAGGCAGTCCTACAGTTGGCATTGAGAAGCTTGCCGCGAACGAGTAAGTTTCGAACCATTTTCGATTATCGTGCTCTAACTTCTCGTATCAGGATGATGGAAGCGCAGAATGCCGTCTACAAGCAGGTTGGATACCAGCCTAACGCTGTGATCGCTCTGGAGATTGGTGGAGGCAACGGACTTCAAGGTTGTTTTTATATTGCAGACATTCGCAACATCTTTATTCAACGCTTCGATAGGCTCCTGCTCGGTGCTTCTTGCAACATGAATATCCCCACCATCGATGCCGACTGGATGGGACGCGCATATCCAGTGTCCTGGCAAATCACACCTGTTGTTTGGGGCGGCGACAAGGCGCAATTCCTGCCCACTGCCATCTCAGATGGGAATGGTAACCTCATGGTACGCCTTTTTTTTCACATATCCATTGTCTTATTCCTTGCCTTAGCTTATGACGGAGGGTAACACAGAGAAGATCATCGAACGCGCTTTCCGTGCTGCCCTATCCGAAATGGGCAGCCACGTCGCCTGTGCAAAAGGCCTTACACCGGAGCAAAGACCAAGTCTTACGGCGTCCAGAACACGATATCCCTCGCATGGCGCATCGGGCGCTCCGTGGCGCTTTGTCGTGCGAAGAACGACGTCGACCACGTCGCTGACGCCATCATATCTGAAGCGGTGGCTCAGAGTCGGCCAAGGTGCTCTTCAAAGGCAAGATCGTCGGTGTGGAGAGACGCACGTTCAAGGGACACGCGTATGGCGAAGTCGAGATCGCCGCTATGGACGTCAGCGGGAGCGGGCACGCAGGAGCGGAGTTCTCGGGCACTATGAAAATTCCGTTCAAGAACGAGAATATTCTTGCGACGGTGACGAGGGAAGACGGTAAGGATGAAGTTGTGGCGTCGGTGCCGGATTTGATCTGTGTTTGCGATGCTACAAATGGTGAGGCGATCGGGACACCCGAATATAAATACGGGCTCTTGGTCGTCGTCATTGGCATTCAGGCGAGCGACAAGTGGACGTCGATACCTCGGGGCATTGAGATTGGTGGTCCTAGGGCGTTCGGGATGGACGTGGACTATAAACCTTTGGGCAAATTCAACTTACCGAAGAGTATCATTGACGAGTATGGGCCGGCATAGAAGTAGAAGTCTTGACGTATTGTCATTTGCGATTATTCTTATTTAAACATATATGAGACGTTGTAACCGCTTGAAACTTGAGAGCGAGAATAAACCACGAACAAACTCCGCTTCGCATATGTCCTATGATATCCATAATCGATTAATGACTTACCATCATGAGCTCCATGGCATTAAGAAGATACTTGGGGTTATATTGATATGACAGGCTTCGATGTTGCGACGAGCCCCCCTCGGCCGTCGGTTTGCTGTTGTTGAATACAGCACATCAAAGTAAGGAAGGGGAGGTAGCAACACAATTTTGGGATGTTCTCCAAGTCGTCAGACGTTCATTGTACAGAAAACATTCCAATCCTCGTAAAATACAACAACCTCAAGCTTTTGCCACAATCACACCAGGCGGCGGCATTGGCAGCGGTGGCAAATCCTTCTTCTTCTTTCCCGTTCCAGAGTTCCCGCCCTTCTTCTTCTCCCCATTCGCCTTCTTGGGCATATTCCCGCCTCCCTTCAACGAACTAGCAATTTGCCCTATCGGACCCATCTTCATCTGGGCAGGCGTAGGCTGGTCCTCCGGAATCTCTTCGTCCTTGTTGGGATCCGGTCGAGGCTCCTGTACCACTGGCACCCCGTTCGCATCCAGCAACACTGGGTGTGTTGATGGTAACTTCTTCCTGAAGCGATCGCGGAGAAGACCAATCTGGTCGTCGATGCGGCTGGCTGTAACGGGAACGAAGGGAGGCGGAGGCGGATATGGGGGAGGCGGAGAAGCAGGACGAACGGGAGCGTTCGCGATGTTGGCCCGCCGTTTGCCTTTGAGCAGCTTCTTGGGAATGGTGAGATTCGTGATGCCGAGCTCCTCTGCTATGCCTAGTTCCCGTAAACCAAGGTAATCCATACCCAAAGCGTCGGCGAAGTCGCCACTGGCGATGAAAAATCAGTAAGGAATGTACAGAAAGAAGAAATCACTAACAGGGCTAAAACTCCCGCCTCGTCTTCATCTTCATCCTCAAAGAGACCTTCGTCTTCGAGTTCCGGCCCACCAGATGTGGCTTCTCGATATGCCCCGACCAGTTTCTTTTCCAAATCACCCAAACGAGAGCCGTAGCGCTCTACATCGTCCTTCACGTAGCGTTCTAAATCTTGTATTCTTGTAACACCACTCTCGAATAATGTATGCAGAATAATTTCCTAAAACTGAATCAGTAATGAGCGGTAGATCGAAGAATTAAGGCACCTCGGGGCTCATAGTACCGCCAAATTTATCACTGAGAAATCTAATCGTGCGCCCGACGTTGTGAAAATACTCGGCGGTTACTCCAGCTAGAACATCCAATGTATTGCGAGACGTTCCTGTAGCGATTTGTGAGTTAAGCCTAGTGCTCAGAAGAAAATGGCGTACCTTGAAATCCAGTATGCTCAAGCACTTTCCTAGTCATCCAAGTCACACATTGGTCGGCACCCTCTTGGCCTACTTCTCCGTCACTGGTCCACGGTCGATCATCGACTTCATCGAGTTCGGGAACCACCTCGTCTACTTCTTCGCCACCCTCCTCGTTCAAAGCCGAGTACTTGGCATGTGTTCGTCTTACACGCTTCATGGTCCGAATATTGTTGTTCATCAACTTGAGCAATCCGCCTGATTCTGGAGGTGTGTCGCGCTGTAATGGTTTCCGCTTTCTTCGCTTTGGTCGGGCCGAGCGAAAGGACGGAGGAAGCCCGTTCGCTAGAAGTTCTGGCTCTCGGACTGTTGACCACCACGCGTCGAGGGTTTCCTGGTCTGGATCTAATTTGATTCGCTTTCGAGGTCGCCTTTCGTCGTTTTCCGCTGGTAAACCTCTCTCTAGGTTGGCAAATTTGGCCATGCCTTCTGGTGTTCGCACCAGAGCCGGCATATCCTCGAATGTGCGCGGTACACTCCTCTGAGGTGTCATGCTTATCTTGATCCTCGGTGTTTGGTGCTTTGGCATGGGAATGTGTGGGTCCATGCGGTCCTTCCGGTCTGTGATGTTGGCCAGGAGGTGTTGTGCTTTGACTTTGAGACGGTCGACACATTTGCGGAGATGGTGTCCTTCAACGGCATTGTAGGTGTAACAGTTCCTCCAGATAAGCTCGAGGTCCGCTTTGAACTCGTGCTTGTTGGAATAATGTTTATTCTTGACCTTTCTCTGCATTGTCTGGAAGTCCATAGGTTGCGATATCACTAGAGTGAGATGAGAAGCGAGAGACAGTCTTGTCAAATGTAACGCACCTTGGTGATAGTCAGGGACTTCACTCTTCAACACGGGCCTGAGAAATGCTTCCGCATCATGGTTGTCCTATCTCATTTATCAGAGTACGCGCGCGTGCCGAACGCGACTATCCTCACCAAGGTCACCGTTCGGAGTTCATTTAAAACGCCTTCAAGAGCCTCATAGAATGGCTCTGCCTTGTCACCCTTGTCAGCAGCCTAAGCCACAAATTAGCTTCCGATACGACAAAGAATAATTAATTGACTTACCCGACTGTCCTTGACACTGGTCAGTAATAGCCTGAGGTCAGTGCTGATATTGGTTTGGGTGAGGGTGCGGAGAAGGTTCTGTGGTAGAGCATGATGAGAGCGGAAAGGGGGACAAGTGGGCGCGGAACTCACATTCATAGTCGTGGTAGCCGTTTAAGTACATGCATTTTCAAAGTCCGATTCCTGCTATGGGTAGATGATTGGCAACAATGGAGCAAAATACTTTTGGCAGATTCCCTTTCCAGGCAATTTGTCATCCCAATTTTGTCCGAGTTTCTAGACCCAGAACCGGGTAGCTCCAAGTTTTCTTCCTCCGTCGCGTCCATGCGATGTTGAGACCCGTATTCCGTCTATCTTATTCTTTCTCTAATCTTCCTCGCGCGGTCTTTGTCTTTAGACGCTATGCAAGCACCTCTACCAACACGCAAAATATCAGAAATATTGCCATTATAGCCCATGGTGTGTACCGTGATTGACGTGGAATATCGTCACTAACAAATTGAGTAGTCGACCATGGAAAGACGACTCTTGTTGACCAACTTTTGCGCCAGTCGGGTACTCTAAAGCGTCTGACGGCGACCGAGCAAGTCATGCTCACTCCGACATCGTCCTCCGCGTCCGGTGTTACTGCCGACAGTACCACTGACGGTGGCTTCGTGACACGGCTAATGGACCACAACGACTTGGAAAAGGAACGAGGAATCACTATTCTCAGTAAATGCACCAGCATCAATTATAAGGGCACTCTCATTAACATTGTCGACACTCCGGGACACGCCGACTTTGGTGGTGAAGTCGAACGTATAATGAGTATGGTTGATGGTGTTGCTCTCGTTGTCGATGCTACCGAAGGTCCCATGACGCAAACTCGGTTCGTTCTGTCCAAGGCTCTAGCGAAAGGTCTCAAGTTAGTTTCCGTTTCCCATGCTAGACTCAAATACTCATATTTAACAGGCCTCTTGTCGTTCTCAACAAGGCTGACCGACTCACGACGCGTATTCCCCAGGTCGAGAGTGACCTCTTTGATCTTTTTGCGACTTTGGGTGCAACCGACGACCAGATGGATTATCCAATCGTTTACGCGTCTGCCAAGCAGGGTTGGGCGAAGCTGGAAGCACCTGAAGTAGGTGCGGAGGAGCCTGCCCACGACGGTACCGGCATGACCCCGCTCTTCGACTTGATTATGAACCATGTTCCCCCACCCACCCATCTCGATCGGACCAAGCCCTTCTCCATGCTCACCGTACAAATCGAGCACGACCCGTACGTCGGCATTCTCTATCTGGGCCGTATCGAGAGCGGTACTCTTGGAATTGGTGACAACATCCACGCTTTGGATGCCGATGGCAACAAGGTCGGAGACGGCAAGGTCAAAAAGATATTTGGACGCACTGGTCTAGAACGAGTCGAATTGGATTCTGCCGCCGCTGGAGAGATCATTTCCATTGCTGGTATCAAGAACGGTGGTGTCAATGTCAGCCTCGTGTCTCCCGACGGATGGGGTGAAGTGGGTCCTCAGCCATTGAAGACTACGCCCATCGACCCGCCCACGATCAGTATCTTCGTCTATCCCAATGACGGTCCTTTCGCCGGCAAGGAGGGCACGAAACTCACCAGTCAACTTATCAAGGACCGTTTGCTCAAGGAAGCCGAAACTAACGTTGCGCTCAAGGTTCTTCCTGGACCAACCTCAGAATCACTGGAGCTTCGCGGACGTGGCGTCTTGCATCTCGGTGTCCTTTTCGAGACACTTCGCCGTGAAGGTTTCGAGATCATGATTGGGCCGCCCAAGGCCGTCATGAAACCCGATCCCGAAAACCCTGGAAAGATGCTGGAGCCCGTTGAGGAGTGCTCTATCCTGGTTGCCGAGGCGTACGCAGGAACGGTCGTGCAAAAACTGACCATGCGCAAGGGAGAAATGCTTCTCTACGAGAATACGGAACCTGGCTTTGTGAAGATTGAGATGGACGTTCCTGCCCGTGGTCTCATTGGCTACATGGCTGGAGAGTTTAAAAACGATGTCCATGGCGAAGGGTACGTTTTTTTTTCGTTGATATTCTCAAGGTTGCTCTAACTTCATTACAGAACTTTGAATCACATCTTCAAGGGATACTTCCCCCATAAGGGTGCTGTCGACACTGGGCGGAATGGAGCTCTCATTTCTATGGTCACTGGGGAGTCTTCCGGGTATGCCATCGCGCCACTGCAGGCGCGCGGTACCATGTTCATACACCCCGGCACTCACGTATACCCCGGCATGGTTATTGGCGAATGCTCCAAGTCGCAGGACATCTACGTGAACCCGTGCCAGAAAAAGCAGCTTACCAACATACGAGCCGCCGGCGCAGACGAGAAGATTGTCATCTCTTCGCCGCGCATAATGAACCTCGAGGAGAGTATTGCGTATATGGATGACGATGAGCTGATTGAGGTCACGCCGAAGAGTATACGGCTGAGGAAGCTGGTTATGGATCAGAACAAGAGACAGCGGATAACGAAGGCGAAGAAATAGAGCAGGTAGAGTAAAAGTACGCTCATGTTACTTGACTAATATAGAACACCCCCACTGCCCATGAGCAAGCTGTGTTGGATGTCGCAGCAGAAATCATCCCTCGGCATGGCACTTTGAGCATCAAAAGAATATCGGCAGGCCTTTCAGGTTAGGCGATCGTCTGGAAGAAAACTGTCAAAGAGAGTGATGATTGCCTACCCTTGGTATCCCAGAGCTCGAAGTATCTCATACCCATTTACTTCCCACCAGTGTAACGATATGGACGATCGTGTACAGGATAAATATTGCAAATACCAAGCCGCTCATCAGAAATAACCGCATTTGTAGCCTGTGGGAGAGTTGTAGAATCAACAACTCATTCATAAAAGGCTTTCTACCCCAACAAAGCCTCCGTCAACTCAGAGCAAGTGTGATCCAATCATGATATGTAAGACGTACGTAACAATTCCTAGCTGTACCCACCAAGAACGCTAGAAGGGTACACAAGCCTTCGATGCAGACCACCAACCTGATAAAGCCTATGTTCCCGCAGGAGATCATAGAGGCGATCATCGACTTCTGCGACCCGGAATGCCTCCCATCGCTCGCGCTCGTCGCGCGCGGTACGCGGATGCGGAGCCAAGCGAGACAGTTCAACTGCATCACCCTGGATGAGGAGGACGCAGCTGCCTGCGAGGGCTTCGTCTCGCTCTCCCCACATATCCCCACTCTCGTGAAGAACCTGACGATCGTTGAGGGCCTGGGTACGCTGTATGTCGCCAACGCGAGCCGGCGTGCCATAAAGATGGTGAATCGCGGCACGCTGTGGGCGTATGACGACGATGCGTTCGTCCTCGCCCTCGAGATGATGACCAGCGTTGAGGATCTCAACATCGAGAAGCTTGTGTGGCCCATCTTCAAGCAGCGCGGGAGGTGCCACCGGGCGCTTCTCTCTGTCGCTCGGAGCGTGGGCTCGCTGCAGCTGCAGAAATGTGTGTTCCAGAACCTGGCGCAGGTCCAGAGTCTCGTCCTGAGCCCGGGAAAGAAGCTCACTGACCTGTCGCTCCGGGAGCTCACGATTCTTGATAGTATGGACATCGAGGGTATGGGGCTGATGTTGGATATCGGCACGCCCGTGGGTAATCTCAGCGATGAGGAGTCGGAAGACGATTTTGAGGACATGATCATTAATCAGGACGTAGAGGTCGCAGATGTGGGAATGGTGCACACAGTTGTGCCAGATGTAGCAGAGAACGAGGCGTTGATGATCGATGATCAGGACGACGAGCCTATCGACGTCCCGACTGTCGCAGAGGAAGACAGAGCCACCATAGTGGACTTGATGATTGAGATTGCCGACACGTCTGACGATGTCGTTTTGGACTGGCTATTGAGCTCGGATTCCCAAGTAATTCTCGATGAATTGAATGTCATCTGGATCGTCATCGCAGAATGCAGTACGCCACGATTGGAGAAGATACAATCTCTCCTCGATATTTCGGCAGGCTCCGTAGAGCTACTGGACCTTAACATAAAGTTGGGTGAGTGCCGTTCACCTGATTTTATATTTAGTCCTAGTATCAATTCTGTGTAGGCTTTCCAGAAATCCACCTGCAGCTTCCCGATCTGGAGCGCTGCGATGCAGTTACATGCCATTCGTATTCGAGTCGTCGGATGCGATCCTGGAATGGTGGTCTGATATATTTGAGGCAACCAGGAAACTCTCCACTTTGGAGAACATCACGATCTGCATGCATCCTTTGGGCTTTACGATGCGTAGCGGCTTAGAGGACCGGGACGAAGTTCCACTGTGCTGGCAGAGATTAGATGCAGCACTGTGTCGTCCAGAGTTCGAGGCATTGAAGAGCGTGAGGATATCGCCACTCCCACCGGCAAGGGATTCAGTTTCAGAGATATTCGCGTCCTATACCGAATGGGTGTGCAGTGATTGTTTGAAGGGGTTGAGAGCTCAAGGAAAGGCGCACGTAGACTGGGAGCTGTATAGTCTAGCAAGCCATGATACATAGGCTGCTGTAATGAAGGAAACAGAGGTTATTATATGAGAGGATTACTGCTTTGTTTTGCCATTTTGAGCGACTCCGGCCAAAGCGTGAATCTCGTGAGCTAATGGCCCTGACGTGATCATAGACAGGGGATAATCGGTTTCCCTATTCCCGTCACCTCGTCAACAGACAGACTAGCAAAGTTGACCTTTGGCGCTTAACCGCGGCTTCTTGTTTTTTGGATATTGGATTCTCTACACTTTCTTGGCCTATACCCAACTATTCCGGAAGAGGAGCTATCGTATTGACTGTGCGTTGTCATTCGATCTGTCCAGAAGCTGTTCTGTTGACACCACTGCGACTATCCTAGGCGACACCATGCCTGCTAAATACTCGCACATTAAAAAGAGGCCACCCGTTGCTCCCAAAAACTCGAAAAAGGGCACTAACAGCACTGGGAAGCATACACACAACCGGCGTCATGACACGCCCAACCCACACGGAGACCGCAGTTTAACCCAGGCCAAATCTGCTGTATCTGAACTGGAGCGTGCCCTTGCGCGAATTCTACTTCTCCGATACGAACAGGACATTGCCCGACTTTTCTCGACGCGCCTGCACCACATCTCCGTCGTGTACATACCCACCTTCGTCATGAAGTGCGTTACGCTCGCAGGACCCGGCTGGGCCGCGCACAACGCTGACTCTGAAGAGCTCAAGGACTTTTTCCGCACCGTCATCGGCATGGATCTCAGGCAGGCTGGTGAGCGTGTGGCACCAAAAGCCTGCTGTGGTCCTATACAGCACTTCGGCATTTCGTGAGTCTCGGCATTTTGTTTGCTCTCTCATTTGTCGTGAATGAAACAATCTAGGCCATGTCGAACGGCGTAGCCATCTGTCAGAAAAAGGGACTACATTCCATGCGATTATTGCCATACATTTCCGGTATTAAAGCACACTTGGCCGCCTTAGAGTCCATGGCGTCTCCGACATTACTCAAACCGCCTCATTTGGGCGGATTTGCGGCGGGCCAACACACTCTCGAAGAGGCGTGTCAAACCAAGTATGCCCGCTGGAGCGAGATCCCTTTGGAATGGCGCGAGGAAAGTGATTGGCGCCCGAAGGTGCGCTTAGGGTATGATAAAACTGTCCAGACGCTCTGGCGTGTGGCTAAAGAGTTTGACATCCGTGGCTACGGGCAAATTCTTCGGGATAAACTGTCCAACAAGTGGTGTGAGTGCGGCTGTTCGACCGACCACCTTGGAGACGTTTGCGAAAAGACGGTAAGAGAGCACGAGGAGGAAAGTGGTGTACGGAGTGGCAAACAAAGAGAGTGGGATGGACGAGGCAGTGGTATATTCGGATGGGAGACTGACGAGGAAGAAGACATATGGGAACTCGAGTTGGATTTCCGCGGTATGGACCCCGATGAGCTCGAGGAAGGCGTTGATCCTTCCATGACTATCGGGGAAATCATGGAATGGCGTTTCCTGCGCGCCGAACATGAGAAGGAACAAGGTAACATTGCCTTTAGGCGCGCTCTGTTCGACACGGCGATCACGCATTATGAGGCTGCTCATAAAATTGAGCCCGAGCTTCCACATTATCAACTTAACATAGCGGCGGCATGTCTTAAATTGTCGAAGTGTGTTCCTTGTTTCGTCCTAGTGGTCTGTACTGATATATTTTCCAAGATGGATTGAGGCAGAAGAGGCCTGCTCCAAGGCATTAAGCCAACATCGGAGTAGTAAAGGTCTCTTCCGTCGTGCAAAGGCTCGTCAAATGCTTGGGAAAACGGACGATGCTATGAAAGGTTTGACATTACTTGAACCTGTTCCACTCATTTGACCTATTCCTCAAGATCTGCGTACCATCCTCCGCTTCCAACCCAGTAATCGGGATGCTCAAAGCGAATTGATCGCTTTACTGCCTCCCAACACTGCGCCGCCCTTACCTGCGTCGTCTTCGTCTTCGGATGACCAACAATATCTCGAGCATTTGCACGAGTATCTCGGTATAGCGAAGCCCAAGGCCACGAAACCCATACCATTTCCCAAGACGCCCGCGGATTCGGTGAAACTAAAGATATGTATTCTTCCGACGAGCGATGTGCCGTTATGGGAACATCATCGCGAAGTGACGGAGAAGGGGAAGCAAAAGCTGACCATGACGATGAAGACAGAGCTGACGGATCGCGAGAAGGAGATGCAGAGGCTGAGAAAGTCGAATATGGCTTTCCCGGGATGGGACAAGTATGTTGTCCAGAAGGTTTGACAGTAGATAGTTATAGCGGGCAATCTGGGATTCTTATCGCTGTAGTTAAGAATATTGCCTTGCTCTGGCAGTGGGATGGACGGATATGTGATCGGCTGTATGAGGAAAGGCATCCAGAGTAATTCTTTATCCCTCTTAGCTCAGTGGTAGAGCGCGCCACTCGTAATATCTTTACATGGCGAGGTCAGTCGTTCAATCCGGCTAGCGGGAATGAGAGACCTTTGTAAGGCATTTTTTTTGTCCTCGTTGTCCTTGATTAGAGTGGCGCAGTAAATGTTTAATACTAAATACTAAATCTCCGGCCGCTGATGCTTGCCCTTAGGCAGGCCTGAAGTCACAATGTATGGCACTCTTTAACTTCATATGACAGCGGCTGATTGAGATACAGTCGATCCTTGTGCTTATTGAGAACTTTGAGTTTTTCCCCAGTTCCAAATTGAAGGCGCTTTTATGGCGCCGATGGTGAAGGTTTGATTTCATGAGTGTATACAGATGCCGCTAAGTAATTGTAACATCGCTGCGATGAGTGAATGTAGATTGTACACAATCACCACAATCTAGGGTCAGGTCTTGAGTTTGATTTCTTACGGTGGGTCGTTGATGTTTTCGCATGAAGGCCGTCTCTGCTTGTCACAGCGATGTCGATGTCGAGCGATATATCTGTTAGACGACTGGAAAATCCTACAGGTAAGCCAGTGACATTCTGAGTTTTTTCATGTACTTGCTCAGGTAGATCAGACAAGCAGATCGATGATATCGTACAACTACTCCTGCGAGCCTACTCAGACGGTAAGTTCAGATGGTTCGCACAGGATCGACGGCTAATGGGTGACAGACGTGCTCCTCAAGTGTATGTCCGGTGACGATCACGCTCTAGCAGGGGCATATTTCAGAGCAATGCTAGCCGATTCCGCTTTTCAAGGCCACATCTACGTGGCTCAGAGCCACAAGGGCCCACCATCAGAAGGTATCAACGCCGTATGCCTGTTCTTCGAGCCCGGAAAGGCTATCTTCTCAACGTGGCGTACCACTCATACGAACGGTGGTTCTTGCTCTGATTGTTATACAGGGAAGAACAGCGTGCGCAACCAAATGGATGGAATGATTATTGGACGAAATTGCCTCTAGATGTTCAGACGTGGTGGAATGAGGTATGGCTTCGTTCAATCATATTGTCGACCGATGTCGAAGGCTCAAGTCTTGACAAGTTCAAACAAACACTAGGGGAATATACGATCAGTCAAGGGCTTCAAAATGTAGGTCGTCAATTAACGCAGGTTGAGGGAATTAAGGGGCCTTTTAGTTGGCCAAGGATTCGTACTGGATAAGTCTCATGGGCACGGACCCAGCTTATCAGACGCTGGGACTCGGTAGCGCACTTCTGCGAACGGTGCAGGCGAAGGTAGGTTGGCTTCAGCTGGTACCCTCGCCACTAATCAGAAGAACATGCAGGCCTCAAAGGAAGGCGCAAACATCGGCCTTTCGACTCAAACTACGGCGAATGTCCGTCCCTTGTCCTCATCCAAAACGAGATGCTGAGTGATTGATTGCAGTGCGCATGGTATGAACGCCTCGGAATGAAGGTCATCGCATCCGTCAAGACGCCAGCGAAATTGTATGCCGAGGACATTTCCTTGTACATTTTGACCGGGGCGTAGGATATTGAAACCGTTATACTCAGACTAAGCTGGACCTACTAGAACAAAGATTCGTACAATCCAAAGCAGTTCAAGACGCGCTGCTTTGCACGATTTTCGAAACACTGCATGTATTTCCGCTAGCTGTGGCTCCGGTGACCGTGAATGGCTACGACCAGTCAGCTATTATAGGGTAGTACTCCCAGAATGCCACTCACATAGTCCCCTAGGTGAGGCCAAGAGCCGCACCAGCCCGACGCAGCACTAGTCGCCGTGATTTTGACGTTATTCTAGATCCATTCTTTAGCTTGCAAAGGCAGCGGTGATGGAAAGTCATACATAAGTAACTGGCCCAAAATCGAAGGGTACATCGTATAACTGCAGGTATTTCAGAATGATTTTCCGCCAGGATGACACATGCCAGTACCTCAACAGCGAAGATCGCACTACCAAGATATTGAGTACCGATAGAAGTCCGACAGCCTCAAGGAACACTCACCGATTCATTGTACTGCCCGTCACGTTGAGCGTGGAAGTTGCCGATTGACTTCCGCTGGTCAATGTGCATGTCCAAACAGAACTGCTGGACTGATTACAAGATGAGAGAATATACCTTCACAAGAAGTAAAATCATAAGACCAACCAGATCGAAAGTGAAGTGCACGGTATTGCCTGGATACACGTTATAACCGTTGCCCCATGGCAAGGACGGTGTGCCATAGAAGCCGTCGCCAATCCACCAAGTCCCGCTACGCCCATCCAAGACGGCTTGAAGAACGCCGTTGTTACTTTGGACTCCAGGCCAAACATATGGTGTACCGCCCGCCTGAGGCAGATTAGGAACGACCATGTCGCCGGACATTGAGGTGAAGGTCCTGCCAGCATTGTGTAGATATCAGCAGCCAATAGGCGATTGCGAATGAGGAGATAGTACCCAGCGTCCCATTCAACCGTGTACCAGCTTACAGCTTTGACACCGACGAATAGCAGAGAAGAAAGCGAGGCAAGCGACGAGATGAATCTCATAGTGGACGAGAGCTTCCGTGTTATTGTCCTTGAGTCGGTTTATAAAGTCAAGGTTATCCGCGGACCGCTTCGCGCACCGGACATAGATTGTCATGACCAGAAGAGCCGCATATCATGTTGGATGTTCTTCGGAAGGTCTTTTAACGAAAAGAGCTGCCGATAAATGAGATGACCATGCGCATAAAGTGCCTTCATTGGCAGAGATTGGCAGCCTGAAGCTCGGAGGAAGTTGGAGCTATTTATTACCAGAGTTAGATAGACGAAATGTGTTTCTGATAGATATAATGAACGTTCGAGTCCATCAAGAGTGCATGTGGCGCGTCATGATGGTGGTTTCGGGTGAGATTCGGTGTTTGTCGGAAGTCAGGTAACCCTAACCACACGCGCTTCTTTCCTCTCTACCACCTGCGGCCACCAGCAGAGGCTCAAACTCAGTCGACACTATTGACCTATCAATTGTATATCATGTACGTTGTTCTGTTCTTTGAATTGCGGCATGACCTACGTGCACCAGATTCTTCGTGCATGTAAACTACGTGTTCAATGCCCGTCGACGCTTGTGCCGGATTGAGAACTTCTCATGCTCGGTTTACGCCCTTTTGTTATGTTATCCTTCTAGCACTCACGTGGCAACTGGTTCGCCTCTTCTCGGTGGACGTAACTGATAAAAATGATGGCTACCCTCTATTTGTCTCCGTTAGAAGCGTAGGACAAGCCTGCATACAAGAACTCTTTAGCTGTTGAAGACTAAGGTCTTCCCAACCTACTGCTTTCCCTCGTCTTTCCCTACAGCCCGCACTTTGGTCTAGACGGACGGGGGACCTGGACATGCATGGACACAGTACTATGATGATCTTACTGCCAACTACAGTATACCTCTCTTCTTTCGGGTCCCACATCTCCCTCTAACGCTAGCACAAGCCTCACGCAACCCGCCGAGGAAGTTGTTATGTTCGAAATCGTCGATACAGATCTGCTAGTCAAGATGTTGCTTCAGTCGTAGCCTCTAAAGAGTTGTGATTTCATGATTGGAGACCTACTGACGCGTCAGAATCATGGCTTATGTATAGGACAAACGGTAAGCCTTCTGCTCAAAAATGGTGTTCAGCATCTTGACGCAACCATCCGTCAGATTACAATCAACGGGGTGACTTGTTGATGCACTCAAGCGTACCGCAGTTCAGTGACAAACGAGATTACAAGAGTCAAATGAAGATGTTACGGGAACTTCCTACTTTCCGAGAGGTGCCCAAACGGTTATTCTTGAGTCAGCACGTCACTATGATGCGGTCCGTGGACGCAAAGCAGGGTGCGGTCTACTGGACGTGCAGGGACCGCGAGAACCTCTCGTCGGGCGCTTCCTCGAAGAAGAGAAGAATACATGTGCCTCGGCTCCTACTCCTTGACACGCTTGATTGAGGACGACTGTGAGTGCTCGATGTACTTTATCTCCTCCGGGAACCTGACTGACTCTGCTTGCAGTAGAACCGTATCGCTCCCTCAGTATTTGAAATGACGGGCCCAGACGCTAGGTCGCCCAATGTGTTTGCCCCCTTGCAATGCAGTATTATATTAGGACCCTGGATAATACAGTGACTAAGCCTGTCGGACATGAGGACGAAATTTTGGGAAATTCGGGATCAACGATGTCAGTGTATTATCCAGGGTCCTATTATATTTCGTATGAGACTAGCACGTCAAGGTGCAAAGTGCCTACGGCTGTCTTGAGACCTAGGCGACTTACAGCTATCCTGGAACGTGCACGAAGTAAGGATCAACAACCTTCGTTCTCCTTCCGTACGACTCATTTCAATGTCCTTTCAGCTCCGGTCCGTGCATAAGCTAAGGCCCTTAATATCGCTTATGTAGCGCACCCCGTCCCCGATGTGATTGTCGCCAATCGATAAGTGTAGACCCTCAATAAAGCACCACGAATGCCTCCGAGCCGAGTTAAAAAGGAGCTGTACGTTATGGTGTGATGGGAATTCAATGGCTTCGCACACGAGGCTGCCACGACGTGCTATTATACAAGTGTCGTCTTCCCGCGCTTTGGCTACAAAGAGGATGGCTGCTATGGGACAAAGACAAGGCAAAGGACGCTTCGCCAGCACCACAAGACACCTATCTCTACTCGAGCTACCGATACTATGCCCATCGACTACATTCCCCGCCCGAAAAACCCATTCATCTTCTTCCGTTCCTACTACTACAAACACCCAGCCGAATTCCTGGGTGCATCGTCTCAGCCGCACAAGGACCAAAACTCGGTCTCACGCGTTGCAGGCGCGATTTGGCAGACGCTGAGTGACTGCGAACGGGCCCCGTATGTCGAAGAGGCGCGACTCGAGCGGGAGCGGTACAAACGGGAGTACCCAGACTACAGGTACGGCAGTAATGGGGGCGTGAAGCCGCGAAGGCGCGCTTCTGTGACAAAGAACCGCAAGCGCGACCGCGAAGCGCCGCCTCACCGGGTCATAGCACCACCACCTCCCAGCTCGCCCTCATCGTCATCGGCTTCCCCTTTGCTGCGCACACCGTCACCAGTTCCCGAGCCAGAACGGTGCGAGCCTGATCTGCATCCCGATTACACGATCGGGGCGGAGTTCACGTTCCCGTCGATGGACTGGGAGGCAGAGCTCGACCAGTGGGCCACGACCCCTCCCGTGACCGTCAAAGAAGAGTGGGACACGTACGTCTCGCCATTCTTTCCGCTGCAGGACGAGGTCAGGCCGTACTCGCTTGCGCCTTTCTCCAATTCTGTGTCTTCCGACGAATACACGTTCTTCCATGAGCCAACGATTCAGGTCAAGGTGGAGGAGGAGGACGTCTGTTGCTAGCCGAGTTGAATGAATTCTTCCAATGACTGATATTTTCTCATACGGTTGGTTTTTATTGTATCGCAAGCTGCACTGTAACAATCACTGTAATGTAGTTGTTGTATGTAACATTAGGATACCACTCTGTGAAATTGTACAAGGATTGTGCAGACTCAGACGAATTGAACATGAGAAATTAAGACCTCCTTCATCGGAACAAACTCTGCAAGACAGCATAAGCACAGGGTGGCGAAAAGATTGGAATACAGCGTAGGAATACATGCGATGAAACTGAATGATGCAATTGTGAACGTTCCACTGAACGGTGTGACGATCGTAGAGAGGGTTTTCACGATGTCTCTGAATCTCTGCGAGACACGACCCGTCTTCGACGGCGAGGTAATGAGCCAGCGGTAGGCCCGAGCTGGCCTTTTGCCGGGATGTCGACGGGCGAAGCCTGCCTGGCGAAGTTTATGGACATTGTGACCCCACGGCGCTCACGCAGGCTTGTACTGCGAGAAAGAGAAGTTGCCGTGGAGGTGGATGATTGTTTATGAAAACCCATGACGGAGATGCCGAAATTGATGCTGGGTTGGTTACTCTGATGGTGGTGGTGGTTGGTGGAGTAAGCAAAATGAGATCGAAAAGACTTTATACCTTTCCATATAGCCCCTTTCGCAAAGTTGTTCTTGTTTGACGGCACCTGATCGCGATCGTGTAGCGAGCGCCACTCCACTGATGATGCGAGCACGAAGAAAGAAGCTGTCAGTGTTAACAGAGTACGCCAGGCGGTACATGCGCCTCCCAATCTTGCATTATCCATCGAAACTTCCACCTTCGCGGAGCAAGGGTGTCACGCAAATCTTAAGTCTATGGCGCAGAGAGACAATTCAAAGTTGGCTTTCGGCTAATTGACTTGTTTTGATACATGACGATAGAAGTCATCGATAAGGCTAGTGCAAGATTCGCCACCTCGACGTAGCAAAAAGACTTGCTTCAATGAGCCTTCAAAGCCACACTTGCGGCCACTAACTGGGATAGATAGAGTATTGTGTAAATCCTGTAGGTGACCCTGTCTGCACACAGCGCACGAAATGCAAAGAGACGGGCGACGACAACGAGACTCATGAAAGCGATCACAGTCGACATAAGCCTTCCCGTAGCATCGTCCCTATGCTCAAGGATACGAGTCTTGATTAGGAGGTATGCCGACACAATAATGCCCGTCGAGACGTACAAGCGCGCTGGATGTTTTAACGATAGGATAGAAATAAACAGATAGACTTACACGGCATATCACCTAAAATGATAGGCGTCGTCCGCCGACCAGCTTTAAGATCCCCGGGAACGTCACGTAGGTCCTGGACAGAGACGGTCCAAAGGGCGTAAATGGCGATGATCTTCGTCCACTTCCAACCCATCTGCGGCGCAGACCCTCCGATGGCCCATGCCGCCATGAGCTGTGCAATCGCGCCCAAACTCATGCACAGGTCCTTGGTTGGTCCGAAATTGGACAACCCAAGCAGGTTGTGTGCGTGAGAGGTCGCGATCCAGAGGAGAGTCCACTTCTCTATCCGAAGCATAGATGAGTAGGCAACGAACAGTACTGCGAGGATGTAATATCGGGCAGTCGCCGCTTTAAGGGACGTAGCGCCTGACGCGATGGGCCGGTCGGGTTTGTTGACTTTATCTTCGTCAACACCGTTGATTTGGTTGGCAACGACGAACGTATAGAGAAAGAAGAAGCCATAAAGGAATGCAGCGGCGATAGGGCGGATGCATTCCATCGCCGGGGTATTCTTGTATAGCAGAGACGCCATCGTGAAAGCGGGAACCTGTATTTCCTCAGATTGGCGGGATATTTCTTTTTGAGTAAAGAATACACACAGGAAGGAGACCAGTTCCAAGGTCACGTCGGATAAAGCCCCAGCACAGTTCCAATTCGTTGAAAAGAACAGACAAATTCATGACGCGTCAAGATGCTGCTAGTGCGTGGTAATCAAACGTTCATAGGATGCAGTACAGCTCACCTACGCGGCAAAAGGGAATGAAATGCTAAGACTGCTGCGTTCGTTACTGTTTGCGTTCAATGTCGACTGAATTGATGAATAATAGGGTAGGTGTCGCTCGAAAACGCCGCGGGCAATGCCTCGGAGGATTCATATTTGCTTGATGAAGCCATATTACGGTATTTCTTGGAGATAAAGCTAGGCTAGCGCCAAGTCTGACAGGATGACAGGCAAGGACGCGAGAAGCGATATGATCAACGCACCGGCGATGACAGTACCCTTGTGCACGAGGACGCCAGCTTCTTGAACAACCACTCTTTAACAGGCCGTTGACCATTCCGAACGGCGTCCGCGCTCAAAGCCAGACATCGACGATAAGCTGATCTGTACGCCGTTATTGCGCGATATGTCGAGGAAAGACGAGGCCATGATGGTAGGACGACAATCAATGGATTTACCATTGTTTGTTTCCAACGACTTGTCTCTTTCAATATTCAATATTCAATGGCGACGAAGAGTCGATCTCAGGCTTTATTTATCTTCTTCATTAATATTGTCAAACTATTCGCTTCCTCGGCGACATCCTATCATTAAGTTGTCTTTTTTCGAGAAACATTTGTCTATTCATAAGACTACGTACTATGAAAACACTACTTACTGTACATGTAACATATGCATGCAATGAAACCGCGTTACACGCTGAAAACATAAGGTACCAAAACATCAGGACATGCGACGGGATACATCTCCTCAAAATCAGTGTCATAACTGAGGACCTTATAGAACTCGGCATATGTCCAGTGATTGCCCAGCGTGCTATCATCAAAGGGCTGTACTTCGACCTCCTTGACGGGTGGAAGTCGAGCCGCTTTCGAAGGTGCGGGTTTTCGTCGAAGGGAAGAGTGCTGCGGAACTACCGCATCCATTACAGACTGGACATGTATGGCCCGAGCGAGAAATCCCGCGCAAAGCGCACGGTGCAAGGACTTTATACGGCTCTGCAGGAGGGAAAAGGTGGCATCCGGAGCAGGTGGCACCAACGCCCCGAGAAGGTTGGTCTTCTCCGTCTGCAACTGGTAATCTTCGAGGTGAAGCCAGTGTGTATACTGGGAATAGAAGTCGATTTCAAGGTAGCACTTCTCCTTGGCTTGAGAATCATACTGGGGCACCTCCAGGAGTTTGTGCGCAACGACAAGAATGAAAAGGACATAGAAGATAGATTCCAGGTCGTGGCGATAAAGGTGCAGCGGCGGCGAGCTGGGGTTTACATGAAATTCTCGCGCCATAAATGGACGGGTTCCCGTGCGCTGTTTTGAAGAAGGAGATGTGTTCTCGCGGAAGGAGGACATATCAAAGTCGTTCAGGACACCACAAATACGTCCGCGTCGTTCGTGCCACATGATGTTCCCTAGACTGATGTCGCGGTGCAGGATATGAGCATGATCGTAGATCCAGCGGTGAACTAAGGTAACTTGGGTCAGCAAACATGGGACAGAATGAGTTTGCTAGCGACGAACCTTGTAAAAGATCAAAAAAGACTTCAGCATAGTCGATGACATCATTCAATTCGCTCAGTTTGTAGAGCTTCTCGTGTACACTGACGCGCAATACGCGCTTTTCGTACGTGAAACGTGTACCGTCGGCGTAGCGGGTTGCAGGATCGTTAAGAAATGCAGCCAAGCCACCTCCAACTTCATCAGGCAGCCGCTCAAAGTCCTGGGAATGTAGAATGTGTGGAACGTGGTCGAGGACCCACTGAGCCTCTGGCGCGGCAGCGGCTTCCCTGATACGGTCGACAAAGGTAGCCTCGGAGGTCCTGTCGATGGGCGACCACATAAGCTTGACAACGAGTTGGATGTCAGGCCAGTGGACGCTCTCCGCGTTGACGATGTACGTGCAGCGCCCGATGAGGCCTGCCTGCCTGTGAATAATCCGCCCGAGTTTAATCAAAATCGGGCCACTCGCGCCTTTGAGGGTGATGACCTGGCCGGAAAGAATGTTGTAGAGATCCGTACCAACGACTTTCTGATAGTTTTCATAGTCGCGCATGTAAGGACTGGGTTCGAGGAAGAGACGACCGATAATGCCGCCGCCGTTCCGGATAGAGGCTTGCTGTGTCTTGAACAGACAGACCTGCAAGAGCATGTACATGCGACGGTTGGTGCGGAAATCGAGGGGGGCAGAAATCGCAGTGCAGGAATGGTCGTAATACAGGAGTTGGATTTGGTCCTTGCAGATCAAGGCCCCGAGGCTATAATCCTTGAAGCCGCCTGCGGAAAGGGAATGGAGAGCGTAGTTGGCACATTGATAGGCAACCGACTTGCGGTCATCGGCTTCTTGTTGGAAAGAAGTGACCGCCTGAGTAGAGTTTTGGATGTCAGGACGGGAGGGTGTTTTGGATGGGTCGGATTTTTGGCGTTTCGAGGCCGATTTGCTCGAGTCCGAGCCCCGCTTTGTAGCTCCAGAAGCGGTTCTCGCGCTCTTCAGGACCTTCTTCAACAGCGCCGGATCTCTGGGATCTGAACCTAGTAAAAAGAGTCAGAACAGATACTCACTTGATTTTGATCAGGCGCTCACCCTTTACATCAAGGATAGTAGGGGCACCGATGCCTCGATCCATTAGCATCTTCATCTTGTACTCAAGGAAAAGTACGATCTGCTCCCAAGAGAAATTGAACTCTGGCCCTGCAACATTAACCAGCTCTTCGACGTTGTTGGATTGGACCCAGAGGTCATGAAGCACGCCATTGAGGTCGGGGCAGAATTTTGGCGCCTCCGAGACACGCGTCCCAACGACACGCTTGTTATCCTGGCGATATACGTAGAGCGTGGATGAGCGGTCGGCACTGGCGGTCGTAGCAAGGACCGAGGTCGCCTGGTTATACGCGCTCGCTGCAGGGGCGTAGAGCGTTTCCTCCTCTCCCGCAGCATCGCAGACAGCGAGATACCGATCCAGCTTTTCCGCATAAGCTTTATCCGCTTCCAAAGCGCTCAACAACTTCATAAAGTCGCCCGGGCCGTTGGATTCCCAGTCCTCAGGAAGATTGAAGACTTTTTGGAGGAAGGTCTCGAAGGGAAGGTAGACCCTGGAGGCCCTTAGGTCCTCGTTGAGGTAAGAATCCACTGGTATGGTCGTAGAAGACCCGGAGGAGTGATGTCGATTGACAGTAGGAGTCGTGGGATCGTTGGAAGCCATGATCAGTGGCCACGAATGAGGGACGAAGTCAAAGAGTATAATAGCGGCGTGCACTGTACACATGCTGTTTTATTAGGCGAGGCCACGGGGTAGTGCGCAGACTGAGAACAAAGCAACAATGAGGCGACGCTGAGGGAGGACAAGGGTGGACAATGGTGGTCAATAGCCAACTTGGGAATCTATCACGTGGCCGTTTCTACCCCTATCCGCGTCCACCGCTGGACATCGGGCCGATCGAACACTCCATTTCCAAGTTGGCTGCGGTCGTTTCGACGCAACCGCCTTCCTTCCTCTCAACCATCATGCATCATGTCCAAAGAAATTGCTCGTGCATGCCTCACATCTCCTTGCCCAACCATTCTTCTACGCAGCCTGCGCCTATAGCTCTTCGATTTATCGCTCGCCCAGTACTTGTCTTCGACACCCAGGAGTCCTGACCGGGTCTGGCGTCCGATTGACCTAACAAGTTGGGTATCTTGCGCTGCAGGATACTGCTCACGCCCATTATGGCCACAACAGCATTTTCACGGTCCTGGAGTCCAAATGCGGTTTCGCCTTGACCGCGACATTCTTCTCCTTGTGCTAGTACGTCCCCGGGACGTGTGAGAAAACGAGAGCGACGCGTCAATGAACGGGTGAGTTGGGAACTTGGCGGGACTGAACAGGTGCGGAATACCCGCAAATTCGAAACTGGATTGTACTGACTACCTACAGGTCTTTTATACTCTACAGGTGTGTCCTATAAATAACAATCGGAGGCTTGCCTAATCTACGGCGGGAACGGTGGCGAGTCGGTGGTGATGGCACCGGTGGAGTGCGCCGGGATCGGGAGTACCGGTATTGAGTGCAGCGATGCACTTGATATTCCAACAGGACGCCCTCTCCCAACTTATCTCACGTCGTTCCTGGATCTCGAATTACTACCCCCTTTGTAATATTGTGCGTGAAGTTTCGCGTTCTCCTTCCAATCCCAAGTATTCGGATTACCCTCAGCGAACCTACTGGTCCCATATTCTGATTCTGTAGCTTGCCGAAAAAACCCTTGTGGTGTCCTTCTTTGTGTAGTACCGAACTCAAGATTTTTGAGAAACACATCATTTATGGTTGTATCCAACGTATTTCTGCCCTAACGAACCGAGTTCTTCGTCCCCGAACATCAAGTTAGACTTCGGCTCCACAACTTCACACAGCATTCCAGCAAACAAATTCCTCTAGCATTCTATCATCAATGGGCCTTCAACGCCACACAAGCTGCCACAGGCTGAAATACATAAAGAACGGTGTAAACCCAGTAAGAGATCCTGTCACCAAGAATCGTGCGGAATGCAAACAGACGGGCTATTACAGCCAGACTCATGAAGGCAATGACCGCCGCAAGAAGCCGTCCCGTAGCATCGTCCCTATACTCAAGAATACAATTCTTGATCAATAGATACTGCGATACACAGATGCCCGCAGTGATGTGAAGACGCGCTGTCTTTTACTGTCAACAAAGAGAAGAAAACCTTGAAGAGGTACAACGTACACATTGTGTCGCCCAAAATAATGGGCGTCGTCCGCCGACCCGCCTTGAGATCACCAGGAACATCGCGCAGGTCCTGAAGCGGTATAGGCCACGACATATAGATCGCAATAATCTTCGTCCACTGCCAGCCCATCTGCGGTGCAGACCCGCCGATGGCCCACGCCGCCATGAGCTGCGCAATCGCGCCCAAACCCATACACATATCCTTCGTCGGCCCAAAGTCGGAGAACGCGCAAAAGTTGTACGCGTATGTGGTCGCCATCCAAATGAGACTCCACTTTTCCACCCCGAGCACATGAGAGTAGCTGAGGTAGAGCGCGGAGAGGACGTAGTAGCGCATCGTCGCTGCTTTGAGGGACGTGGCGCCAGACGCGATCGGACGGTCGGGTTTGTTGATCTTGTCCTCGTCAACGCCCGTGATCTGGTTCGCGACGACAAAGGAGTAGAGGTAGAGGAACCCATAGAGGAACGCAGCGACTACGGGACGAGCCATTTCCTCCATCGGGGTATTCTTGTATAGGAGAGATGCCAGCGTGAAAGCGGGAACCTAGAGTCTCTTAGGCGGGCGGCGTTAACTTGGTACGGAAAGCGCGTACGGGAAGAAGACCTGTTCCGAGATCACGTCTGACGAAGCCCCAGCATAGTTGCAGCTCCTTGTGGAGAACAGAGATAACCATCGTGATTGTGCTAAATTGACATTAGTGGCAAGAAATCGATGAGAGAGTACTGCCGCACCTAAAGACGATGTCAAAATGTGCCGATGCGGTATCCGGACTTGAGGTGTGGCCCTTTTATACGCTATCGCTGGGTGTTTCTGATTATCATTTTATCGCTCCTTTAACTGATACAGGGACGTATACCTGGCTTTATCGGTACTTCAATAGGTGAGATAGCGACTTCAATCCAACCAATGGGGAATATTAACGATTGCATTCCTGTGTTGAATTGAAGGTACATCAGGAGAATGCAGAACATGTGCCCGGCGTTCACATAGGAAGAGCCTTGACTGCTCCAGATACAGATTTGAATCGAAGCTTCGATATGACACTCACCAACGTCGGTCATGGTAGGAACTTGAAGTAATAATAGTTCAGTTACTAGTGTCGGATGCAGACCCGCGGACCAGAATGAGCATTGCAACATCTCATCGATAACTCGTCGGCGTAACCATTTTGGCCTTCGGTATGATCTTGAGACCGCGTTTCACGACGCCGTACGCCCGCTTTGGTCGACTTCTCGCTCCAGATCAACTCACGTAGCGTTCTGATTTGCTACTAACTCGAAGATTCCCGGAAACGCCTGCATGCTAGCATACTCCGAGATTTGGGGGTAACATTTAGTATTCGAAGGAGAGCGCGAGACTACTAGTACCTAAACTGAAGACTGCTAGGGGGGCATTGCCGCCGCTTGCAGAGCTTAAGGTCGTAAAGTTCAATCCCACGTTGGACAGGAGCGCCTCAAGACTCTGGATATCCTTCAACGCCATGACTTGCGACTGGTCTTGGGTTTGTAGCGTTGCCACCCATTCATCCAGAATGTCCTGTTTCCCAAGCGAGTGGAGCTTTTGCTAATCCCAACATATAGAGAGTTCAACAAAAGGAACTGACCACTCCATCGCACGACCTTGGAGATCGGGATTATTTTGTTCGTGGACAGGCCACACACACCATTTCCCTTCAATCTTCTGCCACACGCTCAATTCCCACGTCTCGATTGGTATCTTGCCCGTCTGTGCAAGCTTAAACGCATCAATGGCTGCTGTGTATTCCAGTACCCAGAAACCGTCGCGAGTGTTGTAACCAACGTTGTGATTGAGAAGCCTCGCGTCGATAGCATGCAGTATGGAATTCATATATGCTGTGTGGTACTCTTGTGGAGGTAGATCCTTTATCTTCAAGTGCTGTGCACCAGTAGGTTTGCGAAAGACAATTTCCACGGGACGGAAGCCATACCGGAGCCGCATCCAGAGATGGCCAGTGGCGAATTTAAGAAGGATGGGAGGGAGTTGGGTGTATACGACGACGTCGACGATGAGTGTGATGATATAGTGAATGCATCGTGCGAGGTACTTGCATTGTTCATTGTCAAGAGGGTGTGGACTGGGCTGGGAGAGGCACGTCACGGAACATGGACTGCTGCTGGGACATGACGGTTGTGATGAGGTCGCCAACGAGCAAGCGTTATGTGGCTGATTTTTTGACAGTTGGCATGGACAGTTCGCCGAGTGGGACGGGGAGAGAATAAGATAAGGCTACGAGGCACAGCACTTGCGATAGAGTATGCATCTTCGTTTCGAATAGCTTGTCAAGAGGAAAATACTTTGTTGACACGATCAACAGGAGTAAGTAGTAGTCCTGACCTCTTACAGCCATCACCTGGCCACCGTCGCGGTCGATGACTTCCCCGTCATAGTTAACGACGAAGACGATGGCCATCAATACCCTCTTCTCCTTGGTCGGCTGGGCCTACCTGCCTGACCTGATTACCCGCCATCTCCTCACATTCCTGCATTCGCAACCCATGCTCATACCAAATCCGCCTCAACCACGTACACCTACCTATGTTCAGCACTACCGCGTTACATTCGCCTTTGTTGTTCTGGCATATCTCGCTTACAACCTCGTCCAAGGCGCACGCGGAGTCGAACCAAACTTTATGAGCTCTTGGGTGTAGAGCGGGCGGTAGATGAAAGCGGACTACGTCTGCCGTTTAGAGCGTTCGCCAAGCGATACCATCCAGATAAAGTGGGCGCTAATGGCGAGCAGGCGTTCATCTATGCACGCAATGCCTTTGAAGCCCTCAAGGATCCGGTTGTCCGCTTGGCATACGACCGCTTTGGACCTGACGTCCTTCAATGGTCTCGTCTATCCACCCCGCGGGAATACCTCCATCATGGACTATTGCGTTCAGTGGGATATCATATCGTCACATTGCTGACACTCTTCGTCCTGACATCCATTGGCAGACCCTCACCCGTGGCGTTCTGCCGATATCTGCTGTTCGTGGGCTTTCTAGTAATGGAAGTCGCCGTCCTACTAGCTCCCACTCCCTGTTCCTTTGACGCGTTCGTGTGGGCTTCGTTGCCTGATACGAGCACCGCCTTTCTCAACTCCTTGTTCCCCCGGCGCGTGGCGTACCAGCATGTCCTCTTTCTGCATCAGCTATTCATTTTCCTCTCCATGGCTCTAAGCCGTGTCGCGCCTACTCTCTTTCTCCCTCCTCCCCCGCCACCGGACAAGGTTACCACTTTATCCCAAATTGCCAACCGTGAAGCGACGATACTCCTACAAACCGAACTCCATTCTATACAGCCGTCTTCATCTTCCCCGGAGCATAAACGTCTTTGCCCATCACCGAGGTGGATGAGGTTGTGATAGACGGATTAGCGCAGGAGATGGAGAACATGATCATAGAAACCAACGTCAGGAAAGCCGTGGGCCCTTTACGGATGGCCTGGGCGGCGGCTACACAGAACGCTGCCATTCCAAATCATGTTAACCTCAACCAAAATCATTCTTCGCATCAAGAGCTACATACTTTAGAGATCCCCCAGCTACGCACGCCAGGAGGTACCCTGCCCTCTCCCCGACCTTCTCCACCTCCGTATCCGAGATCGGGTAGCTCGTACAGGAGAGCACGCAGTGTTAGCTTGTGCTACTGACGCTCTTCGACCATTCGATTGTACATATGTTGCTTCATCTTTTACATAGGCGTGTATTATCATGGCATCGTGTGATCAATTCATCAGACGCGACTTCAGTACGTGGAATATTCAGTTTATGTTTCTGCTCCTTTCCAACTTGATAGCTTCTCTGTGATAGATCTGAAAAGCACAGAAACATCACCAGAGTTAGGCCTGCGCCACATCCAGTACAGTCGTTGAGGCGTAAGGATATGACGGTGTCTTGCAAGCCAGTCAAAGAAGGCATGTTCATTATGCAGAGGGGAAGACGACTTGAATATACCCATAAGTCATTCCGATAGTCCCGGCGGTTACGACTGATCTCACGAGAACACGGGCAGTGAAGTTCGGAGCCTGCACATGGGTTTCTACAACTGGGCGTGTTTCCCTCCGCATCCGCATCTCGCGAGTTAGGCCCAAGTTTCCGTTCGAAATCAGGACGGGTCCGTTTAGCCAAGATGAGAACGAGGAAGAGATTCTAGCGCTACACCCGTATTCCAAACTCTTGCGTCTTCACACGAGAAGAGTGTGAACCCACCCGATTTCCGCCGAAATGGCCGAAACACCCTCTGCGCAGGCCCACGACGAACTGAGAGCGCTCATTGCTCACCGCTCACCTTTCAAGTTCAGATTCTACAGTTACAGCGTGTCATCCGGAATTTCTCAGGCTATCTTATATCTCTGACGTTCCATGCTCCTGGCTAGACTGTCCGAAAATGACTGTGCTATTTGCAGTTACCTGGTGTTGTCGACTTGCCATATCTCTGTAGTTCTACTTCGCTTTAGGAAGCCTTATTGGAGCATGCTGAAAATATCTTCGTTCGTTCTGGACGCAAGGCTGACTACATGCTGAATCAACCCCGATGAGAAGATCCCGCGCATTTCATGGATGATGGATGAACCGCCGCTAGACGGTGCTGCTTCCCCCCGGTGATTGTCAGACTCCATGCTTTGGTCTAACTCGACTATAGCAATGATGCTCGACATTAAAAGGATAGCGCGCTGAGTATATTGGAACGTAGAGCTCTTGGATACCTCCTTACTGCGCTCTACTGCACCTCATAACTGGTCCTTCATGCATCTCAACGGTGCCAGTACCATGATCGCCTCTCTTCTCCTCAAGGAAATACAATTGTGCTGGGGCTTTGCCCGACGCGACCTCGGAATTGGCACGCTTCCTGTATGTCTTTCTCGTGTTCAGTCAGTAACTCACCGATCTGACAGACTGAATCTAGGTTCCTCTCTTCACCGTGGCGTCACTCTTGTACAAGGACACCCCAATCAAAGAAATGCTTCGTCCTATTTCCATCGCGTTCATCTACGGTATCCTCTACCTCTACTCCTTCGTCGTCGCCAACCAAATCGCGGGTGTCGAAGAGGACAAAATCAACAAGCCTGACCGGCCCATTACATCTGGCGCCACGTCGCTCAAAGCAGCGACTGTCCGATACTATGTCCTCACCGCGCTCTATCTCGCCTACTCGTATGTCTTTGGTCTGGAGAAGTACACTCTTCTCTGGATCGCGACCACCTACGCGCATAATTTCCTCGGGTTTGCGACCTTTGGGCCAACGAAGGACATGTGTATGGGTTTTGGCGGGATAGCGCAGCTTATGGCGGCATGGACTATCGGCGGGGCTGCCCCGCAGATGGGCTGGAAGTGGATGAAGACCATCACGATTATCATGTCGTGGGCCATCCCGATCCAGGACCTGCGTGACGTTCCTGGGGATCGCAAGGCTGGTCGTTGGACGACGCCTATGATTCTAGGTGACATGCCGGGTACGTTGTTATATTTCGTTTCGCTCTAGCTACTGAAATACGTGGCAGCGCGCTTGCATATTACAGCGGGCATATTTGTGGCGCAGTACAAGTTGATCGGGGAGTGTATTCTTGAACAGAGGGACGATGCCGTAGGCTGGGTTACGTCGGCAGTGATCGCCTCCATGGGTCTGACTGTGGTCGTCCATCTCTTTGCTGATCGTTCCCTCCGTGGTGATCAAATTTCCTACAGGCTGTACACGGTGGTCTACGTAGCTCAGATAGCTTCAGCGTGCGTGGCACTGAAGGCTCATTAAGACTACAATAAGTAGGCTATGCATGTTGTTCTCAAAAATGTCTCCTACGGTTATTGTCAAGTTACACTCACTCGTTAAATTGGGTCTACGTTGCGGCCAATTGAGAAAGATGAATTTAACGATCTACGGCAACATTGAAAAACAGTATTGTAAGCGAATACACATTTCCCGCTGCTTCAGTTGGGAACGCAAATAAGGACGCCACACGAGTTGTTCTGGCAAGCTGTGAACTCTCATGAGACGGGCAGAACACGAGTAACGGGTTGGAAAACTTACTTCCTTGAGACTGCGCGAAGGCGCACGAATGTCCAACGCCGTAGTGGTTTGAGCCGTTGCAGGCGTCGACTGAGGGGGGCGGTTAGCCATACTGCGACATGAGCATGGACTGGGACTAACCATCATTGTCGGCGACAGCAGGGGCAGCGCTAGCTTGGAAAGCGAGCAAGAATGCAGCGGCGACGGCAGCGAAGATGAGGTTGGTGAACTTGAACATCATCTTTGTAGTACACGAGATTTTACTGAGATGGGGAGTGTTTAGGCTGGCGGGTTGAAGAAAACGGAAAAGCACGCAGCTCATTTTATAGTACACACACGCCTAAGCTACGAACCTAGATGAAAATAAAGTCGAGAGGCCCTCCGTTTCGTCTCAGCGTTTCGACGCTCATCCCAGCCCCCCCGTGATGCACAGAAATAGTCACGTAGTTCAGTATCTCTCCGCACTCACCCTTTCGGGAAACCAAATGTGGTAATTTCCACCGCCTTTGTGATATCACTGAGGCGTTAGAGCGAAAGAGGCTTGATGGAATGCCCATTTATAGCAGAAACATCAGACTCGTCTGTATGCACGACGGTGATGGGTACCTAGGCTGTACCATATAACGGCCAGAACGGACGTCAGATTCTTACCAACTGTATTGTAGACAAGCGTGTCAGCAACCGCGCTTTCTGTCACATCGTACAAAAAAAAGTCGACACGAACAAAGTGTACATTCATTTCGAATGAAACAGCGGCTGCTCTTCCGTTTCCGTATCGGAAAACGCGCCCAAAGCTCGTATAAAAGGCTTCAGTACACTTTCCCTTCTTCATCGTAAAGCACTCACAATTCAGCTCATCTCTACTCGTCGTCCTCCTCCTCTAAAGATGATGTTCAAACTCCCCATCCAAATCCTCGCCATCGCCGCCGCCTTCTTGGTCGGTGTAAACGCCGTCGCCGACAACGATGGTAGGCCAGATTTCACAGAGTCCAAACGAGCTTACTGACACAAAGTCGTACTACCAGTCGATGCCTGCAACGGCTCCAACCACTACGACGTTGGACATTCGTGCGCCTTCGCCGAGTCTCAAGGCAGTAAGTCACGCTCGCCTGGTTATTCATAGGTGTTCTTGAACTGACGACTCCCGTAGCTTGCCAGCTTAACGCGTGCGGCAACTTGATCTGCATTCCCAACTAGACCGTACTAGCACGAGTCGCTGATTTGTAAATATAAAACGGGTTCGCACCTTCGACTTGAGCCTGCAAAGTATTATGCTTGAAGATGCAAAGAAACACCTTAACCTCTTCTCGGCTTCTTATCCCAATGTCCCGATACCGTCTCGTCGCCACTCCTTTTACGGCTAGCAGACGCTAGATGGGAACGTTGAAGCAAGGCTGCCAAGGCATCTAATTCCCGTAGCACTTCTTCTAGTGACCGTGAGATCTCCATAGCCGCAGGGAGGTTGGTAGCGTGCAAGTACGGGACACTGCGCAATTGTAAGGTGACCTCTTCCATCCATGCAGTCATCGAAAACAGACTAGGCAGTATCTCTTGGCCAGGTTGTTCCTGTATGAAGCGATCTTAAATGAGGTTACGATGGGAGTGGATCAAGAACACATACAGAGTTCAAGTTTACTGGGTCGTTCACTGAGCAGTTGCCACAAGTCACAGTGTCAGTCGACGTTTCAAGTCGTCCTATCGGAGGTGCAGTGGGAAGGACGGGCTCATTCTCCTTGTCCACAATCTTGACCGCCTTCAGCCTGTTAAATTTCGGGTACAATGCCCGCATATCGCCCTTCTCCAAAACCCAACGATACTTTCGATCATCCACCTTACCCTCGTACCCTCAACACTCCACCAAACGATGGTTTTTCTTCCGCACATCCGCCAGGCCGGCACCAGCGACCATTTGCTTGAGTGCATACTCGTACACAGAAGGGTGAACGCGGACTGGTGGGCTACGCGTCATACAAGCCGCCTGACACGCGTCGTTGTGCTTCAAGCAACCACGGATGCGTAGAATCTGCTGCGTCGATACGAGAAACGTGACCTCAGCGTGGGCTAGACAGCCTGCGAATGGAAAAGGGTTGGATCTGGTCTTGCTTCTCGCGACGACGTGGTCATAATCGCAGTGACTTATACATATTCTCTTCAGTGTGAGCAAAGGAAACATACTGTAGTGTACGACTTACCACTGATATAAGACGCGTCTAGTCAGAGCTGGATCATCGACCGCCGTGTTTAACGAGGACAACGCGGCCCAGCGGACGCCCCACTTTGTCCCAGGTTCGTCGACCTTGTCAAGGCCGTATCTACCCAGCACAATCCTTGCGTCTTGCTGATAATAATCGGCATGACCTCCATATGCGTCGAAAACAGCTCCGTATATTCGACTGAGCTCAAAGCAGTTCTCTGGTCATCGTCAAGAACGAGTTTCGCGACTTGAACCTGAGACGCGAGTTGTAAGGAAGTCAAGCCTGATCCCGTCTTGATGCGCTTGGTCTTTCTTGTATGGGCATTGGCAGCGTTCTGTAGCGGAGACTGGAACGAAACGGAGGTTATCGTATGGCATCGATGGCGCTGGAAAGAGGATGAAGCGAAGAACGAAGAAATGCAGGACAGGAAGTGCTGTTTACTCACAGCAGTCTTCTATTATTGCTCCATCTTCAGCTTAATACGATGGTCGGAGGAGCTAAAGACGGCATAGAACCATTACAAGGCGGCGATTTGCCAATTTTCGAGCCGAAGGAACATGACGTTGGAGCTCACGGGCGAGCGATATAACAACATGACAGCAATGAACGATCACGCCGATCATTTCCTCTTGCCTGGTCTGAACCTAAGCCATGCCCCTTCAGAGTTCCTGACATTCTGCTTGTCACCTCAACCTAGTAGGCTCACGTCCACCCGCTGTTACATAAACGTCAACGCACAGCTAGTAATCGACCTCGACTATCTCAACGTTGCGACAGTCCTCGAAGAAAAACTGTCCGATATTTGTTCCAAATTCGCCACACACAGTGTTACGATTGCACACGGATATCCCAGAATAATCGTGGTCGTCTACCCAGGGCGAAGTCTCCATTGCTTTCCCGGTGGGTAACGATTCGGCTGCGGTGGGTGAGGGCCTGAGCCTCTGTTCACGGAAACTTCGAGGAGACGTGGTATGCTATATCTCTTAGAATCAACCTCACTCAGTTGAATCCAGCCTACATAAGACTGAGTACTGAGGACTAAGGCAAAGAAGAGAAGGAGAAGAGCGTACATATGCCATTGCCAAGGCTCTCCATCGTAACTTCGCCTGCCGCAATCCTCTGGTACCCGAGCGGTATACCTCTCCAGCGTGAGCGGTACACGTTAAAAGTGACCTTGGCTTGCGCCTTCTCAGGTCTGAAGCGCAAAGTCAGACGAAAAATACTCGATATAAGCGACATACAGAGTGATCCTGTCGTATTTCCAGGTATCATCCTTGTACGCTGATGTAGAGCCCTCGTATTTCTTCCCGTATAGATCAACCAGCGTCAGAACGAGGAAGAACTTGCGCGGCGGTTTGAAGACTCTAGGAAATGGTATCGCGCATTGTTCCCCGAACCCTCTCTGATGGGCTAGGAGTATAATCAACGCGAATTTCTGGTGGGAATGAAAGTGGCGACACACCAATGACGCTGAAATCTGCCAGCGAGCTGTTTGGATCATGAACAGAGGACTAACAACAGTTTTGAGGATACTTACACCCAAGGTACAATGGGAAGCGAGGCAGCGGGCGGCATAGCTGGAGATGGTGACGCGTTGAGACTGCTAGAAAGTTCGTGGTTGAAGAGGGTTGGTGGCTTTTCACGGAAACTCGCGGCCTCGTGTCCATTTTCTACCACTGGCGTAAAGACGCAAGCGTTGTTACGAACTCGATTCCCGTGTACAGAAGTACAATCACCTGCCCAGTCGACGAATTGTAAAGTAGGTCGAGGACAACCTAGTATGGAACCGCAGCTGTACGAAAGGGGCATTCGAGGAGTGGTCTAGATTGATTGCTAGAATAAGGATGCTCAGTTGCCCCCGCGAAACTGGAGAAGTCCGAACATGTTGTTGTAATCTATTACGCGTAATCGATGCGCGAAGAAAGCCACGCTATGGCGAGCTTCAAGCACGCGTCCCAATCCAAGTGTCAAGTTGCGACTTGTGACTTGAAGACCGGCGTGTGCGGCTCGCGACATTTGGCAGTCCCAAACGAAGCGTTGGAGGAACGTGTCCTGAGGTGCGAGTGAGCAACATAGTAAACAGCCAGGAGGCTTCGCCGCGTCGTCATCATGACACCGTGCGGGTGTTTGCTGGGCAGACGAGGTACATAACGACGAACACCCCAGACTATCGCTGCGACAATGAACCCAGAACACAATTCCGACATTTCTTCAACAAAGTCACCACATTGCTATCACACATGAATATACCAGACTGTCCGTGTGCCTCTGCTGATACTTAAGGCCGAAGTCTCCATCGTCTTTCCGGAGTGTAACGATTCGGCTGCGGTGGATGAGGGCCTGTCCTCTCTCCACAAAAAATTTGAGCTTCAATGGGATTGTTTCTTCCTTTGAATCCGAGACTTCACTCAGTCCGATTTCCCCTGCATGACTCTGAGCATTGTTGCCCATCAAGGGTATGTAGTGGAGGGAAAGGAACGCACCCTCGCCATTGTCAAGATTCTCAATCGTTACTTCACCTGCAGCAATTCTTTCGTATAACAAAGGAATACCTTTCCAACGTGACCTGTATACGTTGAAGGTGATCTTGGCATGCGGCTTGTTAGGTCTAAGGACGCGATCGATTGAATCAATGTTCGCCATGGCACGGTATCGAAGGGCATACAGTGTGATTCTGTCGTATTCCCAGTGGTTGGCCTTGCGTGCCGATGTGGAGCCCTCATATTTCTTCCCGTTCGAATCAACCAGCGTAAGAACAAGGAAGAATGTGTGCCGCAGTTTGAAGAATCCAGCACCGAAGCGTTGCGTGCACGACCCAATCCTCCACTGATATACTGCGGGGATGAGCAACAGGCCAAGATTCTAGTGAGAATGGAAAGCAAGACGTACAAGTGACGTTGAAATCTGTCAGCGAACTACGCGAACCATGATGAGCAAGGGACAAACATGGTTTTTCGGACGCTCACATCCAAGGCACCATGAGAAGAGATGCAGTGGGCGGCATAGCTGGAAATGATAGCGCGTCGAAGAGAGCCCCAGAAAGTCCGGGCTTGAAGAGGGAACGACTGGGCATCAGGTTGGTGGCTTTTTACTGGAAGTCGCGTCCTCGTGTCATCATATCCCATCATTGAGGTAAAGACGCAAGCGTTGTTACGAACTTGCAGGCACATACTTAACGTATGAACCTCCAACAACCTGCCCAGGCGGCGAATTGTGAAGCAGGTCAAGGACGAGCTAGGAACCGTAGATATACGAAAGGGGGGTGTTCGGTGAGGGCGATCTAGATTAATTGCTGGAATTATGATGGTCAATTCCCTCCGCGACTAGTCCGACAAGTCGTTGAAGTCAATTACACGTATTCGATACGGGATGAAGCCAAGCTCAAAGACTACGATTGCCTTCGCACGCATCCCAATCCAAGTGACAGGTTGCGACTGGTTGAGTGTTGTTGTAAAACCGGCGTGTGCGACTCGCGATAACTGGTAGGAAAGAACATCGACCCAAACGAAGCGTTGGAAGAACGTATTCTGAGGTCCATGCGAGTACGCAATACATAAGCAAGCAGTAGGTTTCGCCGCGTTATCATCATGACATCGTGCTGGTGTTTGCTGGGTACACGAGGAGGACGAAGGACAAGAGGCGGAAAAGGGCGGGTATGCAAACACAACGGGGACACAAGCGAGCTAAGTCAAAGAACGTTCACAATGGTTGGAGACACAGAGAGATAGGCAACTTGATGCTTCCCGAGGTGGCGAGCTGTTTCGGTCTCAGTCTTTGCTTCATCTCCGCTGTATGACGTGAAGTAAGGCAATGCTGTTCAATGAAAGGTGTACGGTTTGCGTACCTTTGTCGACACCTTGCGCACCCAAATATCTCGTCATTGTGTTGCTTCTCCACGTCTAGCCTTACAATAGTAGTAGTCGACCTTCCTCTATTGCAATCAACTTTTGGCGGTATTCATCCTTGTGATGACATTGAATGTAGGGATTGGATTTAGTCAAAGGGCGTCCATAATAACATAGAGCAGTGTAGATATAGGGAATACCTGAATAAGAGTCGGGTGGCATCGCTCATGATGGCAGCAAGCAGGAAAAGCAAATGATCGATCACAAGGCTTGCCTTTGAACAGGTAACTGTCTTTCCTTAAGTACTGCTCCCCCAGCCAGCTATTGGCTCTGCATCTCAGCAGTATGTCATTTTCTGTCTACATTCTTGCTGCGTATTACTGTCTTTGGCCGACTTTCGCCCCTGGTTGAGATCTACCGTTATGACCTGCTGTCAACAACGCCTTCGACGCTCCGACATCTCCTTCTCGTTCAACCGCCTTGGATTAGATGCGTCATTCAGAGTACGTCTTTATGCCTATGAGAACTCAGACCGTCCGAGCCTTCTAGCATGATCCAACCTAGAATCAAACCTGCTGGTACGCGTCTCCCCCACGAAAAGACTCCGCTCATTTCAGTAGAGGCCGGCGAGGAAACTACTTGAGAGAGCGAGGCGGCAAGATTAACATGTGACGCTAACAGGTCTTTACTCCTCCCACCATTATACTCTACGCGCCGACAATCAAGACCCCCAAGCCACTTCTCAGCTTATCTTTCAAGGCGATACAAGTGAGCTTCTTCTCCTCGATTCTGCTATTATAGACGTGCTGAGCGGGTCTTGACAACACAGAAGAGATACAAAGCAAAGGTCATAAGAATAGAGGTCTATGAACATTGGCCTCTGGTTCAAAGAGGACCAACACTCTCCGGGAATCAGTACCTGCGCGCAACCGTGTAGATTAACATCATTCGGCTACATGTCTACAAATCTACCATTGTTCTTGGCCTTCATCATGTGCCTCTGGTCTTGTAGCGCGTTTTAACAATGGTGGGCCACGTCTCCTCTCTTCTAAACATTTCTGTCATACCTCGTAAGGTCAGTCAAACCTTTCTATTTCTTACGTTCCAAAACTCAGGACCTCTTCTTGCAGCGCACAAAATCAATGCTCGATGACACGGACAACCCCTACATTGATATTGAGTGCGCGATCGCCCAACTCCTCCAGTCTGGCTTCGACCATAATTTCGAGGAAGCAGCGCGGTTACTCCCAATTATTCTCACCCATCCCGAGTTCAAGCCCGGCATAAATGGCGCGGCGCCCGACCCTTTGGCACCACTCAATCACCACTCCGACGTCGTCATCGCCTTGCAAGTGCACATGTTGCTGGACCTTGACTCGTTCGGCGGCTCCCCATTCAATACAAGCCTCCCGTTGCTGTTCCGACATCTCATGAACACCCTCTCCATTTTGTACGATGGAACATACGAACTGATAACCACTTCCGGCCGAGTCTGCGAAGCCGTTGAAGTCGTGCTGAGCACCGTCTGCGGCATGTTTCTGGATTGCCCTATAGGATTGGACATGGTGCCTGACGATATCAAGCTCATCTTCGACTATTTCTTGCTCATTTCTCCGTCCACATATACTGGAGAGGGCGTGGTCTCGGTGGAACTGATCATACATATCATAACGCAAGTTCCAGAGATGAATAACTGCTTGCATGAGGCCATACGCGCATGTCCTCATGACACTGTGTTTCGTGGCTGGGATAATGTTAACGAGTGTACCGATTTGACATTCAGGAACTGCATCACTGACTGTCTCCCGCCACATGTGCTTTACACCAACTTGATGTGTCTCGAGGTGTTCTCACTCGAGTCGTACTTCAGCGAGGCCCTTGTAGAGCGGGGGGCCGTGAAGGTGATGATTTTACTCCTCAAAATCAAGTTGATCGGTAGACATCCATCCGGCGAGGAAGCGTTCTGGTATAATCTGCCTCTGATGCGTCTGTCGACATGCGTCTACAACATTCTACGTGGACAACCGTCTCGCATCGTGGCAGCGCTGGACTTGCCCTTTGGCTTCTTGCAGACGCTAGCGCGCGCCGTGGACTACTTGGCGCGGAATCCTACGGAGTTGCCTTATGCTTGGAGAGAGGGGTGGCGGCTTCCTGACATTGTGGATTTGGTCGAGCAGGAAATCGTGCAGGGGAACGAGACTGTGTTGGGGATTGTGCGTTATCATATGGAAAAGATTCGGACTCTGGGGCTGGGTCGTGTTACGGCTCCGGGAATAGAGAAGGAGCATAGAATGGTGAAGGCGTGGATGAGGTTGTTGGATGCCCTAGGCGAGTCTTCTTGAGGGTGAACTGGGAACGATATCGCATTGTTTTCGTTGGCTTTGTAGCTTTGTATAACTATGTCACGGGTTATTTATTTCGCTTTCCAGACAAGAGTTCCGGGCCTCTAGTCTTTCCCGGCGGCTATCAGATCGGTATTGTGGCGCATTTCGTGCGCGGTGGATATGTGAGTGGGGTTACTGGATGAATGTAGACTCACAGATAATGCACTGAGATGCATACACTTGCCAGCCTCTAGTAGTATATTGGTCAGTACACGCCTCCACAATTCTTTCTGCGATGCCTTTGTTTCTAAGTAAGTCTGCGGGTTCTGAGCTTCAGCTTGGCGGTGTTTGGCAAGAGCCACCGGCGGCGTCAACACGCCGACTCTTCGCAGAACTCGTCTTTGAAATACTACGCGTCTACAGCTCGCCATGGTCTTCTTGTTGCTGCTTGTCGCTGGTGAATCAATGTCGAAATCACTCCAATGCTTTACGGAATCGATACCTATTGCAGCTCACTGCCTCCTCCTCATTGCTGGCGATAACACATATGCTCCATCAATGCCATCATCATGCAAGGCCTTTACGCGTGCCCGTGGGTCGATAGGGAGAAGCTGGATATGGTGCCGGGCTAATATTAGATTTAGTTCAGCTTGACCTCGACGTTTTCTCTGGTGCACCAAAGCGTCATTTGTTATGGGGATTGCTTCTGGCTTTCCGTTGGGAGTACTTGGACCTTCTACTAATGATCGAGCTACGTATTGTTTTTGCCTTTGCGAGTCCTATTGGCCTCAATAGGCTACTAGCGTAAGTTCGCCTATCATGTCCTTGTATTCAACGACATCATCTCTTAATCACAGATACGTCGAAACGCGAGGAGAAGATGCTTTCATCCGTCCTTTCGTTTGGATCTTGTTTTTACTATTCGGTCCCGTGCTAGCGTCTATCGTTTTCCAGTGGTACTTTTATACTGTGGTAAGTCCATCAGCATTCTCGTTCATTCACTATCTCATGCTCTTCAGGCCAAGATCATCGCCCGTTTCCAAGCACTTCTCACCGAGCTCGTGTTTGAGCACTCACTCCGTATTCGTATGAAAGCTGCTGTTCCGGAGGGTGAGGATAGTAGGAGATCAACTTCCCCTTCTACGCCTGACACTGCGTCTCTATCCGAGGCAGATTCGACGCTCGATGGTGCGACTTCCACCAGCGACGGTGATGAATCTACAGTTCAAGGTAGTAACGGCAGCACTAACACGAATCCGTCAAAAACCAAGGTTGGGAAGGAGGGTGCTAAGAAGACATCTCAGCATGACTCAGCCGCGGGCAATCTGGTCGGAAAGATTAACAACCTCGTTTCGACGGACCTACAGACTGTCGTGGAGGCGAGAGATTTCTTCCTGATCGTCGCTTATGTCCCAATACAAATTTCACTCTGCATTTTGTTTCTGTACACCCTTCTTGGATGGAGGTGTGTCTTCGATTCATTATTGCTGCCATGACTCCACGATATTCACCGTTGCGCAGCGCGTTCGTCGGTCTGGCCATTTTGATCGTCATGCTGCCGATTCCGGGACGGATTGCCAAACGCACGCACACCGTGCAGGAAAATAGACTTAAGAGGGCGGATGCCAGAATTCAAAGTGTTACTGAGGGTAAGTTTCTCTGTTTTCTTTCTGGCTTGCCTTGAGCGAACTTCTTTTCAGTTATGAACGTCCTTCGCATGGTCAAGCTCTTTGGCTGGGAGACCCGGATGGACGAACGTATCACCTCCAGGCGTGAAATTGAAATGATATGGATTAAGTATCGACAACTTCTTGATCTCCTCAACGGTGTTGTAAAGTGCGCAATACTTCTGCTTGATCTCAAGACCTAACCTTCGACGTCAGTTTCTTCATGCCGATCCTTACTATGATCGCCACATACGCTGTTTAGTGAGCGAATTGTCATTTCCGTCAGTGCTAAGCAGTCTGATCCTTCTTTAGTGTACTTGTTTCGCTCTCTCTAGTGATTCCACCTCTAACCACAGTTCGCAGACGGTCGTGATGAAAGGGGAGCTTACAGCCTCCATTGTTTTCTCTAGTATGGCGGTCTTCGAGATACTGCAGCAGCAACTTCACGCAATCTTCAACTTAATCACGACTTCTATAGCCGGAAAAGTGTCCGCTGATCGTATAAACGATTTCTTGAAGAACGTGAGTGCCGTATCGATGTTCGCCCGGCACTATGCTGATGATCTTCTCTAGATTGAGCTAATTGACGCGTTTGCCGACAGCGCGACCACTAGCGGTGATGTGTGTATTCCCGCAGGCGAGGATGCTGTGTCTACCGTGATCGGCTTTCAGGACGCGTCCTTTACATGGTCCATTGATGACTCGTCAAAGCGCAACTTTTTGTTGAAGATCGAGGACCGCCTAACATTCAAGCCCGGACGTTTGAACCTTATTGTTGGGCCCACAGCCTCCGGAAAGAGTTCCTTGTTGACGGCTCTGCTCGGTGCATGACATTAGTTCTCTCTGTATGCATCTTTACAACTCACAACGTTACCGATAGGCGAGATGCACTTTATCCCGATCGGGCCAGAATCTTGGTATAGTCTTCCTCGCGCAAATGGCATTGCTTATGCTGCGCAAGAGTCTTGGGTACAAAACGAGACGATCAAGGTATAGCTTGCCTCTGAAGCGAGGTACCGTTGAATTGAACGTTGTTCAGGCAAATATTATATTCGGCGGTCCGTTTGAAGAAGATCGCTACAAACAGGTCATTTATCAGTGCGGGCTTGAGCGAGACATCTCGCTGTTTGATGCCGGTGATGAGACTGAGGTCGGCGAGAAAGGAGTAACATTGAGTGGAGGGCAGAAGGCCCGCGTCACCTTGGCAAGGCATGTTATGACGGTCGTTCCCTCGGTCACGATGTGCTAATGTAGTTGTTCTAGGGCAATCTACTCGACTGCAGAGATCATCCTGCTAGATGACGTCCTGGCTGCTCTCGAGTGAGCGGATATTCTTCAGAATGCGATCACTTCACTGACTCCCTCAGCGTTCATACTGCCAAGTGGATAGTCGAAAAGTGCTTTGCCGGAGACCTCGTCAAAGGGAGGACGATAATTTTAGTGGTCAGTTTCGCACCTTGGCCGCCGCGGTTTATCTGATCCTGCCCTCTAGACACATAATGTTGCGCTTACTTTACCCGTGGCGGATTTCGTAGTATCTGTCAAGGATGGCCGTATCAGTGCGCAGGGTTCCGCATCGGATGTCCTGGGTAAAACCGAGAGTTTGAAGGATGAAGCTATGAAGGATGAGCAATCTCTAGAGAAAGGTGCTCAAGAGATAGATAGTCCTGCCGATAAGAAGCCTTCCAGAAAGCTCATCATTGCGGAAGAGATGGATGACGGCCATGTTGGTTGGTCCGCTCGTACGTGTACTTCTGCCCGTGGATTCTTGGTCTCATATTTCGGTCAGTTCAACTCTATTTCAATGCGATGGGCGGAAATCATGTCTGGAAGTACTTTTTATCCGTCATTGGTGGCTTTACACTCGTAGAGATTTTTAACGTTTCGCAGACGTGGTGGATTGGATACTGGGCTTCGCAGTACGAGCAGAACAGCGAGGCAGCGGAAATATCGGTCTTCTAGTAAGTAATCTTCTTGTCTGGAAATTGCGTCCTGAACAAGTTCTATTAGTTATCTTGGCATCTACAGTGAGCTCAACGTACATTCGACTCCGAGTCTGGTACTGTCGCTAATCAAGTCCCACCTCTAGGCTCCTTCACGGTCGGCTCAGCTATATGTTATACTTTCACGGTCGGGGTATTCGTGTACGGGACTCTGCGCGCATCTAGATCCCTCCATCATCAACTCATGCAATCCATCCTTGGTACGACTCTTCGGTCAGTAAGCTGTGCTTTGCCTTCACGCACGCATCATTGACTTGGCATAGATGGTTGGATACAACTCCTACATCGAGAGTGATCGCGAGATGTACCCAGGATATTCAAGCGGGTTAGTGTCTGTCCACGCTTCGAATGATGCGCCTGACGAGTCTTCTAGTTGATGGGCCCTTGGCGATGTGGTTCCAATATGCGCTCAATGTCTCAATGGTTCTGCTCGTCAAATTCTGTGCGATCGTCATAGTCACGCCTGTATTCTTGATACCTTCGGTTGCAGTCGCCGTCGCCGGCGTTCTTTGCGGACAGGTCTACATCAAGGCGCAACTGGGCGTCAAGCGACAAATGGCGAACGCGAAGGCTCCGGTGCTTGCACAGTATGTTTGCAGACTCGTTTTCGTATTGTCCTCATTACTTGGGATAGTTTTGGTGCAGCTATTGCCGGACTGAGTAAGCTACAATCTCGGTCATTGGTTCGATAACGCTCATTCTTTCATAGCTTCTGTGCGCGCCTACGGAGTGCAGGAAGAATTCATCAACGAGTCTTTGCGCCGTATCGATAGATACACACGGGCTTCAAGAGTTTTTTACGACTTGGGCCGTTGGATATCTATTCGTATTGACTCTCTTGGGGGTATATTCGCTGCTGCCTTAGCCACATATCTGGTTTACTTTAAAGACCAAGAAGCAGGCTCAACTGGCTTTTCTCTGAACCTGGCCAGTATGTATTTTTTTTATTCGCGCCACAAGTACTTAACACGGCGTGTAGTTGCTTTCAGCGGTCTGATCATGTGGTGGGTTCGAACTCTGAACATGTTCGAGGTGCAAGGTATGACGCTCGCATTCTGCTCGCCTGATCTTTGCCGGGCCTAACCGAATGCAGGAAACAGCCTGGAGCGCATTCAGCAATACATTCAAATCGAACAAGAGCCCAAGGCGACAAGCCAGGGAAGGCCGCCTGCGTACTGGCCTGCCAGCGGTGATCTGCGCGTTGAGAACTTATCTGCGAGGTATTCACTTGACGGACCGAAAGTCTTGCATGACATTTCTTTCCATATCAAATCTGGCGAGCGTGTCGGCATCGGTGAGCTGTCTTATGCCTGGAATGACCACTGGCTTATGCATATATATCCCCTCAGTCGGAAGAACGGGGTCTGGAAAGAGTTCCTTGACTTTGTCACTGTTAAGATGTATCTTCACCGAGGGCAATGTTTACTACGACGGTCTATCTACCTCGTTAGTGAATCTGGATGCTCTTCGCACAAGCATCAGCATCATACCTCAGATGGTAAGTCATACGTAAAGACTTGCTCTTATATATTGTGATAGTCTGTAGCCGGAATTGTTGAGCGGCTCTCTGCGCCAAAACCTGGATCCTTTCGAGCAATACGACGATGCCTCCCTTAATAATGCACTCCGCGCTGCTGGCCTATTCTCTCTCGAGGACGAGAATGAGGAGGGTCGTGTTACTCTTGACAGCACGATCTCAAGTGGCGGCGGGAATCTGTCAGTAGGACAACGTCAGATCATTGCTCTGGCTAGAGCCATGGTCAGAGGCAGTAAACTTTTGATCTTGGATGAAGGTTGGAGTTTTTCCCCTTCCGAAGTATCGATTTAACGTGTCTCCGACTTTCCAGCAACCTCTGCCATCGACTACAAGACCGATGCGATCATCCAGTCGTCTCTTCGTCACGAGTTGAAGGACAATGTTACACTGATAACTGTTGCACACCGGCTCCAGACGATCATGGATGCGGATAAAATTGTGGGTGTCCTCGAAGTGTGTTATCGAGCTGATTATTGACTGACGTCGTAGATGGTATTGGACGCCGGAAACCTTGTTGAATTCGACTCACCGGCGCAACTACTCAAGAAAGAGAAGGGATTCCTTCGGGCTTTGGTCGACGAATCGAACGATAAGGCTGTGTTGTATGCCATGGCGGAGGGACGACATGTTTAGTCAAATGTAGGGTGCCTGACCTATGCAAATGCCAACCTGCCTTGAATGAACCAAGACACATTGGACCTGATGATGCTGGCACTGTTAGAACCCTACCTCAGACCTGTGGGTGGGCGTTGAGCACTGAAGGGTTCCAGTACTATGCACGTCAGTGGTCCTCCTGGTTGTAAGAGGAGAAACAAATCCATTGTAAGAGGGGCAAGAGAGGAGACCGTTCCCCATTCTCATATCTCAGCTCCAAAGTTCACATCCCTGCATTTTCCCAGCGTGAACCAAAAAATGAACATTCACCTCTTGTTAGCAACTGACTATAGCCACGTGACTAAACCAGGTACCACAGAGAGACTTAGGGAAAGAAAGTGTTTGCGTTCGTAGAACTAGGCTAGGCCAGGTGTATAAACGAGATCGGAACTAAAGTACAATGATGCTACACTACTGCTTATATACTAGTAAGTCTGTGTTTGGGACTCCTTGTCCATACATGTTTCCACTAGGGATGCTCCACACCCTTGACCCAGTGTTGTATGCTACTAGTCCGTGAAACCATTAAATACGAGTGGTAACTGCATGTAAGTAATAATACTGAAACGACTATGTGTGCTACGAGTGTCGGTGGTGTGTATACAATAGGGAGTCCATGAGGCATCGGCATGTATGATGTCATCCATGTGTTGGGCGTGTGTCTGACATGAGTACGGCTTCGGTAATGAAAAGGAGTATGATCGGTGACAAAACAGATGATGAAACAGTCTGTTGGTTGATAAGACAAGCCCCCCAATAAGATATGATAAGATTGAAAATGTGAAAATATGGCGATTCATAACACCTCTCAGAACTGATTTATGTGTCCTAACACATAAGTGAACAGGTAATATCAGAGATATCAAGAGTTCATTTATCTCTGGTCGTATATCAGTTAGTAAATGCGCCTGTCATGTCCAATTCTGCACAAGGCACGCGAAAGCAGGGTTCAACTCCCAGCCAGAGAGTGTTGAAGGTTGTAGGCAATATTTTTGCTTACTAGGATCCTGGAATAGGGTGGTGCAGTGATTTCTGACTCCCTGGGGCCTGGAGGAGTACTAATGATATCAATACCACCCGCGCGGCGCCGACCTTCGACGGTTTCAATACCATATTGATACATAACTACTCTCAGAAGTCAAGACTGTGGCTCCAACTCAAACTTTTTGAATTATCCCTTCTACCCTTCTCTTACCGCCCCTCAGTCACTGATGCCTGCAACGGCTCAAACCACTACGGCATTGGACATTCGTGCGCCTTCGCGCAATCTCAAGGAAGTAAGTCCAACCCGTTACCTGTGTTCTGCCCATCTCATGAGAGTGCAAAGCTTGCCAGAACAACTATTTGCGCTCCCAACTGAAGTAGCGGGAAATGTGTATTCGCGTACAACACTGTTTCAATGTTGCCGTTGAATTCAGTGTTCTCAATGAATGAGATATTGGCCGCAACGTAGACCCAATTTAACATGTAAGTGGAACTTGAAGCAATGACAGTAGTATATATTTCAGAGTACTTCATGTAGATTCAATGAGCCTTCAGTGCCACGCACGCTGCAGCTATCTGAGCTAGGTAAACTACTGTGTACAGCCTATAGGAGATTTGATCACCATGGAGGGAACGATCAGCAAAGAGATGGACAATCACAGTCAGACCCATAAAGGCGATCACTACCGACGTAACCCAGCCTACGGCATTGTCCCTCTGTTCAAGAATACACTCCGTGATGAATTGGTACTGCGCCACAAAAATGCCCGCTGTGATATAAAAGCGCACTGTCGCAGACTTCAGCAGTTGGAGCGAAACAAAATGGTACGACGTACACGGCATGTCACCTGGTGACCTAGAATCATAGGTGTTGTCCAACAACCAGCCTTGAGGTCCCTAGGAACATCACGTAGGTCCTGAAGTGGAATGGCGCACCACATGATGATCAAGATGGTCTTTGTCCACTTCCAGCCCATCTCTGGGGAAGCTCCGCCGATAGTACATGCTGCCATAAGCTGTGACAGTGCACCAAACTCCACACACATGTCCTTCGTCGGCCCAAAGGTGGCAAACCCCAGGAAGTTGTGCGCGTACATGATTGCAATCCAGACAAGACCACGTTTCGCCAATCCGAGAAAACACGAGAAGGCGAGATACAACGCGGTGAGGACATAGTATCGGACAGTCGCTCCTTTAAGCAACGTAGCGCCAGATGTAATGGGGCGGTCAGGCTTGTTGATCTTGTCCTCTTCGACACCCGCAATTTGGTTGGCGACAACGAAGGAGTACAGGTAGAAGATACCGTAGACGAAGGCAATGACGATAGGACAAGCCATTTCTTTCACCGGGATGTTCTTGTACAGAAGCGATGCCATGGTGAACAGAGGAATCTAGGCCTCATTAGATGGGTAGATTCTGGCCTGGATACAAAGACACCTATAGGAAGAGTGCCAAATTCAGAAAAGGTCTGCTCCCGGCAGCTCTACCTAGCTGGCTGATTCTTGTGGGTCTAGGCAGACTATGTCTTCTCTGCCTCGCTATTATCTTTTTCATCCTCATCTCATTCTAAAGCAAGCGCCCTCCGAGTTCTCCCAATCAACATTTGAAGGCTTTTGGCTCACCTCCTTCTCCAGGAGCGCAATTTGAGGAGTACAGAATCTTGCAGTATTCTTGTTCTCCAAAGGTTGAACCAGTCTCAGAGATGGGCACTTTTGTATATGGATTCAAAAAAAAATTCCACGGGAGCAATTTATTTCAGCGTAGCTCAAGTTGACTGAGCTAGCTGCCTATTTGTAGGACTTGGGTTATCTTTTCAAGTTCTATTAATTGCATGCATTGATGATTGAGCAATGAGCCTCAAGATCTGAACACTCTTAACATACTTGGTGCACCTATTGATGTTCGACTTTATCAGGTTGTTGGAGACCACAAAATGGAAACTAGGCACAGATCTTCCTTGGTGTCACAGAAGACAGTGAGAAGCACTCACGCTAGGAGAAAGACACCAGATGTCCGGGGAGATGCGAGATTGGCGACAAAGGTGAAGACGCAGCGCTAGAAAGAGTCAAGGAATGGCAGCCGTGTCGTAGTGTTTGTTTGTGCCTTGTGGGTGTGCGTGATTGTGTCAGACCCATGTCCGGATCCTCTCCAAATCGGCGTGCACAGACTCAATCTCAAAAAAAGCTGGTCTTAAGCGGCTAGTTCAACGAGACTCGGATATCGAACGAGAGAGGGATGGGCTGCCAATGAACAGGAGTTGTGCCAGGATGAAAGAGATAGTAGCCACATCCGGAACCGAGAAACGGGAGAACGGGCAAAGATTTGGTACGAGCGTATAGACTGTCCGACGGTCAATATGCTACTCGGAAAGTCAACAAAGACAAGTCAATGAAGCAAGTTGGATTTCTGACGTGCGATCACGAGTAATATTGCGAATCAACGTTCAACGTTCGACCGTGTAGATTCACAAGCAATGACCGTGGCAACGAGGCCAGGAATAAGACAAGATGATATCGGCACTCACCAAAAAAGATTCAAAGACACCGTGGAGTCAGTGCGGGAGAGAACAGCCACTGAACTATGTGACCCGCACGAGGCGGAAGGGAAAAGGCATCAGACTGGGTTGACGAATACTTATAAATTGACGCGAGGGTGAAAGGATACTAGATAGTATGCCGAACGAGGTCAGGCTGGGGCGGCGTTAAGGAAGAGATGCAAGAAAGGCAGTAAGGACGTCGCCAGTACAACATGGTGGTACAAGTTGAAGAAAGAGACTCGAGATAAGATTCCGAGATGCGGACACCTCTGAGAGACAACAAATATGCACGTCGTGGAAATGTGAACCTTGATCTTTGATTTGACGGCGACTGCAGCCTTTACAGACGAACAAGAAATAAAAGTCGAGATGAGGACGCGCGCGCCAACGAGAGACATGGAAAAAGCCCGGCTATATAAATACCGGTGGCAGGGAGCTCGTGAAGCCCAGAACAGGCGAGGAAGACGGGCAGGTATACAATTTGAACCGGGGCCTTGCAAGTCAGCACCAAAGAAGACGCCGTCCTTGTTTGTACTCTACCTAGCCCTTACGTAGATGTTTCAGTTGCCTAGATGAAGCCAAGCAAAGTCATAGCTTGCAAACATCAGAAAGGAAAAAGAACCAGCGGTGTATTGAATGAACGTCAATACTGTGACAACTCGCGCTGCTCAGCAGAATCAAGTGCCGCTTTACTCTGATCTGGAGTCTCCCGAACGACACTCTCGTTGATCTCCAGTTCAAAGGGCTTCAAATTGTACCCTTCTTCACTCCTCATCGCAGTGGACATTGCGGTGTTTTCCACCCGGAACATGAGAGATGAAGGTGGTGCTCCCGCGGAAGTCTGCGCCCACCCCAGGCCCGCACGGACGTTGATGAGCATGAACGATACGCCAGCTGCACACGGGAGGATATCGGCAACGGGGAAGAGAGCGTTCGATGCGCATTGATACACAATCAAGCAGACCACGGTCCAAGTGCTAGAACAATGTGGTCAATGATGTCTTCGTGATGAAATCGTGAGCCATGCGCACGTATAGATAGCCGCACTTTCGACGAGTATGACCAGAGCTGACTACGTTGAAACATTAGCATAGTCGGTAGGTGACCAAGATTGAAGGGTATCACAATTAGATTTATACGGCTGAGACGGACGACGCCAGCCATCTTTGAATGTTTGTCGACGTTGTAGATCCGAAAGGCGATCAGAGCTGTAGAGGATGAGAAACAAACTTCTTCCGTTATTAGATGCGCACCAGTGCAATATATATTCGTGCTATATTTCAAGGCAGCATCAATCGAATGATGATGCGACTCAAAGCAGTCAAACATACACAAAGGTAATCACAAAATCGCTCGTGATCCATTGACCTGCTGCCGATGCAAAGATGCCGTTCTCCGTAGTAGGGTTTAGATGAGAGAGGGTATTAACCATCCCAATTCCACATACTGTTGGCCTGTAGATGAGCGTACAGACCTGGTGAACCAACCAGGGCTTACCAAAGAGACCAGCCTCAGTGATCAAAGGGAAGATGCACACATAAATATTGTGTCCCCATACAACCCACAGTCGATAGATCTAGTGATACGAGTCAGGCATATACTCGATTGAATGCCAGACTCAAACGTACCATCATCGCGTCTCCGGAGAGAACTGCAACAACGACCGATGATGTCTTCAACGTTAGAGTCCATCTGGTCAGGTCGGCATAGTACAATGTTGGCGCTTGACCGTTCTCAAAGAAAGCAAATGCTTCGAAGAGGCGGATCATTGTAGACGTCCAGTGCTAAAACAATTGAGACTGGAGACGACGTGAGATGAAGATACGTTTTTACAGTAGTAACACTGAGAAAAAGTACAGCAGAACCGATTTTCATGGGAAGCTGGGAGTGCCGAGTGTACGCCTTTGCGTCGCGGCGCATGCAAGCCAAGGCAGCATACGCGATTGTCAGCGTGATGAAGACGCCATAGCAAAGGGATTCAACGCCCGTAGAAGCAAGATTGTCCGGAACGAGTAGTGGGGCGGTCATGGCTGAAAATGGAGCCTCGAAAGGGTTGGGGCGTCAAAGACTTAAGTGATTACCGAATTGTCTTTATAGCATCAGAGCTAGCTGTCAGCTTTCCGTGTCAGGCGCACGAGAAATGGAATATGTCTGAGCCCAGAAATCCGATGGAGGCGACACTGGGAAAAAGGAAGGACGCGTTTTTAGTGCAAGAAGCGTTTAGATTATATCAGTCCACGAGGATTTGATCCAGACGAGCATCAATGATTGTCGGCTTGACACTTCACCATCAGAATGAAGTTACACTGGTTGTACGTATAGTGGACTCACAGCGACAAACATTCAGCCTTGAAGAGTAGCCGGAACGAGAGTTGACAGGCAACGAAACGTCGCCATAAGTAGCCATAAATTCGATACAAACGTGCTGCACACAAAGTAGACTGCAGGCTGCAGCTAGGTGGGTAGCAGAAGCTGCGTACGTTAAAGATACGGTCCGGCTGATGGTGGTCGTCGTTTAACAAAGATGCCGATCGTTCCAGACCATTTTCATCAGACCCTGATCGCTTGGCCTGAGAGTGCATCCCCACTTGATCCCCACCTTGTCCCAACACGCCATGGCGATCATCCATTCCCGCCTCAATCGCCCCCCGCCGTCCCGCCTCACGGAGGACCCATACATGTCGTCTCTGAACCCAGAATATCACGAAGATGAGGAGCGGAAATCCTCAAGTTTGATTGGGAAATTTGCTTGAAGGTTCGCAACAAGATCTGAAAATGAATCCCTTCAAGCTTGCGGCAAGGACCTGATGAACACGGGGCAATCGGACACACAACTTCGCTAAACCCAAATCGGCTTCCCTTTATCATGGCTGACTCGTGCTTCTTGTGCCATCCTACTCGCCATGTCTATCCACGTCCTTACCGCGATCGCCGCAGGAATACTTGCTCTGGCGTCGATTCTCTTTCTTCGTCAAAAGAAGAGTCACCCGTACCCGCCTGGCCCTCCGCGCTACCCAATCATCGGGAACTTGCTTAATCTGCCGACTCAGTTTGAGTGGAAGACTTTTGCGAAATGGTCCGAGGAACTTGGTAGGTCAGCCCTCTAAGCGAGCAAGCTATCATTAAGCCTTTACAGACAGCGACATTCTACACATCGACGTATTGGGTACATCCATCGTGGTGCTCAACTCCGAAGCAGCTGTTATCGACCTGTTCAGTAAGAAGGGAAACATGTACTCTGGCAGGTAAGCAAATCGTCTTGACGAAGCCACAAATATCTCATCGCGTTTGCAAGGCCCTCGTTTGTCATGGCCAACGAACTCATGGGCTGGGAGCGCGCTTTGACATCTCACCAATATAACGAGGATTGGTGAGATGCTCAATATCTGGCTGGACTACGACTGACAGCAGGACCACAGGCGGCAACAAAGACGATACTTCCGTCAAGAATTCAACGAGACTGCCGTGAAGCGATTCTTTCCAAAACAAGTCAAGGCTGCGCATGGACTGTTACATCGACTCTTGGACTCCCCGGACGACTTCATGGCCCATATCAAGCATATGGCGGCGACAATCGTGCTCTCAGCGGCTTATGGCCTAGAAATCCAACTAAAGGACGATCCCTTAGTACAACTCAATGATACGGCGTTGAAGTCCGTCTTGGATGCTGCACGACCGGGGAAATATCTTGTCGTGAGTAGTCGAATCTCTTCGAGGACTAGCGGAGCTCAATGAGGGACTCAGGATATGGTGGAATCGCTCAAGTATATCCCCGAATGGTTTCCTGGTGCAGGATTCAAGAGGAAAGCCCGACAATGGCGTCAACTATCGCATGATATGTGGAATGTACCTTGGGACATGACCAAGAAGCAAATGGTCAGTGCGCGCCTGTCTTTCCTTTCGCCATCGCATCACTCACGTTCTACAGGCAACCGGCAACTACGAGCCATCATTCGTTTCGTACTGCTTGGAAGCCCTCAATCCGTCAGAAACCAAAGACAGAGCCGCGGACGAATATCACATTCAGAGTGCTGCAGGCTCTATGTATATGGGTCAGTCCATTATTACTCGATCTCGTAGAATAGTGCTGAACGAGGCATCCGCACAGCCGGTGTCGATACGGTTCGTTGCTTCCCGTCTCGCCTGATAATTCGTTGACCGCGAGAAATGCTAGACATTGGGTTCTGTAGGGTTTTTCCTCCTGGCGATGGCGCAGTTTCCGAAGGCGCAAGCGACAGCACAGGCGGAAATTGATGCGGTCCTCGGCCCCGGTCGTCTTCCCGACTTTGGTGACATGGACTCCCTTCCCTACGTCACTGCGCTGGTACGCGAAGTCCTGCGGTATTACGTGGCGGCGCCTATCGGTAGGTCATCATATCAATCCAACGCTAACAATACAAGACTGAGTGTTTCCATTCAGCTATTCCTCATACTGCTACGAAGGATGATGTGTATAGAGGCTACTTCATTCCCAAGGGTGCCTTTATCATGTCTAACCTGTGGTATGTTGCACCAGATTCACTGCTGTTTGGACTGAACATTGACTGTTCCGTTCCAGGGCCATAGCTCATGACGCTGTATGTTTTTTCGATCTTCTCTGCTACATGATCGTGACCGCCCCAGGCTGTATTTCCAGAACCGTTTTCTTTCAAACCCGAACGATATCTGGGTCCTGATGGGAAGTTGGATCCCTCCGCCAAGGATCCATCCGACATTGTGTTTGGAATTGGTCGTCGTGTATGTCCTGGACGGTAGGTGTTTCTCGAGGTCATTCAATCGGAATAGTTGTCAATGGAATGATATTACGCAGGACTATGGGCTACTACAACGTGTGGATATTCGTCGCATCGATTCTTACGGCCTTCAACGTGCGGCCAGGACCAAGATTCGATTCTGAGAAAGTTACAATGGAGACTGGCGTGATCTCGTACGTTCACTGTTGTATCCATTCACCTTGAAGCTTATTGCTTCGTGTCAGGGTGCCACACACGTTCCCTCTCATCATTTCCACTCGTTCGGCAGAGATGTCGAATATTATTCGGGAGCTGTATTGAGCAGGGCGAGGGAATGGAGTCACGGAACGAAGATGCCGAGGTGAGGAGAAGTTGTTGTTGAGGTGAGATAGACCCCCGAGTCGCGACACAGTAGCGCGACACGGCTCCGAATTTTGCGTATCTTGTTGTCCGGTAGCGAGCTCCTTGAGCTCTTTGAACAATTTGAAGGTAGCCCCCGCCATATCCAACTCACATTACACTTGAAAACATTGTAGTTCGTGGAACATTTGGCAACCCAAACGTGCACAGCGAAGACGTCCAATGTGTATGTCTGGTAAGTCCGCCATCAGCGCTAGCGAAATAGCAGTGCGATGAAAGACGTTGAATCACGCTCAATGCAATAAGTAAAGAGTAAGTACTGGCTTCATGGCAAGAGGTGTCAAGTCGATCGCACCAGCATCAACTCGGTATCAACAGGCATCAACGGAAACTTTCTTTCTCCGCAATCATGATTCCTATGCAGTCTGCAAGGGGCACTGCCCGTCGCCACGTAACGCACTATCAGTAAACTTGTTCCTATGTAACCGTGCATTAACCGATGCGATACTGTCCACGCTGCAGACTGCACCTTCAACCTTCTCCATCACAGTACGCGGATTTCTCTTTCTGCGCGTGGAAGCAAGCTTAGGTGGATCTCACAGAGTTTTTCGGTTGTACTTGGATGTATTCAACTGTGAGAAGCCGCAAAAATCTACGTACCCCAAAGGTGGCGGGAGAGCCAAGCAAGCCTCTGTGGCGCAAACCCTGAAAAGGAAGTGCTCGCGTGGCAAACTCTGTTTGTGAGCTGTTTGGCGATAGCTTTCCGGATGTCTCGCTGCTCCCATTATCTTGCAATGGCAGAACAGGCTTCAATTGAGCCTTTCGGAAGATATCCTCTCGAAATGGACTGGGTAGCCATTCAGCCTTTTCTTGAATCGCGGGGCTATCGGCTTCGTCCGCGCTTTCATCCAAACTGGGAACCGTCTTGGATTCGGAAAGGGATGTCTTTCACCGTAGCTTTTCTCTTCGACTTGAAGACTCGATGGGCATAATAGTACAAGCCCTCGTATTCTGGGTTTTAACTGTAACTCATGCTTATATTATCTTCAGTGTCTTGCCGACCTCGTTGACGCCATCGCACCCAACGGTCGCAAGGTTGTCTTGAAACGCGTGGCAAAGGGGTCAAATGAGGAGATTATGTCTACTCGGCTCAACTCTCTAGATATAAGAGGATCCCTTTAACCACTTGGTTCCGCTGCTTGACACCGTTGACTTACCGAATGGGGAACAAGTTATCCTTGTAATGCCGTGCTTCCGTTCTTGCCAGGATGATCCTTCCTTTCATTGTCGAGAGGAGGTCGTAGAATTTTCAAGACAGCTTCTCGAGGTATACCGCCATCGTCATAAAACGAGACTCGTATCTTAGATGCTGCATTCGTAGGCATCGTGTTCTTGCGTTCTCACAATCTTTCTCACCAGTAAGATTCTGTTCGGTTCTTTGGTCTGCGACTAACGTCCAGCAGTGATATCTGCGTATCGAACATCCTCATAGATTCTAGGCGTGTTGTGCCCAGCGGGTTTCATTTCGCCGCACCTTATTTGCAGGAAGGCGACAATTGCAAGTGGGTGAAGACACGGCGGCGATGTCGGGTCCGAGCGGTCAATTACTTCCTCATAGACTTTGAGTCTGTGAGTTTTCATCCGGAAGGTCCGGAGAACGCTCGGGCGGTTGGTCTTTCCGGGCAGTACAATGTTATGCCGGAATTGTCGTTGTCTGTGCCCTATAATCCGTTCAAGGTCGACATTTTCCAGGCAGCTTGGACAGTCCTCATGTTATTTAGGGTTGGTCTTTCTTCGCGGATAGAAACATGCACTGAGATTGAGACAGGATTACGGTGGTCTCGATGATTTCAAAGCCTTCTTCAAAACATTTTACGCTCACCACGTCCTGAGGAAAGACCTACCGCCGTAGAGGCTCTCGCAGCATTCGAGAGTTTCGTCAGTACCATGAAACCTCGCGAGCGAAAGTATCTTGTCTGGGATAAAACAGAATTTTTCCACCCTCGCATCATCTCGCGCTCGCTTGTGCGCATATGCCCACTATTATGTCGTCTATTATAGAGGGTGGTGACGCAAGCACACACACTTGGTTGGACTAGGTAGAGTAATGCGCACAGAATCTGAACTCTTGGACATCCGACTTCGGCGATGAGAACCTTCGCACAGTACAAGCGTCTTGAAAGTCGTAGCTCTTATTATTCGCCGCGTCGTCACGGCGGGTCAGTCTGCAGGCCTTCTGAGAAATTGCTAAGAGAACTCGAAACGGTCTAAAACGCGTTCGTGTATAAACCATTGCGAGGCTACCTTTGATGACTAGAGTTTTATCTCCCTTTCTGCTGCTTTATTCATATATTGATATCAACTTCATTGTAGAGGATTAACTTGGGCCGCACACGGACCATTACCCTGTACTTACTCTCGGACCACTTCTCTTATTCTTTTACTTCCTTTCTAGTTTACTTATTGTCCTTCTCATTGCTTGGACCATCCTCTTATTGTGTACAAGACCATCGTATGTAGAGTACTTATACCCAACTCGTACAGTAGGAATGCATCTCAGTTCTCCTCCTATTTGTTGTTCATATTGCTCAGAAGAACGGTACCTAGTACCTACATCTGGAGCCCACCGCTATCTTGAACAACCGTAGACCTTCAGATCCGCGTCGTCTGTCGTGTATTCTCATCCGTGTACAGTCCAGTGCACCCATCACGGCCGACCGTCGCGCTCGACGCAGCCTCCTACCTGCTGTTGACGACCCCAAAGCCATCATCCGTGCGAGGAACGCAGAGCGCCGTCGTACTGCCACAAACCGTGACATCCGTCCTGCCACTGCTCGTGATCCTTCCACTGCACCATCAGCTCTTCCCGGACGCTTCAACCGTCTTCAGTTTTCGGGTCCGTCCACTCTTCCGGAGCCTGTTTTCCACCCCGTCACTCCCTCCCCCATCCGTCCGTCCATCCTAGCCCCCATCCCAGAGCTAGGTCTTCCACCTTTCTCTCTTCCACCATCGCCCGCACTGCTCCCACCACTTGAGTTCTCTTTTCTTGATCTCCCCTCACGAACACCTTCTCCGGCAGAGAACCGTTCCCCACTCCTTCCGTTATCACCCCTCAGCACTCCGCCATTACCGCCTCTTCACACATCACCCTCTCCTCCGTTATCACCACTCAGTTTGCTTACTCCATCGCCGCCGTCGCCCACTACCGTACCCCTTCCCCCATCACCAGTCCCACTACCCCCTCCATTACCGCCAGTCATGTCCGCGGCAACAGGAATTGGAGCCATGCCAGGCCCACGCAGCGAGGATGCCCCGCACTTCTCGTCCGACAGCATTAACGAGCTGGATGATTTTCTTTTCGAGTTTGAGGAACTCGCGAAGACCAACAAAGTCACTGGCAGCGATTGTGTACATGCCGCCCTGCGCTACGCTGACCATGAGTCTAAGCAGCTCTGGCGGACTGCTGATGGCTATGACACCGATGTCAGCAAGTGCGACTGGGATAAATTCAAGAAGGAACTCACCGACAATTTTTACGCATCGCGAAAGCGCAAGTACACTCTTCGCGAGCTGCAGGACATTACCCGCAAGTGGAGGCGCCGTGGCTTCCGAAGCGAAGCCGACCTCGACAAGTACCACCGCCAGTTCACACCCGTCTCTGGGGCACTGAAGAAGAAAAGTGTCATATCCGACATTGAGGTGAAACACGCCTTCTGGAAGGGCTTCGATCGTCGTCTGCAGCAGCGACTGGAGGATTGCATTCGCCAGATCGACACAACGTGGACCAGGGAGACTCCTCCAGACATTTCTAAAGTCCTCGCTGCTGGTTGTTGGGTCCTACGGTCCACCGTCTATAATACCGACTCCGATGATGAGTCCGATTCTTCCTCCGACGACAAGCCTATTCACAAATGACGGTCCAGGAAAGCGAAATCCAAGGCGAAGAAGGCTGCCCGCTCTGATTCTGATGAGTCTGACTCTGATGCTGCACCAGCCCCGGCAGTACAGACCAAGAAGGTAGCCGGTCCCACCGTTGACGATCTACAGCACTCGGGGAGGTTATCGCTTGCTCAGGCCACAGCCTTTCAGCAGATGCTGCAGCCCCTAGTTCAAAGCCTTAGTCAATCGTCGATGGGGTCAACATATGCGACCACTTACCAGTTCAAGAACCCTGCCTTACAGCGCAACGACGGTCACAATCATTTCCCCCAATCCAACAACATGCAGGATGGCTGCTACTTCTGTGCAGGCCCTCATTTCCTCGCTGAGTGTCCATGGGTGCCCATCTACGTCGATGCGGGACATATCATCATCTCCAATCAGAAGTTCTGCCTCCGGAATGGTAGCCTAATTCGCCGGCACCCACAGCGCAGGGGTTTCAAGTATTCCGTCAATGATATCTTTGGCGGCTCGCTGCCTGAGCCAGCCAACTCCTCCGTTCCCGCTCCCAAGAAGGATTTTTAGGTCGCACGGCAATTGACATAGGCCACGCTTGCACGACCGCGGCAATTGTGGAAGAAGTAGAGCAGGAAGTTGAGAAGGAAGAAGACAATTATGAAGTCACTGACAAGAATGAAGAAGTTGAAGAAGACCCCACCGAGGATGTCTGGTGGGGATTTTTGTGAATGGAGTTCACTGATGTAGAGGATTCCGTCGACGTTGCAGCCGTAACTCGAGCCCAAGCGAAAAAGTCTGCCACCAAAGCCGTTGAAGAAGAATCCAGCGCCGATGCAGATGAGCCACCGAAGGCCGTGCATGCTGAGGAAGATGCCATCCAGCCTGTTGACAAACAACCCGCGCCCGCTCCACTATTCACCGAAAGGAAGTCAGCACAAGCAAAGAAGAAGGAGGAAGATTCCACACCTCATATTCCCCATGATCCCCGCCATCCCGCCTACCGACTTGAATCCAAAGTCAATGATCCATCCGCCATTCATCGCGTCTACAATCAGATTCTAGACGCGCCAATCACTCTCCCGGTGCGCAACCTATATGCGATCAGTAAAGATCTTGTCAAGGAAGCCGTCAATCACGAACACACCAATTGCATTCCCAATGATGCTGCTGTAGCAGCCAACATTCTATCCCCAACCCATCCATGTCCTGCTCCCCCTCTTGATTTCACCATGCCGCTCCGTGTCATTGATATTGTTGTAGCCGGTAAACAGCATGAACTCGCTCTCCTAGACGAAGGCTCAGAGATTGTGGTTATCCGCGAAGATCTTGCCAAAGAATGTGGTCTGGACGTCAATAAACACAGGCGATTAATCATGGAAACTGCTAGTGGCGCAAAAGACGAACTACCCGGATGCGCAGAACAAGTCCAGCTCGACATTGACGGTCTAATCACCATTGCTCACGCATTCATCGTACCCAAAGCCCCTTATCGCATCCTGCTAGGTCGTCCGTGGCAGTGCACCGTCCGTCTTGAAAAGTGGGAGACAGCATCTGGTGTTACCATCCGCATATGGGAGCAGGACTCCAACAATCCGGACAGTCGTGTTATTGACACGCAAGAGCGCAAGCGACCAAGCCCGTCTTTTGGGATATCCACCGTTGACGACGTGGTGGATCAGTGGAAAGAGGTATTGGACTTACCGGACCAAATCCCGAACATTAGCGAGTCCCATACTTTCATCCACTCTACACTTGAAGAAACATTCTCATTCGACCACATCACAGACACTTTACTTTACAAGAGTGTGGAGAAGAAAGCGAATCCAGTCCCAGCAGTACTTCCTGAAGACGCTAAAGTACGACAACAATTTCCCGAAGACCCTAGAGATCCTTGGTGGTAAGTGAACGTGCTCTGTAGATTCCAGCTGGCACTCATGGCAGGTTTTCAGATACCATGCTATGTCAACGTCTATTCCTGGCCACCAAAAGCGATCTGCAATACGGCGACGAACGCCATAGAAGCCACGACGGTGACCAAGCTCATCGTGAGCCATGCGAAGGATACGAATTCGGTCTGGATAATCGACAACTAATTGATGGCGGCCTGTGCGTTCACGACGAAACATTTGGTCACTGGCGACGAAGTAGGGCCGGGATTGCTGTTGGAGAATATGGAGTTTGTCGGGTGAAATAGATGGGGGACATTTTAGAGTGGAGAGGTAGTATCGGATGGTGTCGAGTTGGTTGTCGCGCCGACGTGATTCCTCGGTTCTTGGTAAGTCATTCGTTTCTTGAGTTGTTGGAAATGTTAACGAAAGCGCTCCAGTGTCTTCTCGTACGTGGACAATATTCGACGCGATACCAGCAACTTCGCCTTGGAAAAAGGAAGAAATCCATACAGTGCATCCTAGCACTTCTTTGTCGATCCAATCCTCTACATCTTCGTCTGGTATGTCTCCCACATCTTCGGTCCTTTCGCGTCGTGACAGTCCGTCAGGTCCTTTAAATCTTTCGGCGGGAACGTGGACAAGTGTAAAATGGAACATGAGGATGGCCGCAATCCAACGGTTGACGGAGGCATTTGGATGGACGTCGGGGTGATTGATCATTCCCCGTATGTATTTCGCGTCCATTTCAACGATGAAATGTTCTAACCCAACAAGATAGATTCGAGTGAAGTGTAGGGCGCGCCAGAGACCGCAAAGCTTGATCTTTGCTTGTGAATAACGGAGCTCGACATCGGACCAAGCAATGGAGCCAAAGCGGGCAATACGACGTTGTCCTTTGGAATCGAGCTGTTGAAGGACGGACCGCATGCAATCTCGGATGAGTCGACGCCCAGTATCACGTCAAGACCCGACTTGTAATCGATGGGCCAAATGGCGGGACAGGTAATGACGGCCTTCTTCAATGCATCCATGGCTAATTGGTGTTCTTTTTGCCAGGTAAACGGCGTGCTCTTCATCGTGAGCTTGACGAGTGGCCGCGACATGGCGGCGAAGTTCCGTATCCAAATGCGTACCGTGCCGGCCATCCCAAGGAATCCTCAGACATGCTTAACGGTACAGCATGGCGGCCAAGTGGTTATCTTCGTGACTGATGTGTCCTCTGGCAGACGACCGTCGTAGTTGCAAGTCTGTCCAAGGACTGGCAACTCAGGGACTGCAAATCGGCCGGCAAGCTTCTTGGCGGAAACGGTGGCGCCAGCGTGGCCGAGACGGTGGAGAATACGATGGTCGTCGAGTAAGTGCAGCCATACAAACTTTCGAACTTTAGGGTTGTCGGGATGTCGCTCATAGTCCCCGTTAGGCAGCTCGAAACGCGTTCGACGACCAAGGACCGTTATATCATCGATAAAATTTGGAGCAACATTGGTTTCGTGCTGGAGGAGGAACACGATATCGTGATGGAAAATGTTGACAGATGTTGTCCATCCCTGTGGCAGGCGTACTAATCGCATGGGGCCAAGGTGTGTGTCGACTGTCACCACGTCGCGGGAGCTAATCGCTACCATCCGCTGGTTATAGCCCGACATGAGATCAAGACCGGTGTAAATTCCTCGACCCGCGGCGTGGTCGCAATACTGGTCTGGGAGCGGAGGCTGACCTATTGTCCGTATGGTATGCCTGTTCATGTCGTCTGGATTGACAACGATTCTGACCTTTCCATCTTTTTTAGCAACACAAAACCATTGTGTCCGATATGAGCTGTCGGACGGCTCCCATAGACCCAGGCAGACATTCTCTTCGACTTGTTGTATGACTTCCTCGCGGATACCGGGTGGAATGGGGATAGATTTACGGGCCCAAGGTACGTCTTCGACTAGTGGAAAGACGACGGGACTAAAGTAGTCATCATGCAGGGTACCCATTTCGTCGTTGGTGAATGAGATGGCCTTTGCATTAAGCATCAAAACGTTCATGGCTAGGGCGCGTTCTTCAGGCAGTAAGAAGTCGTTGTCGAGTATGCTGAGGGACTCAAGACGTTCCTGAGTCAGGCGCTCAGATGGGACAAAGGGAGTGGGAAATGGGGAAAGTTCGGGGAGGGAAAGAAGACGCCCGGCGGTCTCTTCTAAAAGTGTCACATTGACACTATGCACATGCCTAAATCGAATGGATATCAGTATATCATCCAAGGCCGATGCAGTCTTACTCACTGGCCGGAATTCCGTGTCCTTCAATCTGAGACTGGCGAGTCTGTCGGCCAATTCATCTTCGAGGAGATCCTATGCCGCTGGGGTGGCGTCTCCGAAATATTCGTCACCGACAATGGTACGCCGATGGTCGCCGCCTTGGAATATCTTCGCCATAAATATGGCATCGTTCACATCCGAATTTCCGCATACAACTCGCAGGCCAACGGCGTTGTGGAAGTTGCCCATCGCCCGATCCGAGACGCGCTAAAGAGACTTTGTGAGGGAGATGAAAAGTTATGGCCGAAGAAGACGCACCTAGCATTCTGGGCGGATCGCATCACCACATCGCGCCGCACTGGATACTCTCCGTTCTACTCAGCCCACGGCATCGAGCCCATCCTTCCATTTGATATCCTGTACGCGACATTCCTCTTCCCGAAATTTGATGGCAAGCTCTCCGATGCGGATCTGATCTATATGCGAGCGCGTCAGCTTGAGCGACGAGATGAGGACATTGCGCACATTCAGCAGCGCGTCACCAAGGCGCGTCTTGCATCCATCGCCGACTTTCAGCGCCGGTTTCAAAACACTATCCACGACTATGACTTCCGTCCTGGCGCCCTGGTCCTCGTTCTAAACAAGAAAATCGAAGTTGGCGCCAACAGAAAATTTCGGCCGCGGTATTTTGGTCCAATGGTTGTCGTCCGCCGCACCACGGGCGGCGCGTACTATCTTGCTGAACTGAACGGAGTCGTTTTGCGCTTGAAATTTGCCGCTTTCAGGCTGGTCCCGTATTTCGCGAGGTCGAAGAACGAGTTCAAGGTGACGGAGTTCGTCAACCCGTCCGATCTTTCGGGCATCGCCGATGATGGTGATGAGGAGTCCTCATCATTGAGGACGATTTCGCTTGACCAAATATGATCATTTCATTCGCGCGCGCATGGCGCTGGTTCGACCCCGCCGCTGTTCAGCCCGGAGGCTGAAAATTAAAGTTTGTATGGGATGTAGAGGATTAACTTGGGCCATGCTTGGCGCACACGGACCATTACCCTGTACTTACTCTCGGACCACTTCTCTTATTCTTTTACTTCCTTTCTAGTTTACTTATTGTCCTTCTCATTGCTTGGACCATCCTCTTATTGTGTACAAGACCATCATATGTACAGTACTTATACCCAACTCGTACAGTAGGAATGCATCTCAGTTCTCCTCCCATTTGTTGTTCATATTGCTCAGAGAACGGTACCTAGTACCTACATCATATAGCATGGTTATCCAATCAGCGAAGCGTGATGGCCTCAGAGTCATCGTGTCTGCCAAGTCAGAGGAAAAGTCGGATTTATGAAGTCAATCGATGCTGATGTGGCGTTCAAGTACAAGACCACGAGCACGAAGGAGATCCTGGAGAATGAGGGTTCAATTGATGTGTATGTACTCGAAAGCCACGAGATTTTGGGTCATAATGAGCCACGATCCTCAGGTACTGGGATAACGTCGGCGGCGAAACACTCGACCTCGCATTGGCGTACTCGGCCAACTTGGCTCGCTTCCTCGAATGCGGTCAAATCTCCGGCTACAACAGCATTGGCGGCACGGCCATGAAGGTTCATTTCCCTCCTTCACGTGTATCCCCTCAGGATACTCATTGCCTTTTGAGTAGCACTCGGACAAAATCGTACGGAGGCGGATCAAGATTTACGGGTTCGTCGTGTATGACTTGGTCCCAAATACCGCGAAGAGTTCTATAGAACTATACCTGATATGGTGGCGAGCGGTGAGCTGAGGTATAGGGAGGATATGACGCGTGGGTTGGAGTACGCAGGGCAGGCGGTGCAGAAGGATGAAAATACGGCGAAGAGTGTGGTGGTGATTGCTGAGAATTAGGTCGCCTTATCTGAAAGGGAGTACGAGCTTGAACTCATTCATCTGAAGGTACGACGCTGCATCTTGGTGCTCAATGGATTGGCCTCACAGAGCGTTCTTTGCCTCGGATAAAATAATTCACGTGGACGAACCGCGTAGTACTGTGAAAGCAATCATCGCCTCGACGCCTCACCCTGCCAAAACTTAGATGCTGCAGAAATTGGAGAGGTGCATGCAAGCCGATCTGTCATGTACCCACGGCAGTGATCCTACTTGCAAGCCGTCAGATTCAGACTTCACACCTGTGAGCTTCTGAGAGAGGACTGACCGTCAGATGTCCTTTCTTTTATCAGTAAAAGGCGAACACCTCCCGTACACCTCGAAGCCTCGAACCGACTATGCTAGCTGGGCTCTAAGTGCTTCTTGCCTTGGCCCATTCAAAAGGGAGAAAGAACGGCTGTTCGATTGAGGTGTGTCGCAAGAAAGAATCAGCTCATGCAGTCCGTAGTCCGTGATCAGCGCTAGCGAAACTTCAAAGCGATATCAAAGGACGTCGAATGACGCTTGAGGGAACAAGTTAAGAGTAAGTACCACGGCAAGAGGTCAACCAGCATCAACAAACATCAACATTTCTTTCCGAATCTCCGCATACATCACTTGTCCGCTGCAGTCTGCAAGGTACGCTGCCCGTCGCCGCCTAACTGGAACGCACTTGTCTCAATGCGAGCACCCCCGATCTGAGAGTAGCTGTATCCAAGTCATGCAGCAGGAAGACTTCCGATTGGCTTCCGGGACACTCGACGGTACACATCCTGACTTCTCGTCATTCCGTGTCATGTTTCTAAGGTAATGGAATGGTACGCATCACAATTTCCGAAACGCGACAGCTGAGAATGGACAGGCCGGATAGGTGATTTGACGGTGACACATTCACACTTACGCGGACCTTTTCCCGCTTTGCCCAAATATGGTGCGGAGCACTTCCATCCAGGCAGTGTACGCCAAGTCTGCGCAGCCAAGTAACTGATGCGAGTTGTATAGTGCGACAGGTATATAAGACGATGGAGATGAGGCTCTGGATATCCCACCGCCGTTGCCTTTTACCTTCTGGGTCATCCTAAGTTAACCTCCAACACCTTTTATTCCGCTTCACGATGTTGGATCAGAGTGTGTATCTTGGCTTCTTCCTGTCACCTATGTACTGACGCGTCTTTTAGTTATACCTCTTATTTCACGCGCCGATAACGCGACTGCTGCAGACTTTGAAGCGGAAAGATCGCAATATGGGTACACGCCAACGAAATACGTGACCTTGATTTTCCTCGTGCTTTTCAGCATCACGACTCGTACGTCCAATATGCAAGATGCATGGGAGTCTTGTCTAACCGATTATTATAGTGATACACACCGCCCAAACGATACGATACCGCATAATCTGGCCCGCACCAACCATCCTCCTCGCCGGTATACTAGAGATAGCAGGATGGGCAGGCCGCTTTTGGTCCAGCTACGACGACACAAAAGATACGCCTTTCATGATTCAGTAAGTCGTCGCCCTTCATTATCATGTTCTCAAACTCATCTGCTCCTGCTAGAATCGTAACGACTATCATCGGGCCTACACCGTTCTTGGCAGCCATCTTTATGATCTTTGGCGCCATTGTAAGAATCATGGGGCAGGGATACAGTCGATTGAGTCCAAGATATTGTCAGTAAACTGTTCTTCTTGACAATCAGGTTATTGACAGCGCTGCAGATTCTCTTATATTCGTGAGCTGCGATGTCATCTCCCTTGTTGTTCAAGGTGCTGGTGGAGGAATCGCCGCCTCCAGTAGCACACTCGAGGACGCGAACGTGGGCGGTAATATTATGCTTGGCGGTATTGTTTTCCAACTAGGTTTGTCTCTCATTCACGCACCCTTCTCTTCTCTTAATGCCTCTGCAGTCGTCATGACACTCTTCCTCGGCCTTGCCGCAGAGTTCTTCTACCGCTTCTTCACCGACTCGCCTATAGCCGGACGCGCCTTTGCCAGAGTCGAGACTGAGGACAGCCATGTAACGCTCACGGATTCGGGATACAAGCTCAGCACGGATATGCGTGTCATGCTTGTCGCACTCTTCTTCAGCACCGCGTGCCTGTACATCCGAGCTGTCTACAGAACCATCGAGCTTGCCAGTGGATGGAACGGAGCTATCATTGAAACGGAGATATGGTTCAGTGAGTTTATCTTGCGATTCGTTTTGAGTTGGTCCTAATCAATCGTGTTCTCAGACATCTTCGACGGTGCTATGATTGTGCTTGCCTTCTACACCATGAACTTTGCGCATCCCAGCAGGCTGCTTGGACGGGACGCGATGAGTGCCAAAGACACGACTATTGGCAAGCCGGAGCAATTAGAGATGGGCAGCTCAGGGTCTTTGAGCTCTGTTCGCGAAGTACAACCTGTGGCGCCGCGTTCGCATTATTGAAAGTTGTCGGCATTTTTTGTTTTCATTTCATTTCATGCACACGGACTCGTACATAGATAATCACGATACTTATTTTTGCTGCCCAACAGTTGTTAGACTGTTTTCGTGAGCTTGTTCAATGTTCATGCATTAGTACCAAACAACTCCAAATTGAGAAAGAACTTTAACGTCCACGACGATCGACTTCGTTTTCTCTTGCCGAGGCTCAAGCGCTCAAACGTCGAATAGCGCAATGAGAGTTCTTCAGATATGCTCAATTCTCCGACAAGTCGTCCCGGCATCCGGAACGCGCTGCTTTGTCCGATGAAATTCCATGGATCAACCCGAGAGCACGCGCTCACAATCCCCTCTTATCGACTTGCCTAGAATGTTCCGACGTCCGAATGATCAACTGACGACATACTTACTGATCAAGCACAGCGAACTCTGCTTTCCTTGTTGTCTCTTTCCTCCACAAAAGCCATGACAGACACCCAATTCAAACCCGTTCTATTGGCGCTCCCGTCCTTGACGCCATCGCTCGCCTTGGAGGTACGCTAGGTGCTGTGGATCCAGACTGATACTGATCGTCGTGCAGATCATCCCTCGAGGCCTGACTTTCCACCGATTCATCGTGCAGACGGATGGACGGGTGAGTTCATTGTTCAGTCTTCATATGATACGGGAAATGATGACAATGTAGACGCACGACATCGTAGTGGGTCCTGAGGCGCCGGAAGGGCATGTAACCCAAAAATACACCAACACGATCATTGGTCGTTACGCCAATCGCGTTCCAGTTGCCACACACAAGGTTGAAAGGAATGGGTTCACCAGCGAGCTTACACCTCAAGGAAATCGTGCGTCCAGCCCTTGCAGCTCGAGTTTGTTGTTAACAATCGTCCAAACAGAAAGCGAGCGCGTCTCTCTCCATGGTGGCCCAGTCGGATACGATTCTCTCCCTTGGGAACAACTTACGACACCTCCTACGCTATTCTCCAAAGCCGAACTGTCCCACTTCCACGACTCTCATGCCATCTTCTGCCTCGTTTCGCCTGACGGAGAGCAAGGATATCCTGGGACACTTACTATGGAAGTGCTCGTCGCCCTCCTCCCTCCCAAAACTACCTCATCCACGACAAGCGACATGGGCAGCCTGATCTACGTGTACCGGGCCAAAGTCGACAAGGACGTGACGCCCATCAATCTGACGCAACACTGGGGCTTCAATCTCGACGCGAGTCTCAAAGAGCACCAGGGCGCGGACGTGAAAGGCCATGTGCTGAAGATCAAGGCGGACAGGATTGCGTCGCTAGATGAGGATGGATTGCACCACAATAGCTATATCTCTGTTGCGGATGCACCGGTACACGATCATACCAAGGGCAAGAAGATTGGCGATCTATATCCCTATGATGCTCGGGCGGGCGGGTATGACGACTACTATGTCTTTTCCGAGAGGGAGGTCGTGATACCGAAGCGGGTTCCTGTGAAGTCTCTTGAAGACGAGTCTTTCGATCTGGTTGGAAAGATTATCGCGAGTAAGGTGACGAATCCTTTGGTCGAGCTTTCCTCGGAGACCTCGGGATTGGCAGTTGCATTTGATTCAAACCGTGCGTCCTTTGTTTTTCTTCCTTTTCGTCTTTTAACAAAGTGGGAGTGTAGAATCTGGAGCGATGTTTTACACCAACACCGGAGCCAGGCCGGAGAAAGGCGCGAGGAAGAAGATCCATGGGGGCTCTGGGATCACTGACCACGGGGATGGGTACGCGCCTGGAAGTAAACTTTGTCCTTTTACTCTCTGTCAACCTCTCGCTGATTTGATGTTATAGCCGCGGCGTTCCTCGAATTCCACGACGTCCTTGCTGCATTCTTAAAACCTGAGAACAAAGATGGTGATGATACGCTCTTGACAAAGGACGAGTTGTACAACAATTATGTGCGCTGCGATGTCACGTTTGTGGCGCCGAGGAAGTGATGTGCCGCGGGAATGAGGTAGAGAAATTGTAATGTAAATTTGTTTGTATCTATATACTGTGCTTGTAAACTTGTTAACGTGCTTAGCCTATTACAACAGTAGGACCGGAAGGCAAGCGGAATTGAGGAGGAAACGCGGATCTCACAAGCGTTGGACTGCTGGCATGGCAAACTAAGTCCGAATTCGGATTGATTCCGATTGTACTCGAATAGCTCAATCGCTGGCTCGAGCACCTGACATGTGATTGGCCTTCTTTTTTTATTCTTTTCGGAGACTCAACCGCAGCTCAGCGAACCGATAGAAATGTCTGCATGAATTGTGATGATATTCAATTGGTCTCTAGTCAAAAGAGATAAAATAGATATGTACACTGCTCATACTATCTGACCTAGTGTGAGTTCCGCTATCCGGCCATAGTAGAGATGGACACGAGTCCATACTCGAGTATATTCGGACTCATCGTATGAGTAACTCTTACCTCAAACCCAATACTCAAGACTCGAGTCTTCACTCGAGACTCTACTCGAATATCTACTCTACTCGAGAGTACTTCATGAGTCTCGAGTATTCGAGTACTCGAGTACGATCCGAGTATACTCGAGTATACTCACGTATCAGCAAGCAAATTCAAACATAAAGACAGTGAAGATTAAAGTAAGTAGGTCGTAAGTGTATCAAGTTATATCCATATCAGTAGCATCCATATCAGTAGTATCCTGAGGTGAAGAAGCAGGCTTGCGCCGTCGAACCAAAACTACCTGCTCAATCGTTTCATAGAGATCATCGTCATCATCGTCAATCTCAACATCACCATCATGACCCGTGTCAAACTCTGAGACAGGATCCATACCATCGCGGAAATCAGAAAAGTCCATCTCCTCCGACTGTGCAACAGCCTTGCCCTTCCCCTTCCTCTTGGTCCACAAGTTCTCCTCAACATCATCCCCATCCTCGTCAACCACCTCATCCTCGTCAACCACCTCGTCCTCCTCGACAACCTCATCCTCCTCGACAACCTCCTCGACAACCTCCACCTCTGAATCGGAAACATCCATCGGTGCAGCATCCTCCGAGGAATCGTCACCTCCGTCTGCGTCTGCATCCGAATCCGTCCAGTCGGTCGAGAGGTCCTTTTGGAAGTGATGATACATCGCCGAGCTCCAGCGCGCGCGGAGCTTTGCTAGAGAACGTGTCAGGGAGAATATGGAATAAAAGAAGGAAAAACTTACGAAGGTTCCATTCGTGCCACTCCTTTGTTCCTTTCTCGGGGATACTCGCATCCGCTGGTGGAGCATCGTCGACCCAGTCCTGCTCAGCTTGCGCCTTCGCCATCTCCGCCTCCTTGGCGAGCTGAGCGGCAGTCTTGGGCTTCGCCGGTCCCTTGCGTTTCGCCGCCTTGGGGTTCGCCGCCTTGGTTTGCGCCTCCTTCGCCGCCTTGGCCTTCGCCGTCAAATTGGGTTTCCGTTTCTTCATGGGAGGAGCCTCGTCCGCATCACTATCTGACGCCACGTCGTCTATGCGTGGTCTGCGCTGGACGATGCTCTGGGCGGTGCCAGTGGGGGGTACAGACTCATCCGTTCCCGCGGGTCTCTTCTTCCCGGTTGAAGCCACTCTGGTACGCTTGCGAGGCTCTGCTGCCGGGGCGGGTTTTTTGGGAGCGGGTTTGGGAGCGGGTTTGGGAGCGGGTTTGGGAGCGGGTTTGGGAGCGGGTTTCGAGGGTTTCGCCTTGGATCCGGTAGCGTTGGCCTTCGCGGTGGAAGCTGCGGGGGTCCCAGTTGCTTTGCCTAGCTTGGCGGGAGGCTTGAGCGGGGCCATGTCGACTATTAAAAAATGAACAATGAGATGCAGGAAACTCTTATACAGGCTATAAAGGACGCACAGGAGACTGCAGCGAGACTAAATGTGACGAGGGAACTGCAAAAATATTGTAGTAAGCTGAAGCACGAGGTATGGAGGAAATGTTCCACACACCACGAAGGAGATACGATTCAAACGGCTAAAGATGAGAGCGTCAACGTCAACCAGAATGAAAATGAAAAAAGGCACATACTTCAAAGATTGACAGCGAGAAGGATCCAACGTAGAGGTGCGACGTTGAGTCAGGACCAAGGGGAAGGGGTGGAATTAATCCAACACCCAGAGTGTTGCTTTGAGATTGACTCAAAGACAACGAACGCCTCAAAATTAATTCGAGAGCGTTGGAAACCGAAAAAAGCGACGGGGCAGACGGTGGGAGGTGGAAGAAATGCAGCCTGACTACCAAAATTGTATGGCCTTCATGGCCTTTGTCCTTTTTTTTGCTAATGGCATTTTACCTAATTATGTGTGATCTGGACTGAAATTGTATAATGAATATGCCCTTTTGGCGCAGTGGTTATACTCGTTGTTGTGCTGATGCACAGAAATGGCTGAGCTCCGTGGGTTCAATGCTCACGGGGTTCATTTTGTTCAAAAAATATATATTAGGAGCTGAATACTCACGAATACTCACGAATATAAGAATACTCATGAGTATTCACGAATATTTATGAGTATGAGTCTATCGAGTATTCGTGGCCCCAAACTGAAACTCTAGACTCACCATAGACTCTAGACTCTACTCTACTCACGTGCGAGTATACTCTTGGCTTGCATGATGAGTATGAGTTTATTCGTGAGTACTTTTTTTATTCTATACTCGCGTCCGACTCTAGGCCATAGTGCAAGGCAACACAGGACAAGGACTGAACGCGGTGCCAGGATTGCTAGGCCCAGAGATATGACCATATTTCTTGTATCACCATGAAATCGACCTGTAATGGGGCGCGAGGAGGCAACTTTGGGCAGTCTATACACGCACTCGAATAGCTTAACCGCATCGAGTATCATGATACTGTGGCATGGAGCGCCTTTGTTTTTACGTGATTATAGCAGCGAGCGAGAGGACTACATGGGTGCACTGGGAAGTCCTAAAAGCCATAGTGTCGAAAAGAGAAATTACACGGCCTCAGTGTATCTGGCGTGATACGAGTTGAGCTATCCAGCCATGGAAACTGAGATTATAGGCAGAGCTCGAGCCCAAGGAGATGAAGCCGTCCGGCTGATCATAGTCGGCGGACGCGAAGACTCAGGCTGGGGTTGGGCTGGGGAGACGGCGTCGCTGGTGTCGGAGAAGGTAAGTATACAGCCGATGATGTAGTATCTTGATGATGTTTGCTTCAAAGCTCGAAATGCACCTATGCACGCTTCACGGCAAGTCGCCTGTTGAAACAGAGGTATGAGATGGTCAACGCCCTTCCCGGGAATCTGATAATGGTATACAAAGTATGAAGCTGTATGATCTATGTACTAGTCCGTGTTGAAATGAAAATGTACTAGTCCGTGTTGAAATGAATAAAAAAAAGCACCAAAACGCCGCCGAAAATCTCTGCCCCCTAATACTGCCCACCGCTATAAGTGTGATTTGGCGCACTGAAAGGTTGGTCGCGGGTAGCCTCGAGCAGAGACCCTGTGCTGCCCATCTCCAGCTGGTTCGACTTTCCAACAGTCCGAGTGTTCTTGGAATTCATCGCGTCCCGCCCGAGAAGTCTACCGGGGTGCGCAAAGTTCATGGTGTAGAACGCGAGGACGACCATTGCACCGTCGAAGATGTCTTTACAGGCGATTGATTAGACCGAGATCGGAGAAGAAGCGCAAGATAGAACTCACTGAACCATATCTCCGTTTCGATGATAACACCGTGCCAGCCACCTGCGAGCTCGATGGTTCTGTAGATAGCCCGGATGTACAGGAATGCGGTGATAGAGAAGAGTGCGACGAGCATGACGCGCATCTTGGAGCTGAGCTTGTACCCCGAATTCGTGAGCGTTACATGGCTGTCCTCAGTCTCGACTCTGGCAAAGGCGCGTCCGGCTATAGGCGAGTCGGTGAAGAAGCGGTAGAAGAACTCTCCGGCGAGACCGAGGAAGAGGGTCATGACAACTGCATGCACGTCAACGGAAGATGAGGACGTGTGAAGGAGAGACAAACCTAGTTGGAAAACGATACCGCCCAGCATGATGTTACCGCCCATGTTCGCGTCCTCGAGCGTGTCACCGGAGGCGGCAATTCCACCACCGGCGCCTTGAACGACAAGGGAGATAACATCGCAGCTCACGAATATGAGAGAATCTGCAGCGATATCAATAACCTGATTCCCAAAAAGAAAAAGCAGTGACACTGACAATATCTCGGAGTCAATCGACTGTATCCCTGCCCCATGATTCTTACGATGGCGCCAAAGATGATAAAGATGGCTGCTAAGAACGGTGTAGGTCCGAGGACAGTCGTTACGATTCTAGCAAGAGAAGATGAGTTTGAGAACATCAACGCGGTGGAGGGCGGTGACTTACTGAATCATGAAAGGCGTGTCTTTAGTGTCGTCGAAGCTGGACCAGAATCGGCCAGCCCATCCGGCTATCTCTAGCAGACCAGCAAGGAGGATGGTTGGTATGGGCCAGAGCATACGGTATCGTATTGCTTGGGCGGTGTGTATCACTATAGTTATTGTACGCTTGAGAATCTCGTGCAGGTACAAGTCGAACGTCAAACTTACGGGTTGAGATGCAGAAGAGCACGAGAAGAATCAAGCACACATATTTAGTCGGCGTGTACCCATATTGCGATTCTTCTTCTTCAGGCTCAGCAGCAGTTGCGTTAGCGGCGCGTGAAATAAGAGGTAAAACTGCAACGCGCGTTAGTGTGCTGATGACAAAAAGAAACCAAGATACACACTATGATCCAACATCGTGAAGTGAAATAAAAAGTGTTGGAGGGAAACTTTGTTGAAAACGAGGATGACCCGGAAGAAGAAAGGAAACGGCGGTGACATCTCCAGAGCCTTGTCTCCATCATCTTATATACTCGTGAAGCGTCGCGCCCTGTTGAACATCTCACTCGAATTTGACGCGCATCCAGGATACAGAAACACAGAGTACGCTGCGAGCACTGCCGCAGTACCGGTCGCGATTCAACGCTTCGGACACCCTGTTCTACTACCATCATGTCCATTCGCAACGCGCAGCTTATCTTCAAGGAAATCCCGATAGGTGCATTTAGCATTTTGTCTCTCGTCCGCGGCGCCTCATCCTTCTCATACAGGTTTCCCGGAGCCTGGCAAGACCACAACATATGAGACGAACGCAACTATTGATATCGAGAATGTATCCCTGCATGGCGGCATCCTAGTGAAGACCCTCTCAGTTTCGATTGACCCCTTCATGCGGGGCAGAATGCGCGATCCCAAGATCCCGTCCTATGCCGTATGTTTCGCGCGACTTGCCATTCGTGTGAACCTGGACTCACGATTTTCATCTCCAGCCTGCTTATACTTTGGGAAAGCCGTGCGTACTGGTTGATTGGTTCCGTTGCATTCCTTCATACTATGCCTCGTCAGTGTCCGTGGCTATGCTGTGACGCGCGTTCTGCGCTCAGAACATCCTAATTTCAAGGCTGGTGACCATGTCACTGGCTTCATGGGTTCGTGTCCAAAATCACAACGTCAGTGTGTAGGTGGCTCATCGTAGACCGTAGATCTGTCGGAATACGTTATTCTACTCCCAGATGAACTTATTCCAGAGGACGTGTTCAAGGTTACAAATGCGAATGGGAAGATCCCATGGTCAGCTTATTTAGGTCCATTGGGAATGCCAGGTACGCGTCACAGAACTTTATGGCGTTGACGCGCATCTAATATGCAACAGGACGGACTGCTTACAATGCATGGAAGGAATATTCTGCTGCCAAATCTGTTCGTAGTGCTTGTCTATTGACCCCCAATGAATCAAATTGTCGCATTAGGGAGAAACCGCTTTCATTACCACAGGAGGAGGTGCTCATTCCCGACCAACTTACTTATTCTCGCGATCTGACATTGTTTTGATGCAGGACCTGTCGGATCGTACGCAACTTTTCTCTAACAGCTCATATTTTCCCATAACAACACCGCGCAGCTTGGTCATCCAGCTAGCGAAACGCGATGGCCTCAAAGTCATCGCGTCGGCTGGTTCTGATGAAAAGGTGGAATTCATGAAGTCAATTGGTGCTGATGTTGCGTTCAACTACAAGACCACAAACACGCAGGAGATTTTGGAGAAAGAGGGTCCGATTGATGTGTATGTGAATCGAGGGCCTCTGTCTTCATCGCTTACAGTTACCATGTTTAGGTATTGGGACAACGTAGGGGGCGAAACACTCGATTTAGCCTTTGCTTACTCCGCCAACTTTGCTCGCTTCATTGAATGCGGTCTCATTTCTACATACAACAATACCGACGGGGTGAAATTCAAGGTTTGTTTCTCGCACTACCTTTCTTCACCACTCTCACAGTCAGTAGCACTTTGGCAAAGTCATACGAGGGCGAATCAAATTGTTTGGGTTCATCGTGACGGACTTGGATCCCAAATACCTGGAAGAGTTTTATAAGACGATGCCCGATCTTATTGCGCGGGGTGAATTAAAGTATAGGGAGGACGTGACACGAGGATTGGAGTTCGCTGGGGAGGCAATTTTGGCGGTCCAGCTGGGTAAGAACAAGGCGAAAAGTGTTGTTGTTGTTGCGGATGAGTAATGAGCAATCCATCAATTACTATGAAGTACAGTGGTCCTGCTCTATGCCGATTATGCAAGTTGACATTCTTCTGGGCAAAGCACGCTTTTGATTGTCGCTCCTCAGTACTCAGTGCTCACAACCCTTCGGCCATAACAGGGTCGACCGACATCAGCTTTACGCTCACACCGTCACGTAATGCCAGTTGACTGCAAACTCCGCGTTCAACGTTGGTTCAACGTTCAACTCCTAGCTCGTACCAATGTCAATCTTGGTCAAGTCCGAGGATGAGGACCTGAAATGTCGCGTCGAAACAGTTTCTCCGGATCGTACACAGTCCCGTAAACGTCGTAGAGTCGCGGAGGAGGAGGCGACCGAGACACTGGGCGAGGACAAGAAAAAGCTAAAGCTGCTGAAGAACGTACGTTTTGATACTCTGTATATGTCTGCTGTCTCATTGAATGTTTCGAACGCAGCCTAAGATCAAGGACGCTAACGCCTTCAAGCTCGGGCTAGACGAAGACACGCTAGCTGCGCGCCTTAAACCTATCGGCTTGGACGTATATACAGTACCAATGGACCAGGCAGATGCTAGTGTCCCAGGCAGTCGCGAATTCTTCTCACACCACTTCGGCGGTGCGCCGCAAGGTACTTGCAGGTCCTCTGGCAAGAAATTCCTCCAGGATCATCCGGAAGCGAGGAGACGGGATTTCATTTCCCTCAAACTCACCTGGAACCCGCACGCGCCATCAATCCCCGGAGCTCCTGGACTTTACTTTGGCGCCGGTGCAGAAGATGACTGGACGGAGGATATGAGCCCGTTGAGTATGCTCATTTTCCTTGGGTCGGGCCAGTGGTTGTATCTTGGAGAGTATAAGATGGGTAGGACTGCTCCTCTTACGACGAGAGAATGGAAGGCCCAGAGTCGACTGGTAAGACGACAATGTCCCATTCGAGACTATAAGTAGGCCCCTTTTCCTGACGATTCGTACTAGATGAAATCGACGTGGACGGCGCAAACGGTTACGGGCGAAGAGTGGTATCACAGGCAGGATCGTATCCGCATTCATCTCAGAAAGCAGCTGGGACGGAAGCCGACGGACGAAGACTGTAGAGCCGCCGCCGCCGATAAAGACAACCAGTTCATGACCGTCACCGCGAAGGACGTGGAGCACGAATACGACATCGGTGACTTTGTAAGTCAAACGAACAATTCGAGATCACGAGAATCTCATAGTTGTGTTTGACAGCAAGTCAATATATGGACAATGAAATGCGTTGGCTACGATGAAGAGATACAACAGACTGTTTTGGACAAGTTTGACGCCTTTGATGCAGAGCTTAAAGCAAAACGGGCCGAGACCAAGAGGAGGGCTGGAGAGTCGAAGGTGAAGAAGGAGGGGAGATCAAGACCGAAGAAGGAAGAGCAAGTGGAAGACCTTGCGTTATTGAAGGAAAGTCCACGAAAGAAACCGGGCGCTAGTGGCAAGAAGCGAAAACGAACGGACGAGGACTCTGATACAGAGTCTGATGGAGATGGAGATGGAGAAAGCATTCGCGTTGTTGGAGGGTACACTGCGAGACCTAGCACCAGGAATCCGCGTCCTAACGCGGTCAGAAAACGTCCATGATGACATGATGCTCGTATGTTACTTGTGAATATCGATGAAGACTTCGGTGAGAGGACTTAGGTTTAGGTTATGAACGTTTCTGAGGCAGAGCACCGGATTTGTCGGTCCGATGTTACTTATGCTCTTCTTTGGCTTCGGCCGACGGCGCTTGCCCAACTGCTTCGACGATGGAGCGAACCTGGAAAGTGATTGTCATTCTTGCATCATGTCACTGTCTCCCAATAAAACTAGTACAGATGAGCTAGAACTCGCGGCGCGCACCCCGCTCCCTTCCTCTCGCTCTACACTTGCGCTCAATCGAGGAGACTCTTTGCCCACCAGCTCAATGATGCTGAACGAATCTTCCTTGGCGCCAGTAGACGGAGGCGCTAAAGCCTATTCCTTTGTGATTACCAGATCCTTCTGTGCACTCCAAGCCGCCTAATTCGTGACTGCACACAGCTCTTGGCTTCATTCTTCGTCCAGGCCCTGGTGTGGGGCTTCCAAGGCGCGAATGGTATCTTCCTGGACAGTGAGCCTTCACCGCCGTTAGTCGCTGAGGTGTTAACGAGTGGATTTCGGACTCGCAGGCTACTTGACGACGCCCAAGTATAATTCGCAGCCACACGCGTCGACTATACTTCCTGTGATTGGTCCGTTGAGCTCTGGGATCATTTATTGCTCTGGTACAACCCGCACCCGAATCTTATACTCTGATAGTCATTGATTGTCGCGCTAGGGGTTGTGCTATATCCTTTTTACGCGCGTTATCCTTACCACCGACGAACGTCCATGTGGGTGGGAGTCGCGCTGGCTTGGGCAAGCCTATTCGCTGCCAGTTATGTCACAAGTGTGAGAGCATCATGCCCAAACACGTCCCCGTTAGGCTAACAGTATTGATCTAGGTCATTGCGATTCTTCTATTCGAGGGAGTCTTATACGGAATCGCAGGCTCTTTCTTGTACGCATGCTGCATTTCATATATGACCGAGTGGTTCGTCAACAAACGCGGCATGGCAAATGGTGTTATCTTCGCCGGTCAGTACCCAGAAACCAAGTGTCGTTTCGCTAGCAGCTGACTTTATATTTTGATTGAACCAGGTACAGCCTTTGGAGGAATAATCGTCCCATTGACGATCCCGCAGCTCATCAAGGCATACGGTCTGCCTAAAACCATTCGCATATTCTCCATTGCCATTGCCGTCATCTTGGTTCCTCTGCTTCCCTTCGTGCGGCCGCGAATTCCTGATTCCAGGATGCATCAGCAGATTCCTGCGCCACAGAGCAAGGAATGGATGAAGAGCACGACAATCTGGATTGCGCTCGCTGCAAACACCTTACAGGGGTTTGGATATTTCGTGCCCATCGTCTGGCTTCCGAGTAAGTGTCACTGCAGTTGCATTCTGACTCTTAACCCTTCATGTAGCCTTCGCGCGCGAACTTCGCATAACGACGAGTCAAGCGGCGTTGACTGTGGCGTTGCTAAACGGTCAGCCAGAGATTCTAACAATCTGATGCGGACCTAACTCTACTAGGCGCCTCGGTTTTTGGGCGTATATCGATGGGATACCTTTCCGATGTCCTCGACCCGTTCTTCCTAGCAATGTCAACCTTGCTTTCCACCTCTCTCGTGACCTTTGTGATCTGGGGCCTCTTGTCAAGGAATCTCGCTGGTTTACTTTCCTTTGGTATAGCCTACGGGATGCTCGCCAGCGGCTGGACGAGCTTGTTCACCGCATTCGTTCGGCCTGTCGCCAGTAGGACCTCTCATTTGTCCGTAGAATGGTTTGATCTGATGTTCTGACGTAGAAGAGAATCCGAACTTGACGACGACGCTCTTTGGGTACTTCTTGTTCTCTAGAGGCTTGGGTAACATTCTGTCGACTCCGATATCATCTGGATTAATCACGGGTTCAACGGTGGATATGAGAAAGGCGTTCCCGCTTAGTGGGGGGAAGTATGGGAATGTGATTATCTTTGTAGGGACGTGTTTCGCTGGGGCGGCGGGGATCAGTCTTCTTGGATGGGCAATGGACCTCCGACAGCGTGCGGGATCTAGAGTTTCGTCCTCTTGAGGCGCGTAGTCAGGAGACAGGAAACTCTAGCGTGGGAGATTCAGTTCCACCTGTGCCCGACGAGTTCAAGGGCGCTGGGGGCAGAGTCGAAGGGAGATAATTGTTTCGTACTGATCTCTGATAGTATATTGGCTAGTACACGAGCCTACCATCATTATGCTGGTGTAGCGCTGGGTTCGACTCCCAGCACAGAGTAGGGGACTGCGAGCTCCGGGGAGACTTTTGCTTCACTTGATTATATGTACCTCTCGGAGACTCTTCTCTCGAAGATGTCAAAGCGGGGCAGCGCGACTGACATCTGGCATCAATCAATCTATTTCTCCGCGGAGCATGGATTGAGTCAAACTCTTTGTAGTGCACAGATAGGATCGTCGACCCATCCAGCCCGCATTACAACGCTCCAAAATTCTACCATTCAAGGCGGTCCGAAGGAAGTTTCTGGGTTTGGTCAGACGCCCAACACGTTGTGCCGCAGCTAACTATGACCCCCAAATGTCCAGAAATACATCCTTGATCCCGCTGAAGATAAATTTGCGCAAGATTAGTAATCATTTATTCTTGATCGCCATTGACATGGATGAGAAGATCCCATGGGCAGCATATTTAGGTCATCTGGGCGCACAGGAATGCGGCGCGGAACCTTAGCTATCAACACACGTCTTATCTCCCAATAGGACGCACTGCATGTATACGCTTTGCGCTGACGTGAGTTTGCAGAAGCGTATCTGCTCACATTGCCGCAGGGAGAACACGTAGTTGTGATCACTGGAGGAGGTACTCTTCTTGGCCCGCGCTCTCGAGATGGCAGCTGGATCATATGCTAGTCTCTCTTGACGTTTTTACACGAATATCTACTGATGGTCATACCGGGTGAGCTTGTAAGACTCTTCCCGAGCTATTTTTACGAGTGACTTCGTATAGGGAAGAGGTAACGAAGGGATTTGAACATGCGCGTCATAATCCACCAGAAGAAATGTGTAGTGGTGGTAGCAGAGCAGTAGAACCACCTTTCGGACGCGTATTAGAACCAAGAATTCTACACATTCGCTTTGTTATACGTACCTGTAAGACGAGACCAGGACGAGACGGAGCGTCTGAATCTTAATCGTTGCCACAGCCCTGCCTGCTATTCGGCCCTAAAGGCCGCCAATGATGCCGGCATTTAAAGTCAACGAAAGCATCAACCAAGCTTCGACCAACTCCCGACTCATAATGTCAATCCTGGTCAAGTCTGAGGAAGCCGACGTGAATCGTCGCATTGAAACGCCTTCTCCAGATTGTAGACAGTCTCGCCGAAAGCGTCGTAGAGTGGACGCGGAGCTAGAACCGGCGACTGTCCAAAATACTAGAGGAGGACAAGAAAAAGCTGAAGTTGCTGAAGAATGTACGATTCCCTAGTTCTGTTCTCTTTATCTGTGTCTGATGGGCAATGAAAGCCTAAATTTAAACACAACAACGCAAGTTTGGATGAAGACACTGTTGCTGACCGTCTCAAGCCAATTGGCCTGGATATCTACCCAATCCCGATGGACCAGGCCGACGTCAGCGTTCCAGCGAGGCGCACTTTCTTCGCCAAATACTTTGGCGGTCCCCCGCAGGGTACATATTGCTCTTCCGGCAAGGACTCTCATGTCAGGCACCCGGAAGCCAAGCGACGACGGCATTTCAAATGCAGCGGAATCCCAATAGTGGTCCTCAATTAAGAATTTATTTCGCCAGTTTATTTTTGATAACCCTTTCCAAACCCTGTCGGCACCAGGGCTTACAGTGCGTTGCAGTGAAATGTGCACCTTCCGCAGTTTGCTCCACTCCAAATTTCTGCTCAGGGTAGTGTAGACCCTGTACACATATCCTATTTAGTAAATCGAATCTTGTTTGGATCTTGCCTCTAAGTCCAGACTTTTCGTGCACACCCCCTAGCATGTGCCGACTTGTTCGATATTGACTTGGACTACAACCATGGTCGTTCACGGTACAAAGCGTGCACTCCCACCACGTACGAAGGATGCCATTGTCATGATGGCTCAAAGTCCCGTCGCGTCTGTCCGCAAGCGGAGTAACATAGCCGCCACCTGCGGAGTCAGTCTCCGGGAAGTCTACTATGTCCTGAGGTTGTACCGAGACATAGGCAGCACAACAAGGAAGCACCTAGGAAGGAGAAGGAGTCTTGATGTGTTTGACATGATGGTGAGTATTCTATGCGCTCGAGAACCATTAGTTGGCTCATACCATAACAGTATCTCAAGAGCCTTCTGGAATGGAGGGCAGACCTATATTTGGTGGAGCTACAGCACCTCTTGTCTACTCATAGGCACATTGACGTCCATATATCGACAATTTCGCGTGCTCTCGATGCACATGGTTGGACGTACAAGAAGGTCTGTTCTGCTTCTATGCCTTGAATGTCTTGTAACCCTTTCAGATTACTAGAGACTCCTCACAGCGCAACGAAGATAGACGAGATCAATTCTGGCTCGAAATCTCTCAGTATCGAGCTGATCAACTTATTTTCCTTGATGAGTCATATACCAACCGACGAACAACGGGACGGCAATATGGGTGGGCTAGAAAGGGACAACCAGCACGTCGTCGTGAGCTCTTTATACGAGGAAGAAAGTGCGTAGCCTTCACAGTGCCATTTGCCATCCTCTAACATTATTTAGGTTCTCAGTCCTTCCCGCCATCTCGTTGTCAGGCGTTCTTGGCCTCGAAATCGTCGAGCGCTCGTTCAAGGGAGTAGATTTCAACGCCTTCGTCAACAGCCTCTTGGATTCCAACGACACCCATGCACATCCCGGCCCAAACAGTGTTTTTGTCATGGACAATGCCAGCATTCACAAGTCGGCACTCCTGCGACCACTAATCAAGGCGCGTGGCATGCGCCTCGTCTTTTTACCTCCATACTCGCCAGACTTCGATCCGATTGAGGAAGGCTTTTCGGCGATGAAGGCATGGCTTCGACGCAACCAGGACTTCGCGCAGCTGCATTTAGGTAATGCGCCAGATTGTAACCCGTACGCATTGCTCAATCAGGCCGTATTCGAGTCTATGACACCGGAAAGTGTTTATGGTTGGTTCCATCACTCACACTATGTCTAGCGTAGATACGATTCCATTCAACGATAGTACAATAATAACCATTCAAGCCCCACATACACTTTACTCTACATCTTACCTTTACCTTTAACACCTTTCTGGGCCTCATACTTGTCCTCTGCCTCCGCAGCGAGGAATTGTGCACGGTCCAAGAGAGGACATACAATAGATGGCGGAACCCCAATTTCAATAAGAGTGTTCTCGGGGAAAATGAGAAGTCCGTTAACATACGGCGCACCCCAGGACCTCAACAGCTGATCAACGGCCTCAATCAAAAAGTAGGGGAAAGCCGGCCAAAGCCCTTCGAGGACCACACGTGTGGAGAAATACGTCAAGGTGGGATCTGGCGTCGCGAGCAAGAACGCCAGAGGGTCATCGACCGCTTCCAAAGTAGTAAAATCAAAGTCCGTAGCACTATACACCGTGCTAACTTTGCTGCCTCCAACCTTCTGGTCGAGTGGGAAGCTCGACGACGATGATGACAACGGCGCCGATGCCGACGCCGCTGATGCTGCTGCCACCACCACCACGGTTGATGTTGCCGTACTCCCATTAAGCTCTGCCGTATCCATAAAAGAGGTCTCAGCCTACGCAGCTGTTAGCTTGGGTAAGTGGTTCACAACAGAAACATACCAATCCCAATGTCGATGAAGAAGCATCACCATAAAAGTGGTTATTGATGACGGTAGGCGTTATCGAAGATGGCGTTGCAGTCCCTTCTCGTGAGCTTGGCTTTTTCTGGCGACAACTATGGCTGGCGGATAGAAAGCAGTCCTGAAAGACAATATGGTTCGGCGGATGCTCCAAGTCGGCATTATCCTTATTGAGAGCCTGAACCATGTCCTTGTCAGTAGTGTAAGAATGTCAGAATATGTAGGACTCACCCATTCCTTCGCCCAGAGAGATAGCAATTGAACAGTGAGATCAAGATGACTACTATCTGGGCGAACAAAGCAGTAGCGGCCGGGATGCTTTGAACATTCATAACGTGTCTTGAGAGCCTTAAGCTGCTCGACGGCGAGGCTCTCCGCAGGCTTGACCGTCCGTGTCCGAGAAGTCGTGGTAGGGGCAGAGGGAGCGGAAGGAGCAGAGGGAGCAGAGGGAGCATCGGTCGGTGCATCCTAGAAACATTTAGAAGGGAATGAAATATGTTGGTGATACGCACCATGTTGTAAATCCTTATAACCACTTCTCGTGTTCGCGCTCAAATCATCTTTCGCAGCGCTTCCCAGACCATATCCTTCCAGTCTGAAGCAGATGTAAGAGTTATTGGGGGGTCGCGAACCCTCATATTGCGCCATTTGTACGCCAACAAAGTGTACAAAGGAACTCGCATGCGCTGGCACAATTGTTGGAGGCCGGTATTGAAATCCGCACCGCTCGAAATTGACAGAGTCCCGTTGACGGGAGCCTGCCCAATAATGTTGGATGCAAGTGGAACAACAAACATTAACTGGGGACGAGCGGGGTCGTTTGGCGCTAACAATCCGAGCCTCGGCCAGCCTGACCACCATATGAGTAATTGTACATGGACAAACAAAAAAAACGTACTTGGTTGAACCTGAGGTGGAGCCTGAGCGGTTAAAGTCTGCTGTGGCCGCTGGGAACCGGCCTCGTAAGGTGGCGGAGGCGTTGCAGGACGCTGAACTGAAGGAGGAAGGACAGGTGCGCTATTCTGACCGGGGAATGTGTCGTCGGGGTCAGGAAAAAGCTGGTCTTCTTCGTCGCCGTCTTCCTCAAGCTCGGGTGTCACTGCTCTCCATCCAGTGGCCGCTCCTTGCAGTGTCACAATAAAGGGAGGAGGGGGAGGGGGAGGAGGAAACGGTGCCCAGAGATTTGCATCGGAAATCTGGGCGTCAAAGGAAGTATTGATAGAATCGTGAAGATGAGCCAAGCGTTGGACAAACATGGGTCGTGCAGTTTTCCTGCTGGGCGGACTGGCTGAGCGTCGTCCCAGTGCACGATTCTCTTTATCGCGGGAATGAGTAGGCATAGTATAGTGAATTCCAGGAAATAACAGCACATACCAAGCAGAATAAATACCTGTCGCAGTTGCCACTAATATCACCCCTACGCAACCACTCATTATTGCGCGCCTCACTGGGGACAGTCCGTACAGCAGGTGGAGACACTAGAGCCAGCCAAATTAGCGGCATGCCATATGTGTAATTTCCGTGAAAAACGAACACTTGGAGAGTGCGCACTGTCGTCGTCTTGTTTACGGTCTGGTTGTTATCGTGACATGGAGGTTGTGGATGAGAAGTTGGCCGCGGCGCCTCGTGCCCAACTTGTCCTATTTAGGTTTAAGACAAGATTCTGAACAAGATTCGATTTACTAAATAGGATATGTGTACAGGGTCTACACTACCCTGAGCAGAAATTTGGAGTGGAGCAAACTGCGGAAGGTGCACATTTCACTGCAACGCACTGTAACCAGGGTCTCGCGTCAACAGCAGGCTCTCAAGTGTGCAGAGCTCAGCGTTGAGAGCAGCTTTCGCGCCCGTTCAACCGGGGCTCCCGGACATTGAATGCAGGCAGTTGATCACCCCGCTTTCACAACAACGGCGGGAGGACGAGTTCAAAGTCAGTGACGTCGAGGACGGGTCCCTGCGAATACCCTGCGAATACGCGCAGGGTTATCAAAAATAAACTGGCGAAATAAATTCTTAATTAGAGGATATTTAGAGCACCCGAAAATTGGACCCTTGGCAATATTCGGGGGTTTCCGAATGCTCGCTGAAACACTTTCGGTAACTCATGCCAAATTTGCAGGCGAGGTTTTTGGTCCGTCTCTTGGGCTCTCCCTTTACAACCTTGCAATGAAAGATGATTTGGGATGATGTTATACCCTGTTAAATTTTGTGGATGGAAGAGGGATGGCACCGATGAGGTGAGCACGTCGCGGCGCCAATTCCGGCATGGTCCCAAAAATGGACACAGGTTTGATGAGACTCGGAATTATTTGGAGCGGTGGATTTAGCTGCAGTAAATAACCTCTATTGAGGACCACTAATGGCCCGCTAATCCCTGGTGCTCCGGGTCTATTCTTTGGCCGAGGAGGGAAGACGTGTGGACTGCAGATATGAGTCCGCTGAGCGTTCTCATCTGCTTGCAGTCTAACCAGTGGCTGTATCTTGGGGAGTATCAATTAGGAAAGAGTCCTACACTCACAATTAGAGAATGGAAGGCACAAAAGCAGCTGGTAATGTCAGTGTTTAGTAGAGATGAAGCTTCACTGAGGGATGTCCTTTTCATCTAGGTAAAGAGAAAGAAGATCGACCAGATCGCATCATGATTCATCTCAGGAAGCAACTAGGATGCGAGCCGACTGATGCAGAGTTCAACGCTGCTGATGCTGATACAGAGAATCAATGGTTATGGTGAAAGACGTCGAACATGAATATGACGTTGGAAACTACGCGAGTCCACTCATTTGAACTGATGATTGGAGATGAATCTCATGACTTTACAGGAGATACGGATATGGACCATGAAATGTGTTGGTTACGATGAGCAGATCCAGAGACGGTGCTAGAGCGGTCTCCCGCTTTCAAAGCAGAGAAGAAAGGAGTAAAGGTGGAGGACGCTGCAAGCGAGTCCGATGAGGATGGACCTGTCCCGGTGAAGAGAGGCAAAAAGAAGGTGAAGGAGGTGAAGAAGGAAGCACCCAGCAATGAATTGAAGTCTTCGAAGAAAAAACCAAACAGCAAATCTGGTTCTGGAAAGAAACGCGGCTGGAGCGACCAGGACTCAGAGACAGAGTCTGACGGCGATGATGCGGAGGATTATAGTCCAAGCATTGGTGGATACAATGTCCGACCAAGCACAAGAAATCCACGTCCAAATGCTGTTCGGAAACATGTATAATAGTCCTACACAAATTCTGCTGTGCATGTACTTGTCTTAATCTCTGAGAGACGACCGTTGTTAGCGACTGACTAAGCCACGAGACTCAACCAGGTACCACAGCAAGAACTAAGGGAAAAAGTGTTCGTGTTCGTAAGACTAGGCTAGACCAGGTGTATAAACGAGATCGGAACTAAAGTACAATGATACTATACTACTGCTTATATACTAGTAAGCCTGTGTTTGGGACTCCTTGTCCATACGTGTTTCCGCTAGGGATAACTCCACGCCCTTGACCCAGTGTTGTATGCTACTAGTCCATGAAACCATTAAATACAAGTGGTAACTGCATGTAAGTAATAATACTGAAACGACCATGTGTGCTACGAGTGTCGGTGGTGTGTATACAATAGGAAGTCCATGAGGTATCAGCATGTATGATGTCATCCATGTGTTGGGTGTGTGTCCGACATGAGTACGGCTTTGGTAATGAAAAGGAGTACGATCGGTGACAAACAAATGATGAAACGGTCCGTTGGTTGATAAGACAAGCCCCCCGATAAGATATGATAAGATGTGAAAATGTGAAAATATGGCGATTCATAACATCACCCCCTCCTTAAGGCGCAAGTTCCATTCTGCGCCAGAGTCGCTCCATGAGGGCTGCAGAGGGTAACGTGACGTCAAGGGGTTCGGTATCAGGCGGTGGCATGGGTCGGAATAGATGTGATGGAAATTGCGACATGGGGACTTCAATGCGAGCAAGCGCGGGTGGCTTCGGCTTGTTCGGATATTGTTGGTGGAAATCGCTGATAGCTTCGTCGGCATTTTTGAGATTGCATGCCGGTTCCCATGTCTGCTCGTGTGTGCCATAACCCTTCCAGTGAACCTTGTATTGAAAACCCCCGCGGTACTTTCGGGAATTAACCACTTTCTCAACCTCCCATTCCGGTTCGGCTCCTTCCAGCACAGGTGGTGGACGCGTGTCTCGGGGTTGTGTCGGAAATTGGGGCTCGTGGTAAGGCGTCAACAGGGCCTCATTGAACACGGGATGGATGCTTTTCCACGTGTGAGGAATCTGGAGCTTGTAAGAGCTCGTCCCGACTTTCTTGATCACTTTGAACGGCCCGAAGCGTTTGTCATCGAGCTTCTTCATTGGTCGGTCCGTGCTGAGATTCGTCCCTTCCAGCCATACTTTGTCGCCTTCCTTGTACTCTACTGCCTCTGTTCGCTTCCTGTCATAAAACCGTTTCATATCCTCTTTGCCATCTTCAATGCGACCCCACTTCGTCCCATGTTTTCCTCATGCCGTCGGCAAACTCCTGCGCAGTCTCGTTTCTCGATGCCGTTTTTGGAGCGGTGCCTTTGTAGGGTGTCTGCCCATGTCTGCAAAGAACGGAGTGACTTTGGTCGCCGAGTGAACTCGATCGTTGTAAACGAATTCAGCAGAGGGTAGCCATTCGTGCCAGTCGTTCTGATGGTAGTTGACAAATAACCGTAAGAAATGTTCTATCTCTTGGTTCAGCCGTTCCGTCTGCCCATTTGCCTGTGGATGATACGCCGTTGTAAAGTTTCCTTGTATGCCCAACAACCGGTACAACTCCTTCATGAAACGCGAGTGGTATTGTGGACCGCGATCATGTATCATCTGTCGTGGCATCCCATGTATGGGGAAAATGCGATCACGGTAAATGCGGGCCATGCCTTCTGACGTCAGAGTGGTGTGTGTCGGTATGATGCGTAATCGCTTTGTGAAATGGTCCACAAACGTGCTGATCGTGTTGTATCCTCCTGATTCCGGCAGTTCTCCAATCATGTCCGTCCCTACTATCTCCCATGGCTCGCTTGGCACATCAATAGGATGAAGAGGTGCAGCCGGCTTCGTGCGATGTGACTTTGTAACTGGCATTTTTGACACCCTTCACGTATTCCGGACGTCTCGGCTGATTCCTGGCCACCAATAGGTGCGTGTGATCAACTCGAGGGTCTTGTATCGTCCGGATGCCCTGCAAGCTGTGCATCATGGTGCATTCCAATAACTCTTCCCCGCAATTCCTTGTCCTTCGGTATGTAAATACGATCTTTCCACATAATAAGTCCATTTTCCTTCTCTTCCCATCCTTTTTCTTTGTTTTCTAATGCTTTTTGTACGTATCTGTCTTTGTTTCCTTTTCTTTGTTTGATTTTGTTAAGTAATTCGTCCTCCGGTGTATCTACTGTATGTAAAGAAAATTGAATTTGTGAAATAAAAAACTCTGGCTTGAGCAAAACAATGTTTTCGTTATCTTTTTCCCCCTTCTCAAGGCCTGTCATCCTTGACAAGGCATCAGCTTTTCCCATCGTCCTGCCGGCTTTGAATCATCTGTATGTCATATTCCGCCAACTCCGTAACCCATTGGCCTGCCTCCGATTCAACTTCTGTGGCTTCCTGAAGTACTGAAGGTTTTGATGATCGGTAAAACCTCCACTGTCTCCTTGCGCCTAGGAGATATTGCCGCCAGTCGTCAATTGAGTCCATGATAGCCATCATCTCTTTGTCGTAGATCTCGTAATTGCGCTCCACTTCGTTCAGCGCGCGAGATCGAAAGCTACTGGTCTCCATTTTCCGTCAACAACTGGGAAAGAACGCCCCGTTGCATAGTTCGAGGAGTCCGCCTCGACTCGAAACTTGCCGTTGTCGCGTGGTACGATCAGAACGGGTTCTTCCGTCATCCTCCGTTTCAACTCCTCAAACGCCTGTGCTGCTCCTGCCCCAAACCCACTCGCCCTTCCCGGTTAGCGATGTCAATGGCTTCGCTACTCCCGCAAATCCCCGGATGAAACGTCGGTAGAAGTTGCAGAAGCCCAGGAATGACTGTACTTCCTTCTTCTTTGTCGGCTCCTTCCATTCCTTCACTACGGCCACTTTTGCCGGATCCATCTTCACTTCTCCTCCTCCAACAATAACTCCAAGTAATCTACAGTATGTGCCTCAAAACTACATTTCTCGGGTTTTAAATACAACTTATTTACTCGCAATATCTCTAGTACTTGTCGTACAATATGCCTATGTTCTTCCAATGTTTGTAAAATAAGTATGTCGTCTAAGTAAACTATAACATGTCCTTCATTGATCAACTCCTTCAGAATGTGATTCATGAACGATTGGAACGTCGCCGGCGAGTTTGTAAGTCCAAAGAACATGACTGAGGGCTCGAACAGGCCTCGGTTTGTTCTAAACGCCGCTTTCCACTCATCACCTTCTTTGATCCGGATGTTATTGTAACCCCATCGGACATCCATCTTTGTGAAAACCTTTGCTCCCTTCAACTTGTCGATAAGCTCCTGGATCAACGGCAAGGGGTATCGGTTCTTGATTGTCATGTCGTTCAACTTCCGATAATCCTGTACTGGCCAAGGCTTCCGTCCTTCTTTTGACAAAGAAGAAGGGTGACGCCATAGGTGAAATTGATGGCCGTATACGTCCCGTCCGTATGTTTTCTTCCAAGAACTCATCTAATGCCTTCTGCTCGGATGGACTAAGGGGATAAACCTTGCAGTCAACCGGTTTGGAACCAGGCGTAAGTTCTATCGCGTGATCCCAGGGTCTTCGCTCCGGTAACTTGTCAAAGTCCGCCTTGCTGAATACATGGAAAATTCCTCGATGTAAGGTGCAGCAGCGGATGAAGGCTGTTGTGATCTCAGCTTTTCACCGCTTTTGCGATAGTTGTCCCAGTCCATCCAGAACAAACGCTCTCCCTCTTCCAACTTCTCTTCTACATCTTCTCCTTCATCTTCCGGTGAGTTGTACTGGGTAGATAGCCGCAGCGGTCTGGGCATCGATCAAAAGTCAATGTGGATTCCGTCCAGTTGATCGTGGGGTTGTGATATCGTAACCAATCTAGCCCCAAAAAGATACTTGTTTTGCCAAGATTGGTGACGGCCAACTCAATCTTTTCAGCGTGATCACCGATCTTCATCCGGACCTCCACAAAACCTTTGATTGCTCCTCCCTGTTTAGGGTTCCATCCGCATTGTAGACAGGGAGCTTGACCGGTAACTCCTTGATCGGGAGTCCGTTCTTCTCGACGAATTCTTTATTGACGCAAGAACCCGTTGCTCCACTGTCAAGAAGGGCACTCGTTTCCCATTCAGAGCCTGTGTGTACGCTCTCTATGGTTACTCGGAGTTTCATGTCCTGCCCCTTTGTTCCCCGGATGTACTTCCTCGACTTTTTCAACTCCGTCACAACTTCCACCGCAGCTTCCTTTGTCAACGCTCTGATTGCCATCACCTTCTCTTCCGTCGCTTCTCTCTCTCTCCGCTCCGGCATCCATGCTCTCAAAATTCCCACTGCTCTTGACACTTCATCCTCTCTTAGCCGTTGTGCGATCCACTCGGGCGTATTTGGCTCAAATCTTTCTTTCGCAGGTTTTGTGGTGAAGTCGTTGATGATATTTTAGATGTTTCAGTACCCGTACTGTAAATAATTCTGCATCTGACGACCCTTTCCTTGATGGCTGCTCCGGCAGGACTGGTCTACTGCGGGAGCTTCGCAAAACCCAACTCTTCAGCTAGCTTCCTCTTCTCTTTGTCATTCATTTCGGTCCATAGCCCCAAATTATCTGGGGTCTACCCATCTTAGGACAGAACCTGCTGACAGGGCCATGTTCGCCACAGCTGAAGCAAAGTCCTCTTCAACGTGCGTTGTTGATGTCCATCGGCCTGCCGGTTCCTCCATAGGTAATACCGGTGGCATCTCGTTGTGTGATCGGCATTGGGGGTGGGTTCGTAGGATTGGCTCTCGATGTAGCCGCCTGCGGAGCTAGGGGCCGGGACTGCATGCCGGACCTCTTGCTCGCCGTCCACCTTCTCCACAGCTGATTGATCTGAATGATCTGTGCCTTCCAATCCTTGTACTTCTCTGGCAACCTGTCTCGGCTGCCATAGATCTGATCAATGATCTTCTTGTTGACGTTGGTCTCGAGAAGTCGCACGACAAATGTGTCATCCTTCGAATATCCTGCCTAAGTAAGCAGAACCTCGAACTTCTGGAAAAAATCTTGAGCAGTGTCTTGCCCCTGGCGCAACCGCTCGATCTGGTCTTGCGCGTCTCGCGCAAGGTTGGAATCCACGAATCGCTCCTTCAAATCTTCCTTGAACTCCGTCCAAGAGACTGTCCATTCCTCTTCTTCCTCGTCAAAGTTCTGGTCCGAGTAGTTCTGGACCCATGCATCTACGTGATCTCCTCAGATGTAGGAGAGAACAATGTCGATCCTTTCGGAGTCTGATGTGAGGTTGTTCTTCTTGTTACGGATGTATGTGAACATCAATCGCCACCAGCTCTTGTACTTGGACTTATCCCCGTCATAGTCATAAGGCTTGTTGACAAGGGATTGGCCTTTGGTTTCGACATCGGCATGATGAGCGGGTGTGTGAGGAGCGGTTTCGGGTGCTTCGTTGGACATGATGAATCGGGGTGATAGGATCGGAGAATGAAAGGGTGAAAGTGGGGATATGGGAGATGCGGATTTTGATGAAACGGGTGAGGGAATAGAGGTTTGGATGAATAAGGAGGAGGAGTTGCCTAGATCTGAAATAGAATCCAGGACTTGGTAGGGTGGGGAATGATGGTGTGTATTGTAAGGTAAGTAAAGTAGGTAGGTATTGTAACTGTCTATGCTATTTTACCGACTACTGACTACGTATCTACGGAGCCCAAGAGCTCGTCACAAGTTCGCAATTGCCCAGCCGACGTCCCTCTGGTGTGAGGTAAGCCGAAGTTTTCCTGGGAACGGGGATTGACCCGTAAACAGCGCTCACTGAAGTGCAACTGCCAAAAGTTTGTTCTCGTGAGAGCGGCTACTTCTAGCACCCGAGGCAGTTATCTCTAACTGTTAGCCGGCGCTACTGGGACCAATACACACGTATGCGGACGTGCGCTGGGATTAGGATTCCGTTGATCTGTAAACAGAAAAAGGGGATGGGGGATTGTACGATGATCAAACAGCGAAGTGCTGATCAACGATCAGGGATGTGTGGTAGGTGGTGGAAAGTAGTTCCAATCTTCTGTTAGCGACTGACTAAGCCACAAGACTCAACCAGGTACCACAGCAAGAACTAAGGAAGAAAACGTTCGCGTTCGTAAGACTAGGCTAGGCCAGGTGTATAAACGAGATCGGAACTAAAGTACAATGATACTACACTACTGCTTATATACTAGTAAGTCTGTGTTTGGGACTCCTTGTTCATACGCGTTTCCACTAGGGGTGCTCCATGCCCTTGACCCAATGTTGTATGCTACTAGTCCGTGAAACCATTAAATACAAGTGGTAACTGCATGTAAGTAATAATACTGAAACGACCATGTGTGCTACGAGTGTCGGTGGTGTGTATACAATAGGGAGTCCATGAGGTATCGGCATGTATGATGTCATCCATGTGTTGGATGTGTGTCCGACATGAGTACGGCTTCGGTAATGAAAAGGGGTATGATCGGTGATGAAACAGATGCTTGAAACAGTCCGTTGGTTGATAAGACAAGGCCCCCGATAAGATATGATAAGATGTGAAAATATGAAAATATGGTGATTCATAACAGAACGTTTATTCCCAACTCGGGGAACGATAGTTCCCCGTAACCAAAGGATTCCAGGCCGAGAGCATGCTTATGCAGATTTGGAGATCAAGGATATGCCTCTGGAGGTGAAGAAGAAGTATGCCATCAACGAGAGCTATGAACGACAGATGTTGAATCTTTCCAAGCTCAAATTGTCACAAATGCAGGACGAGATTCGCGACAATCAAGCAATTGGATTCCAATACGGTTTCCGACACCCGCTCAAGTCAACAGACAGACTCGACATAAGGACGCAGCCCCTCGTACAGATCCATACTCAGATGATCGAGAAGGCAAGCTCCCTCGGACAAGCCCTCAGCCAGAATCATTCATTTTTCGTGATGCACCTTCCAAATGAGCCTCATAGAGCCTTCATTTCGCGCATTTACAACACTCTCCTGCCTTCTAAACGTGAAGACAAGAACGCAAAAAACAATGCTCTGTACACCATGTATTGTTTCGTGCGCATAGCCTGTGACAAGAAATTGAGCGAAGAATTTCTTTCCACATCGCAAAACTTCCCGTTTTGTACCCTTCCAACACGGAAGGTCCCCCAGTGTATCTGGAAGAGGGCTGCATCGACGTCGGTCACGGTCTCTTGAGTCTAACGGCCGACTACGCAGACGAAAATCTTCGTACTCAACAACACCATCTAGAGGAGAGCGACCATGACGAGATTGAATCGTCAGGCGAGTCAACAGACGAAGTGAAGGAACAACTTAAAGACGGTGATTATTACCCTAACAAGACCACAGAACGGATGGCTGCAAGGCAGGACCGCAAAGCGGCCAAGGCTAGTGCTGAAAGGACTACTTCTGTTGCCGTCAAGGATGGGGCAAAGGTGAAGTCAAAATCAGTTGGGGCTCAGCGTTGATGATTTGAGAAATGGAAAAAAGTCTCAGTGTTAGCCAGTATAGAAATGCGGAACGATCAAGTAAAACCCTTGAATGAATATCATGGTCCATGGAGTCAAACAAGTAAAGCACGGAGTAATGAAGTTAGCTACGAACAGGCCTATAAGTATGGTCTATGTAGTCACCGAACACGTACTTCGATAATTTACGCCCATTCGATCCTCCACGCGCATCGTCGTCATCTTCGCTTTCTTGAGCAATTGCCGGACGAGGCCGGCTCGCAAGAGAACGTCTTGCACCAAATTCGAGCCCAGGCGCGGTTGCAATCCGCGGGGAGTGATGATTTCTTGAAGAGGCCACCTCTTTCGGAAGCGTAAGGCGGACATGGTGATGAAGGTGATGGCTGGGATGCCGATATTGAACCTATGAGCCAATACAGGATCACGGCAGCTGAATTTTCCGACTCTCTTGCTGCTTACGCAGAATAAGGAGAGAAAGCAGAGAGTGAGTGACCTTAGACTCCCCAGAGGAGGACCGTTCTAATAGTCAGGGAACATTCATTTCGAGGCAAGCATCTCACCGAAAGCCTTTATTTCTTGAACACAGTCAGGACCTCTGTTGCGACACCAAGGCGTCAAATACGATCTTGAAGTTGTACCAACGCAAAGGTTCACAAGGCTGCAAGTATGTTGGTGCTCCGATGATTTGTGGATGCAAGATTGAGAAGATGATTTTCAAGTCCGAGTATTATGGTAGACAGTCTTAGGATGAAAATCGTTTCGTCGGTTAGAGTTACAGCTTCATGATACAGATTTCTGATATCCAATTCAGCGCGGCGTAAGGAAATGCAGACCGGACTCAGCAAACTCGAAAGTTTACTCAAGGAACGGGTCTCCGATTTCTGAGATAGTGTTAGCTACGCGAACCCAAAACAAAGAGGACACGGACCTTTCCTGAGAAAATCGACAGCGCTGTTGTCGATCATATCCGCTGGCGACCATGTTCAGCAGGTCGGTGGTCCGGGCAGTCTCCTGCGGGAAGAATTCATCTGGCGGCGGCGATGATGACGATGGCGTCGAAAGCGACGGCGAGCCGGGTTCTGGTGGCGAGTTCATGGTGATGGTCGGTCGAAGGAATGATATTGCCTGATTCGGCGGACAGGGTCTGCTCCTCCTCATGCCATGTCCGTTCAGCTGCTAGGTTCATATTGCTCCCGTTCAACACTGTCGATATCCGTCACGCCCCGCCGAATTCCATCGCTGCTATATTGCCAAAGTCTGAAGGGAAAGTGAATCAGGACAATCTCTTTTGGATAAAACGTTCTGGGGAATGTAATCAAATTAGGAATCAAGCATCATTCCCGTGTAGATCTCTCGTTCTCAGCTGTAACTGACTCGATAATTGTCCGTAGGACATAAAATGTACATACAGCTGCGGTGACGCGTCAATACATCAAACACCCTAATTCAACCCATTCCTTGCGACTGAAGAAATCAACCTTTCGCATCACTTGAAGAGGCACACTGAATTGTCAACCTACACAAGTTCGTTAGCATTGATGTACCAGTATCACGATACCGACGTGCGTCGTGCGCCTCCCCTTCGGGCGTTGATTGCCGAATTTGATCAACCGCGCATCTTGTCCTCCTGCCACGATCATCTCCAGCCAAATGTCGGAAAAGCTTTCCTTTCGAGGTGCGATACGTTATATAGCTGCTTAAATCCGTACTCAACTACTCTACAGCCTTACAGCTCTCCAACGAACAGCGGAACGCGTACGGGCTGCGCTATCATGACTTTGCTCGATACAGGTCAGTCTGCTCTCATGTCGACAACGTCCATGTCACAGATTTTATAGAAAACATTGCGCAAATCGTACACATCGAATCCGGTCAACGTTAAAGATGACCCACGGCAAAGGGCGCGAATTCAAGAAACTACCGCCGCTCAAGCCAGAGATGATTAAAGATGGACAGTACGTGTCTAGATGTCGTTTACAAAATTACTACTCAACATTTATAGTCTACACCTACTCCTCATGGAATCTGAACGCGCTTGGGCGTACTCGCAGGACTTACTTGCGCAATCTCAAAAGAATACGGAACATGCCACCACTCTCCGACACAGCGCCACCGGTCGATTTAGACGCAGTGTCAACTGGTCGACCCAGCTCTTATCCCACTGTCAGACACTCTACGCATCATCGCGTCTCTCGGCTGAAGGTCTCCTGGAAGTCACCGTCTACACCCTCATCCTCAATGGCCGTTTCTTGCGCTACCGCGAAGAATTTGACGACGCCTTGGTACAGCTCGGCGTAGCGCGCCATCTACTTGATGAACTTGCAGGTGCCGCACGAACCAGCAGAGATCAAGCGCTTGCTACGTTATTCGGAGACGAGATTGGCCCAGAGATTCGCTATTGCGCGCACGAGCTCGGGAGGGCGGAGGCGTACAATGTAGACAAGATTGTCGCCGAAGTCGCTGCAACGAATAGGAATGTCCTCGTTGATGGGTGCGATGCATTATTAGAGGCGTTCAAGAAACAGGAGGAGAGCACGAACAAGAGGAAAACCCTACAAGAGATCGTGTGGGAAGGCGAACCGGTACCAGTGCGCAACCCGGAGCTTGTGGACGTGTTCCTAAAGGTGCAAGATGCTCAGGCAAAGTTAGAGTCATCGGACGCGCAGGGCAAGTCCAACTCGAAGAAGAGTGTCGCTGCTTACGACGCTATTCTTCTCGCCTTGAGCGACGCCGAGGAAGTCGCCAAGAAGCTCGCGGATGCGCAGACCTCTTCTGGACCTCGCGACATTTCATTCGTGCATGCCTACATCGTTTACCAACTGCTGTCGCGTCGAATTCAACGCGATCTTCGGCTGATGCAGGCTCTCCTACCCACGACAAAAGGCGCCACCGACGGACGCGTCTACCCCGCTGTGGTAAAGCTCCTGGACACCGTCATGCAGAGCCTAATCCAAATGCGTGCCCTTAGCATCGTCGACGACAACTCCGATCTAGCATCTGGTGTCGACGCGCGGATATCATATACAAAGGCGAGCAGGTGTTTGTACCTCGCACGGTGCTTCGTTGCGGTCAAAAAGTACGCCGAGGCGCTGACGCTGCATCGACACGCGGCGATCCACATTCGGGAGACACAGTCGCATTTATCTGTGTCTTCGGAGATTGTTTTCTTCCCGCTTACAGCGACTGAGCTGTCAAAGCTGGAGACGGAGACTTCAACGGACCAGGCGCAGGCGAAGAGGGAGTGGTTGGCATATAATGGGGCTCGCTCACGCAGGATCCGAAGGAGTATAGGAAGCCGCCGTTTTTCAATAGTGCGCTTAATTATGTGGAGCTGGATTTGGACGCGTTGAGGAGGAGGGCGGGTTGGAGGTGGCGGATGAGGGGGAGAAGGACAAGGACAAGGAGAAGAAGACACAGATGGTGGTGGAGGAAAGGGAAGAGGAGCCGCAGGTTCCGGTATCGCGCGGTGGGTTGAGTGGGTTGTTGGGTGGGTGGTGGGGAAAGTAGATTTCTTGTTCAATCGCGACAAAAAATGGAGACGCTGAGAAACTGTTGATACTAAAGCCAAAGAACTAATTAGATGTATCCCCAGTAAATCACTACAAAGAGAGAGAGACTCATATGCACTGCAAAGAGAATAGATGGACTTCTCGAAATAAAAAGAGGAGCATGGTTGGCGAGCAATAACGACCACAAGGATTCCAGCGATATGCAAGAATGATGAACGATGTGGACAAACTTTTGAATGACTTCCCAACAAAAGGCAGTCGATCACAAGTAAGGAGAGGTAACAATAATAGAGATCTAGCGCATCAATCATGCAGAGTCCGAACTGACTATAGTAGGATTAAAGTAGTAAGATATGCCTATCATCTAATGGTCTATATGATTTACACGATAAAAGTCAAGTCACGATTCCATACCGCTGTCACTCAGCCATTGTGTGACTTTCTCATGGGCCTTCTCCTCTTGAGATGAAAGCCGGTGGGCCGGCACGATGCAAGCCATGATGTCCCAGACATCGTATCCATTGCGCATTCCTTCCCCAATCTCTCGCGCATCACCGCTACTGGCACTTCCTCTAACATTTCCGGTTTTCGCGTGTACAGTATACCTTTCGTCGGTCAGAGCTGGGTGAGATTCGGGGGTCGCCCAGTTTTTGATAGCCGCCACTCCGAATAAGAAGTCCCAAAGAAATGGGGGAGGCCAGTGTGACCGGTCCTCGGGTTGGCGTAGGCATTTGTTGTCCCAGAGTCGTCCGTTGTCTACAGGGTTGAAGACGCAAGGAGAGTTGCGGACTTCGTCAGTCAGAAAGTGACAGTGAACCTCGTCCTGGGCTCTGTTGTCCAAATCATGTAAGACGGCATCTTCAACCGTCATGTATTCATTAGGGACCTTGACTTAGTGAGAGTCAATAAGTTTGAAGAAGCGGAAGAACAAACATGGAGAAATGCTGCGCCGTAATTGGGCATCACAGCTGCTTGGAGGGATGCGTCCATCGTTAAACCGTTCCGAATGTCGTCAATTTTGTGCATGTAGTCTTGCGCATTTGGTGCTCTCGCTTTTGAGATGAGGTCCATGTCCTAGTAGCGTGAAAGCGCGATATTGTAGATGAATGAACGACTTACGACGTCGCCTTTGGAGTGAGTTGATAAATGGATTACCTGGCAGCTCTTCAGCGCTAAGTCTTTCCTCTGAGCCCGTTGCGAATCAGAAAGATTTGAGTCGGAGGAATTGAAGGTGTTTTGGAGTACACACCCGCCGTCCCGAGCCTGGCATCCTTGGGAAAATGGGGACACAGGCAACCTCACAGACTGTCGATCCTTCGATGCTGACGGACCTACGAGAGCATATATTTCATATGTCAAGGACGCGCTGCTGCTCGGGTGTATACACAAGTCACGCCTTCCTCAGCAGACTGGAGGAGGTTCGTGATAGTCAGAGTAACTCCCGTGGCCTTCCCGTCTGAGGTTGCAGTATGCAGCGATCCTGAGACACCGCAGACGCAGAAGCCAAGATAGAGAAGCCATGCCTCAACGTTGGTCGTTTGTTTCAGTATATGTTGGCAAGGGATATGAAGAATCAAAGGCGCATGAATTGGAGAGATTGTTTCCGATAGCTCTATTCGATATTCGAGGCTCATTGTGGTTGGTAAAGTCTAAGTAAAACACGTGAACTAGACGCGAACCGCGTTGAGTGATCTTGTTTGGTTTCGGGTTACCACCATCTCTATCTTGACGGCTCCCTTTTTAGCTGAGAACACTCGACTGGCATCAAAATGCTATTCAAATATTGCCAAAAGCGCGCGGAACGGCCTTGGGCGTCTGAACAAGACCTTGTTCATTTGAGTGTTTCTTGAAAAAGAGCATCTTGTTTCTTTTCCATGCAAAAATATGTACCGACTTTTCCACCAGTTACTCCTTCACACCCTAATGGCTTACGTCGCTAGAGGTCACCAAGCAAAATGGAAGCCGTCATGTTCTGGGACATGTACCAGTCCGACCTTAATCAAGTTAAGATCTTTTGATTCCGACACTCACAGTGTGTGCCTTCGTCAAGTGCGTCATTGTTCGTATGCTTAAACGACCACAGCCTATTTCATGAGGACGACAAGTCATTAATAACAGATCGCGCGCCCCCGGAAAGTCCACCGTTTTGCAATGCACTGGCCACTATCGCTCTGGCACGGGAGACTGGGTCACTGGCGTGGCTGCCTGCAATAAATCAAAGACGGTGGATAGGCTGAGCTGCCGTTGCCGTTGGTTGTTGTATACGAAGACCACCTTCTCCTTCTGCGACAAAGGCATCAGGTGAGTACTATATCTCTGTGAAAGCACTGTTTCTGTCACGCTTTTTAGTTCGCCAGGCAGCACACCATAGACATCTGGACGATCAGAGCTTGCCCTTTGCTCATTCGTTTCGGACCCTCGGACCTTTCTTCAATAGTCGACCCCGTATTTCCGTCCATTACTATACAACAAAAATGAGCGAGCTTCGTCGCTCCTTGTCTACTCTGCGTCTTGTCCACCCCCGACAATATAGGCGATAGCCAAGATTGTTGCTGATAATTCACTAAACCTTGGCTAATAAATTTGACGTTTCGCATGGCAGTACAAAGTTCATTCGACAATCATTCATATTACATTGGCAACGACAATACTCCTCCCCGAAATTCCGCATTCAGATTTACCGGCGCCCTCCCTTCGTGTTTGTCTTCTTCTGCTTGCTTGTACCCGCCGCCGCCGGGGGGTCAGATCTAGGCGCTACTGTTGCCCTCGTAATGGGAACTGATCGACTCGGCTGAGCGGGTGGTACGGTCAGAGCAGCCTGAGCTACAGGTGTGTTTCTTGTTCATCGAGAGGGGGGGGGGCTGCCTGTGCTGCGATAACCGGGCAGAAGAGACTCGTTTGACCCTATGAATGTTTCTGAATCCTTGTAGTGCCGACCAGCCAAACTCTCACGCGACCGTAACACGAACTCTACTGCGATCGCTGGTGGCGCAGCATCGTTCAGACTAGACTCGTCTACTGTTACAGTTGTCGTGTCGTCCTCATAATGATCGGTTTTCTCAAGAAGTCTGTTCCTCATCAGTCGATTCGCTTCCACCGTTAAGCGTTCTCGGACGACATCGATGCAGCCATTTTGTCTAAGAAGAGGATCTGCCGTAGCAGCAGGATTCGCTTCCTGCCTGAAGTTTGGAAAGAACTTTGTATGCAAAGCCGCATGCCACGCGCAAGTATTTGTGCAAGGGGTCCATACAGCGCAGTCTTCATAGGCGTATTTTCGTCCGGCTTGGTCGACGAATACGTGTTATGCATGCGTGAATTATACGGATCCCGTACGACGAAGTACGAGAAATTCGGACAAACAAATCAGACTAATAGAGAAGCGATATAATCATCCGGTAAGCGTTTCGCCAGTTTATCGGAATCTTCCTTATGGCCTTTCCAAGAAACCACCTTCCCGTCCGGCTGAAAATCAAACTTGATGTTCAGGTCAAGTGGCAACTCATCCTTGAAGAAATGGTGGCGCTGGACCGTCATAACATCCTTGTTGCGAAGCGAGGGGTGCAGAGCAGAATATCGTTTGTGAAAACGCAACGCCTTGTAGGTGTGAGTTGAAGGTGATACTTGTGCTGGAGGTTAGCATTACACATGAATGACAGTAACGCGAACATACTTTCAACATCTTTCTCGTACATTTCGAGCAGATATTGAACGTCTAATGCTTCCCGGCAGCCCCCTATATCTCGACGGATATCGGCATCCACACGGAGAATGGGGAGGTTTCTAGTGCATGGTACTGTCCTAGCCTCGGAGAAGTCAACGACGAAGCATCTTGTTATGGGGCCAGCGGTAGTCTGGTCGCGACGGAAAAGGACATGATGTAGCTGACCACTATAATGCAAGTGATTATGATGGACGCCGAAGTCATGAAGTTGTTCAACTGTACGACCGAATAGTTTCCTACGCGTTTGGTACTGACGAGGACGATCAAGCGTAACATGTAGGGGAGGTTACACGTACTTGACGGATGTGAGATCGTACCCCATGGCGGCAACCCTGTCCCATGGAATGCCGGCCCATTCCGTGACACTACAAAGGACCGTACCGCCCCAATGTTTCGTTCGCGCGCACCACAAACCATAGTGCCGCGGTACTAAAACCCCAGCAACAGCCCGTAGATTCTGAGCGTGGAACTTCGCGTCCGCAAGCATGTTATGGAATGCCTGAAGACTGTAGTCGTCGGGCTTAGCCTTCTCAATATTGAAGAGGACCTTGACACAAAACCGCTTCTGTTCGTCACCTTCACTGAAGTACCCATCGAAGAATATCGAAGATTCATTGTCTAAGCCGTCACCCCACGCAAGTACATCTGGAAATGGGAATTTTTCAGGCAGCCCTTCGCTGTTGTTCATTTGTGGGTCAAATGGCAAGATCAAAAGAGGTTCGGAGGAGGTGGAGGGGAAATGCGGAAACGATATGTCCTTCATGGATTCGTCTTCGTAGGCCTCAAACATGATTTTTTTTCTCAGCTTTGCTAAAGCCAAGCCACAGAATGCGCGTAGGTTTGCGTGAAGCCATGTCGGTGATGATGATGATGATGGTGAGTTTCGAACCCCGAACGACCGCTTTCACATAAGGTCCGAATTCATCACGTGGCCGCTATTGTTCGTCAACGGCCCTTTCCGAACATTCTCGGGCTTGTTCTGTCATCTGCGGCTCTTGCGTGCTGCGGTCTTCCTGTCAATTCCCGAAGACACGGATATCTCCATATCTACTGACATCTCTACAAGCCCATCTCCGCCTGAAAGGCGGTGTGACCTCGGGTACTCTCTTCTTTCTTTTGCTGCACCGTGATATGAACCTGTCCCCACTCCTTGGCGCGATAACAATCAAGAACCAATCATTATCAGACTCTCTCTACCCTGTTCTAGGCGCTTTCAACGCGGTCTAGGTAACGTGTACTACTCGCATGTGGTGTAGCTTACCGCCCCATCACCGTTCTCGCGCGTTACTTTTTCGCGGCCTTTACAGTCTCCTCCGCCGCCTGTAAATCCTCGCACTTCGCCCCAGGTCTTCATGGCAGGTAAGCGATTAGACAACGCCTTTGTTATTCAATAGATCTGGGAATAGTTTCGTAAAACCTCGATTTTCTCCTTAACAGGACCTTGAAATCGGGGGCCAGTCTATCGAGGTCATTCAGCCAGCTCCTACCATGACTCCGAAGAACGAACCAGAAACCCCGATGTGTGAGTTTGCCATCAAAAGGCGCTGTAACTTTCAGCGCCAGCAAACAGCGGAACGCGTATGGGCGACTTGACTCGATACAGGTTGATCTGTTAACGTGTCGACAAGCCGCAGCTCACTGTCAATTTCCCATAGAAAACATTGTGCGAATTGCGCACATCGAATCCGTTTAACGTTGACCACGACGGCAAAGGGCGCGACTTTAAGAAAATACCGCCGCTCAAGCCAGAAATGATTAGAGATGGAACAGGGAGTATTTGTCGTTTACAAAAGTACTATTTAACATTCGTAATTTGCAACTACTCCTCATGGAATCTGAACGCGCTTGTAGTCGCAGGATTACTTGCGCAATCTCAAAAGGACACAGAACATGCCAGTACTCTTCGTCACAGCGCCACTGGTTGATGTTTTCTTCAGGAAATCGATGAGCTGCACCTTCTCGACATGTAACACACGGATGAGAGTTACAGCGCATTTTGATGGCAAACTCACATATCGGGGTTTCTAGCTTAGTAGAAATTCTAGTCTGGCGCCGCGCTTCAAAGTCATGGTAGGAGCCGGCTGAATGACCTCGACAAATCGGCAGCCGATTTCAACGTCATGTCAAGGAGAGAATCGAGGTTCTACAAAGCTATTCCCAGATCTATTGAAAACAAAGAGATAGCATTTCCGGGCGGCGGAGGAGATTTCAAAGGCCGCAAGAAGTCAACGCGCGAGAAGACGATGGATATGGTCTCAGCGGTGATGGGGCGCTTACACTTCCACCACGGCGCTTGTAGATGCGAGTAGTACACGTTGACTAGACACGCGTCAAAAGCGCCGTGACGGGCTAGAGAATCGAAAAATGAGAGATTCTTGATTGTTATCGCGCCAAGGAATGAGGACAAGTTCATATCAGGGTGCAGCAAAAGAAAGAAGAGAGTACACGAGGTCACACCGCCTTTCAGGCGGAGATGGGCTTGTATAGATGTCAGTAGATATGGAGATAGCCGTGCTCTCAAGAACGGAGAGGAAGGACCAGCATGCAAGAGCGGAGAACAAGGGTGGTAGTGGTGGTGGAAGAAGGATAGTAGAGCTCTTCAGAGGATGCTATGACGATCTCGAAGAGTTCGTTTCTAGTCAAGTTGGGGAAATGTAATGCATTGCGCAACGTATGATGAATGTCGACGGCAAGCTTGCCCACACAGGGAGACCGCCGAACGTCAGCCTGCAAGCTAGTCTGCATGCCAACAAGAGAGGGGGAAACTGGCTGAGTGACTGGGTAGATGCGACGGAGTAAGGATGGGACAAATCGAAAAGGCAGCTGGGTTCCACGCAATCAGGCGAAGCGTTTTATGTCTTTTTTCTGGATGTGGAGATTGGATTTGATAGCGATGGTACACCCAGTTTAGTTCTGATAGGAAGGAAGGATGTCAATACACGGGACAAACACAACGCGGCATCGAAATCAGGCCAACGGAGTTCAGATTTGGTTACAGATGGGGATGCAGGAGAACAAGGAATCTACTGAGATGAGTTAGGATACTAAAGACTGGACATAAACCTCTGGTAAACGTTTGACAACGCTATCAGAATCTTCAACATTAAAGACCACCTTCCCATCCGGACGGAATCCAAACGTAATGTCTGGTTCAAGCGGCGGCTCGTCAGAAAAGAAATGGTGGCGCTGAACCACCATAACAGCTGCGTTATCAAGCGAGGGATGCTGAGCAGAATACCGTTCGCAGAAACGTATGGCACGGCACATGTTGCTTGAGGGTGACACTTGTCCTTTCCGTCAGGACAAAAAACGAAAGACACAACTACAAACACACTGTCAACTTCTGGTTCGGACATGTCGAGAAGATAGGTGACACTCCGGGCTTCCTCGCAGCCCTTGCCCTCAGGTCCATCATAGACATCAGCGTCGATAGGAAGGATTGGGAGATTTCTAGCGCATGGTACCTTTGCAGCCTTTGAGAAATCAACAACAAAGCATCTTGTTATAGTGCCGGCATCGGTCTTGTCAAATCGAACTAGGAGGTGATGTACCTGGCTAGCATGGTGCAGTTGATTATGATGGATGGAGTGATTGTGAAGTCGTTCGATCGTACGACCTATGGCTTTCCTAGATGTTCGAAACAAATGAGTGCGCAGAAGCATGACCAGACACACGTCGAACGCACTTGACCATCGTAGTATCACGCTTTTTGGCGGCAACCGTATCCCAGGTAACGCCGCCCCATTCCGTCACACTGCATAGGACCGTGCCGCCCCATTCGCCAGTCTTCGCGCGCCACACCCCATAGTGCCGCGGCACCAGCGTGCCCGCAACATCCCGCAGATGATGCCCATAGAAGTTTGCGTCCGCAAGCAGCCTTCGGATTGCTTGCTTACAATAGTGATCCGGCTCTACCTTTTCGGTGTTGAACACCACCTTTAAACAAAACAGCGTCTGCTGGCCCTCGCCATCAACGTAATACGCGGGGAAGGAGAGCGACGATTCGCTGTCGAGGCCGTATCCCCACGAGAGTGCCTGGTCAAGTGAGTATTCCCGAGGTTTCCCCTCGGTGTCGTTCATTCGCGCTTTGAAGGGCACTTCAAGGAGAGGTTCGGGGTCGGAGCTGGGGAAGGGGAAAGGCTCGAACATGGCGGTGAATTCGCCTTCCAGATATCTATCTTTCAAAGGACGAAACTTGATCTCCTCCTTGACCTCGTTGAAGCCAAGCCACAGAATGCGTGAAGCCATGTCGGTTGATGATGATGGTGAGTTTCAAAGCCTGATGAACGTTTGGTCCGAATTCGTCACGTGGCCGCTAATGTTCGTCAACCAGTTCCGAACTAGAACATTCTCGTGCTTGTTCTGTCATCTGTGGCTCTTGCGTGCTGCGTTCTTCCTCTCCGTTCTTGAGAGCACGGCTATCTCTATATCTGCTGACATCTCTACAAGACATCTCCGCCTGACAGTGTAGCGCCCTTCTTTTCTCTGCTGCATTCTGATATGAACCGGTCCCCACTCCTTGGCGCGATAACAATCAAGAATCTCTAGCCCGTCACGGCGCTTTTGACGCGTGTCTAGTCAACGTGTACTACTCGCATCTACAAGCGCCGTGGTGGAAGTGTAAGCGCCCCATCACCGCTGAGACCATATCCATCGTCTTCTCGCGCGTTGACTTCTTGCGGCCTTTGAAATCTCCTCCGCCGCCCGGAAATGCTATCTCATACCTCTTCATAGGAGGTAAGCGATCAGACAACGCCTTTATTTTCAATTGATCTGGGAATAGCTTTGTAGAACGTTGAAATCGGGTGCCGATTTGTCGAGGTCATTCAGCCGGCTCCTACCATGACTTTGAAGCGCGGCGCCAGGAACAAACTAGAATTTCTACTAAGTTAGAAACCCCGATGTGTGAGTTTGCCATCACAAGGCGCTGTAACTCTCATCCGTGTATTACATGTCGACAAGCTGCAGCTCATCAATTTCCTGAAGAAAACATTGGGCGAAGCGCACACATCAAAATTAATGATGACCGACAGCAAAGAGCCCGAGTTCAAATAACTAAGTACCACCGCTCAAGGCAAAGATGATTAAAGATGGACAGTACCAGATGTCGTTTGCAAAAATTCTAGTTAACCTTCATAGTCCAAATGGAATCCGCACGCGCTTGGGCGTACTCGTAGCATTTACTTTTGCAGGCATTTACTTTTGCAATCTCAAAAGAACCCAGCAGTCTCCGTCACAGCGCCACCGGTCGATTTGAACGCAGTGTAAACTCCCAGTGTCAGACACTCTGCGCATCGTCTCCTCTCTGCCGAAAGTCTCCTGAAAGTCGCGGCCGTGTACACTTTCATCCTCAACGGTCGTTATCAGCAGTATCGCGAAGAGTTTGACAACGCTTTGGTTGCTATGGAATGCCTGGAGACTGTAATCGTCCGGCTTAGCCTTCTGCTCGTTACTTTCTTTGTAGTACCCATCGAAGAATATCGAGGACTCGTTGTCTAAGCCGTCGCCCCACGAAAGTACATCTGGAAATGGGAATTTTTTCAGGCAGCCCTTCGCTGTTGTTCATTTCTGGGTCAAATAGCAAGACCAAAAGTGGTTCGGGGGAGGTGGAGGGGAACCGCTCAAACAATATGTCCTTCATGGATCGGCTTCGCAGGCCTGAAACTTGAACATTTTGTCAGCTTTGCCGAATCCAAGCCACAGAAACTGTGAAGCCATGATGGTGATGGTGTGTTACCAATACAAGGTCATGTGAAAGAACTCGCTCAGAATTGCAAGGCCCACGTCAGGCTCTATTATAAGTTATGAAGCTACTTAAAACGGGGACAGTACGTTGCCCTCCATCTCCTCCGCGTCCATGTCCATCCACCACGCATCCAATTGGTACTTCCGTACATTCTTCAACCGTCCCGGTATTGCTGCGTCGTCCTTTATGGCGCGATACAAGTTAGTCGAAGGTGACACTTGATTGTTTTCTCTCTGTGAGTACAAACTTGAATCAAAGTCGAGTTGAACGCAAACATACATTTCAAAGCCACTCGATACATGCCCAGAATATAAGTGAGATTCAAGGCTTCTCTGCAGCGCGGAGTTTCCATGAGGATATCCGCATCGTGGGGAAGGATGGGGAGATTTCTGGTACATGGTGTCTTTATAGCCTTTGAGAACTCAATGACGAAACAGGTCGTCTTCAATTCGGAGCCGGTCTTGAAGAGTAAATGATGTAAATCTCTAGAAAAATACAGCCCATGGTAATGGATACCGCGATCACGAAGTCGTTCAACTGTACGCCCTATCTGCATCTATATGGCACACGAATAAGCGCGAACCTCAAACCGCTGACTCAGAGGCTGAAAATACTTAAGATCGGGAGTATTACTACCCGCAGCAACAAGCTGAGTCCACGACGTACCAGCCCATTCCGTGATACTACACAGCACTGCGCCACCCCATCTTGTTTGCGCGCGCCACACACCATAGTGCCGCGGGACTAAAACCCCAGCGACAGCCCGAAGATTCTCACCATAAAACTTTGCATCTGCAATCATCTTGTCCGCGGCCTTGTAACAGTAATCGTCCATCTCGGTCTTCCAACACCTTGACACAGAACTTCCTTTTCTGCTCATCGCCTTCACCGTGAAGACTACCGAAGAATCGGTGTCCATGCAGTTTCCCCATGCAAGGACTTTGGGCAATGGGACTTTCCGAGCCAGTCCATTATTGTCGTTGCTGTGCGGTTCATGTGGCAAAACGAATAAAGGCTCAGCGGGAGAGGCGCCAAAAGGAAAATCTTCAAACTTGCCTCCAAGAACTGAGTCCTCAATAGCTTGAAACTTGATCTTTTTTTGAGCTTTGCCAAAGCCAAGTCAAAGAGAACACGACTCGGAGGCCATGTCCGAGTCGATGCTGGAACAAGTGAGGAAAAAGACTGAACCTGATCGTCAAACAGGTTCAAGTGCATCACGTGGGCGTCCAAGGGCAAGCGGCAATCCGTCATCGAGACAGTGATAGAAGAAGGCCCCTTGCGCCACGATGAAGAGTTGTATCCTTGGCCCTTTGAGCAATGGTCTGGGTAGGCGTACCCTTATTGCCACCTTCTTCAATGACAATAATGCGATACATCTCTCGTTTTGTAGTAGGCCAGCTGTCCAGCCAATATCGAAGAAAGCCTTCAGTATCTATTCACACAGCGAACCAATGTGACTCGCATAATCAAATTACAAGTTGCATAACAACCACAACGAAAAAAAAAACACAAGAACGAAAAAAAAGCAACCAGCCTAATCATCATCACTAGGCGTCAAATACTCGGGATCATCCCCCTCATCATCGCTCATCACCCGCTTACGCCCCGCACTCCTCGACCTTCCCACCACAGGCCGCTCCTCTGCCACCTCCCCTCCGCCACCACCCAACAGTCCCGCGCTCCGCATCGCCCTCTCATACGTCGCGTCAAACACCTTCTCCATCTCCTCCGCGTCCGTGTACACCCACGACCCCTCCTGATTATACGTCCGCGCATTATTGAACATCAGCTTCCAGTCCTCCCTATACTGCTGCACCGTCTTGTAATATGTCCCCGCGCTCCGCTTCTGGATCTGCTGCATCGAGATGGGTTGCTTGATGAGCTGATAGTAGTCCGGGTAGATCTTCACAACAGTCAAAATTGGAGTAAAAAGTCAAGGGAAAAGGTCGCTCACCTTTTTGGCGGGCAGAGTCAAGAAGAGCTGTCGCCGTTGGCGGCCATCCGTGTCTTCGCAGTCAAACACGGCCTGATAGCACTCTTCAAACGCGCTCTTCATCCTCTCTCGAATATTAGCACTCATATCCGGAACTCTGGCCTTGCGTTGGCGTTTCTAAGGAGATTGTCAGAAAAATGCAAGACGACACAGAAACCAACATACCGCAACCCGATCGTCATCATCATCGTCACCAGCTATGGAAGGTGTTACCGAATGGGACTTCTGCCCAGGCCGTTTTCGCTTCCCATTCGCCGGCGGGTCGTATTCTGCAGCCTTGCCCTTGCCCTTCCGGCCCTTACGCGACGGACGCGACATCTCCACGTCAGATACAGGCGTCCCCCGATTTGAATCTTCCATGAATTTACTCGTAGCCACGCGTTTCCTCCGCGGTCGCTCCAGAATCTCCTCGATATCATCGCCGTCTTCTAATGCCTGAAAGAAAGTCAGCCCAACTATCTGAAGAAATACATGAACGAACGTACCCTTGCCCAAGCATCGTCGCTGAGATTGTCAGAGTAGCTGACCACATTCCTCCGCCGCTGCCCACGGCCTTCCACAACCTCCTCCGGCTCCTTGATCTCAAACGGCTCATCGACCTGATAGCACTCTGGCAATTCCTCGATCTGTATAAGCGGCGGCGGCGGCTTGCCGCGATGTCCGGCCAGACGCCAACTCTCCGCGAGATCACGCTCGCGCTTTGTGTCCATCTTCCGGAAAATCTCGGACTCTTCTTCGCTGCGCGCAATAAGAGCATTCAGCTCTTCGTCGTTCATATCGCCAGCCTCCTCGTTCTCCTCCTCCTGGTCTGCCTCGAGAATAGAGCGCTATCTATGCGTTAGCAAGAAGCCTTGTAGTAAGAAGACTAGCATACCAAAAACTCCTCCTGCTCCTCCTGTGTAGACTTGTTGTCAAAACGACCAGCTTGAATGACCTTGTCGTCGATATCAAGCTTATAACGGGCACGCTGATACATAGCTTCCTCGACACTCTTCTCGGTAATGAACCGCAAAATGAGAACAGCACGCGTCTGGCCGATACGATGCGCACGATCTTGTGCTTGAAGATCCGCATGAGGATTCCTAATATAAACGTTAGTCTAATTCGACATGCCACGTCAATTGTTAGCATACCAATCACTGTCGAAGCTGCGAAGATCATGAGAACCGAGTATTTCGAGAAGAAGGAAGAGACATACATAACCACAGTATCAGCTGTCTGCAAGTTAAGACCCAAACCACCGGCTCGAGTGGACAGGATGAAAACCATATATTCCGAATTCTTCGCATTGAACAGCTGCACAAATGACGCACGCTCCTCAGTCTTCGTGCCACCGTCCAGACGCAGATACTTCCAGTTCATCATTTTCAAAAAGTCTTCCATGATATCCATAACTTTTGTCATTTGGAAGAAGATCAGGACCTTTGAAAGATTAGCTTCCTTGGAGTGGACACAACAGACAACGCACTCGATGATCCGTAGCGAAGAATTTGGGCAACACACGACTGAGAAGCTCAATCTTGCCAGACGTGCGTATCAACTTCTCGTCGATCAAACCACTAGGGCTGACTTTGTCCTCGACGCTCTCAAAGAGGAAAGGATGCTGACAGATCTTTCGCAGCTGCATGAGCTCGTTACTAAGACCTTTCACACCTCCCGATTTTCTGACGAACAAGTCAGCCAGTGCCCAGGACAAGAAACAAGCCATCATACCCAGTCTTGTCGTTTCCGTCCGCGATCATCTTGTACTTCTTCATCTGCTTGTACAACTGGCTCTGCAGCCCACTCATCCGGACCTTGATCACCTTTTCAACCTTGTCCGGCAGCTCGCTCTCTACATCCTTCTTCAACCGCCGCAACAGGAACGGCCGGAGCACCTTGTGCAAGCGTCGGATAATTAGGAGCGCCTCTTCTTCGTTCAACTCGATTTTGTCGCCAGTTCCAGCGTTGGCAAACGGTGTGTTGAACCATTCATCGAACGACTTCACAGAGTTGAAGATTTTTGGGAGAACGAAGTTGAGTAGTGACCACAGCTCGGGGAGGTTGTTCTGCAAAGGAGTACCAGTAAGAATGAGACGATAGCGGGAGTGGTAGTAGGTGGAGAGGGTCTGTGAAAGTTTAGATTGTGTGTTCTTCATACGATGACCCTCATCTACGACGCATATAAGCACGGTGAAACGCAAACAGAAGATTGTAGTTACCAATGATCATGTGTACCCATTTAAGCTTGCTCAGAACAGGGCGATCCTTGATGATGTATTCGTACGTCGTCAAAAGAACCTGGAAGTAGCCGACTCGAAGGTCACCCTGCAGCGCTCGTCGCTGCGCCGGGTTACCTTTGTATGCCACGAGCTTGATTGCAGGCGCCCATTTGGCGAACTCGCCCGACCAGTTGGTCATTGTTGACAACGGCACGATGACGAGGTAAGGTCCTTTCTGGCGCTTGGTTTCGATGAGGAAGGAAATAAGCGAAATGGTTTGGATAGTCTTTCCGAGACCCTAAGAAAATGTCAACGACCAGGTTAAAGAACGGTTTTAATAGGACAGTTTTGAAAGACTCACCATCTCGTCGGCCAAGATACCATTAAGACGATTGTTGTACAAGCTGACCATCCACTGTAATCCCTTAATTTGGTAATCCTTGAGAGTACCACCGACGAGTATACTAGGCTGCTTCGTAATCTTCTCGGAGATACGATGAGCAACAGAGTAATAGTCGACTTTGGTCTTGTCAGTCTGAGCGTCTTCCATGATTTGGGCACCAAATGTAGCCTCGTTCGCAGGACCATCTTCCACGTCGAATTGAAAGTGCTCCTGTGGGCCTCCCTCGTTTTGCTGCGCGACGACAGCTTGTGCGAGGGAGTCGAGGTAGCCATCGGTTTGCCGGAGAAGGTGGGTAATACGGGTATCCTTGGCTGTGTCGATGAGCTTCATGTAGGCCTCTTCATCGTCGGCCTTGAGGGCCTTCAGACGCTCCTTGGAGATCCTCTCAATTCTCTTCTGCTCCTCCTTCTCGGTATGGGCGTGATAATTAAGAACGGCCTTTCCAATACGAAGTACGCGATCCTGTGCAGCGCGGTTTACGCCGACGACCTCGCGTCCATGGTTGATTATAACAGTGAGCTGCTCGACGTGTTTGTGCTTTGCGCGTCGTTCCCGCTCCGTCCTCTGTTTCCGTTCAATCATTTCCGTTTGGCGCACATCTCGGATAGTTGGCTTTCTTGTTCTCCGGAAGTCGGCGCGATTAAGAGGTAGATGCGAACCATGAACGAGCTTTTCAGCAACAGTACTACGCATATATCGCTGTTTTTCGATGAGGCGCAGCGACTTGAGCTCTATAAGAGCACGAAGTTTGCCGTGTGAGGTGTGAAGGAGAGATGGGTCCTCGTCCATGAGAGCATCACCGTCCACTAGTCCACCGTCGCCCATGGTAGATGGTAAAGCTTCGAGCTCGCGTATGCGCTGCTGCATGCGAGCCTCAATGAAGCGGTCCCGTTCGGCGAGAATTTGGTGGGCGTCTAGTCCTGCGGGCATTATGGTAGGCACGAGGAGACGCTGCAGACGGGTTGCGAACATGGCGGGGTCGCCGTCTGGCTTGCGTTCGAGGAGGGAAAATGGATGTCGGTATGCGTTGTAGGGATATATGCCGGAATTGACATCGTCTTCTAGGAAAGGGCCCTTGGGGAGGTCTGCTGGGTCAATCTCCACGTCGTCGTCGACCTCTATCATCGCTGGGTCGGCGGAGGGCGCCTCGGATTCAGCCTTTACAACTTTGACGACATTGTCGACAACGCGTGAAGTCACGTCCGGAACTTGCAGCTGCTTTTCGAGATCAGCCATGCCGACCGTCTTGAGCTGCATAGCGTGCTGGATGTTTTCGGGAACTGGGAGATGGCGTCCGAGGAGTTTGAATGCTTGAATTTGCGCGCGGAGGACCTCGATATGCTCCGTGGCAAAGGTCGTGCTCGTCGCGCCGCCTCCATTCATGGCGGGCGGGAGGGCGCTATGCTGGGCGGCCTGATTTCGTTGGGCTACACACTGTCAGTATCGTTAAGAACCGCAAAGGCGGGAACTCGCCTTGGGCGGTAGATAGAACCTTGATGTAGTTCATGAGCTGCTCGGTCTCTCCTGGATGTTTCTCATGGTCTGGATGGGCCTTGAGGTAATTTATACGCTGATCATACTGCGTTTAGTGTATTGCCTGCTGCGAGGAGACCTGCACGCACCTGGATGACACCCTGTAGCTGCTGATGATTGGGCATCGCCGGCGGTCGCTGTTGCTGCATATTCGACGGCATCCCATTGCCCACCATCGGAGCGGACATTTTCGACCCACGCGCCGTTGAAATCTCGCGCGTCACTCGACTTGCTGGTCTCGAAGGTGGCTGGTTGAAACACTTCCAAATAGGATGACTCAGCAGAAACCCATTGTTCACACAGCCACAGACCAAAGAGGCAACGACTCCGAGTAGCTTCGAGGAACGTTGATTAAATGAGCAGGACACTGGGCGCGACGGCGGCGTGCATCAAGATTACGGTAACTTTCATGAATAAAACTTCAACTCAAACTCCTTTCTACATCTTGTTTGTGCGACTACCGTAATTGAGGCGCGCCGGACGCGCCACTCGGACTTTCCCATCACGGTTGCCATCAAACAAGGGGGGGTGAGCACTTATGCTTATTTTTTGCTCTCTTTGACCATTGTACTACACCATTACAATGTGTTTCATGTAGATGTCTTGTGTTCCATATGTAGATGTCTTGCATTCCATGAGCAACACCCGGACCAGTGCATTGTTTATAGCTGCCAGACGGCCCACACAACAAGCGATAAACAAAAGAGTTGACAAATCTGCATTGCTGCTGCCAGTCTGCAAAACTCAAGATACAAGGTACTATGTTGTCTTTTGGTGTGCCTTTGCATGAAAATATGCTGTTTCCTGTCAATTGTGCCTTAAACAAGGTGCAGTTTGTCGTGAAATATATTCTGATACATGTCTTCTATAGTTGTACAAAAAAAACTTGAAGGAAATCAGCTGCAAACTGAGTGGGATAGGTCGAGAACAAGGCTGATTTAGTGATTTTGAGGTGAACACCTTACTTGTGGGTTACAGTCTACAGATGGTCTTTAACTTGTAGAGGCATCAGTAAGAGATATATACACACCTAGCAGTGCAAGTGCTGAGGCAAAAATTGAAGGGGAATATAATACAAGTCTGCATTCAGTACATTTGGCGGCTTGGTCATGTGTCAGGCCCAAACGGTTTATCGTCAATATAAGATGTTTATCACAAATTGCCTCTATTCTGTTGCCCCCACCCCAGTCCATTTTATCATCACCATTGTGCGCTTCTCCGCTAATGCTCAGCTACTCTTGCTTCCTTCCGATATCATCTTTAACAAAACCAACAGAAACCACTGGATCATCAACCCCGCCGGTGACTGGGACAAAACCTACTTCAATGACATCAAAGAATCCTGGTACATCCCCACAAGAAATGGTCAAAAAGTCTACCTCAACTCAGAAGACTTTGCCGGTACCCAACATTGCTTAGAGCAAAGCTGCACAGCTTAAGCACAGAGAGTGAATACCTCAACAGAGGCCCCAGCTGAGTTGTCATTACAACCAGTATCAGTCACTCACTCACTACTGTAGCGTTTCGACCGTAACTTCACAGCCTGTGACCCATTATGGTCTGAAGTTACAGCGAACAGCTTCACAGACCCTTAAATTGCCTTTTTTGGACAGTTCCGCTTATAGCGGGACCTGAAATTTCCTTATTTGGAGGCTCGTGCCTGACCAAAGTGGTCCGTGACCCGTTATGATGTATATATAGCTTCACTTCAAAGACCCCCGTGACCCGTTATGTGAATTTGCGGTCGAAACACTACAGTACTCCTGTTATGAATCGCCATATTTTCACATTTTCACATCTTATCATATCTTATCGGGGGCCTTGTCTTATCAACCAACAGACTGTTTCATCATCTGTTTTGTCACCAATCACACTCCTTTTCATTACCAAAGCCGTACTCATGTTGGACACACACCCAACACATGGATGACATCATACATGCCGATACCTCATGGACTCCCTATTGTATACACACCGCCGACACTCGTAGTACACATGGTTGTTTCAGTATTATTACTTACATGCAGTTACCACTCGTATTTAATGGTTTCACGGACTAGTAGCATACAACACTGGGTCAAGGGCGCGGAGCATCCCTAGTGGAAACGCGTATGGACAAGGAGTCCCAAACACAGACTTACTAGTATATAAGCAGTAGTGTAGTATCATTGTACTTTAGTTCCAATCTCGTTTATACACCTGGCCTAGCCTAGTCTTACGAACGCAAACACTTTCTCTTTCAGTTCTTGCTGTGGTACCTGGTTGAGTCTCGTGGCTTAGTCAGTCGCTAACAGAAGATTGGAACTAACTTCTACCACCTACCACACATCCCTGATCGTCGATCAGCACTTCGCTGTTTGATCATCACACATTCCCCCATCCCCTTTCCTGTTTACAGATTGACGGAATCCTAATCCCAGCGCACGTCCGCATACATGTGTATTGGTCCCAGTAGCGCCGGCTAACAGTTAGAGATAACTGCCTTGGGTGCTGGAAGTAGCCGCTCTCACAAGAACGAACTTTTGGCAGTTGCACTTCAGTGGGCGCTGTTTACGGGTCAACCCCCGTTCCCAGGAAAACTTTGGCTTACCTCACACCAGAGGGACGTCGGCTGGGCAATTGCGAACTTGTGATGAGCTCTTGGGCTCCGTAGATACATAGTCAGTAGTCGGTAAAATAGCGTAGACAGTTACAATACCTACCTACTTTACTTACCTTACGATACACACCATCATTCTCCACCCTACCAAGTCCTGGATTCTATTTCAGATCTAGGCGATTCCCCCTTATTCATCCGAACCTCTATTCCCTCACCCCTTTCATCCAAATCTGCATTACCCATATCCCCACTTTCACCCTTTCACTCTCCGATCTCATCACCCCGATTCACCATGTCCAACGAAGCACCCGAGCCCGCTCATCACGCTTATCACGCTGATGTCAAACCCAAAGGTCAATCCCTTGTCAACAAGCCTTATGACTATGATGGGAACAAGGCCAAGTACAAGAGCTGGTGGCGATCAATGTTCATATACATCCGTGACAAGAAGAACAACCTCACATCTGACTCCGAAAGGATTGATGTTGTTCTCTCCTACATCCGAGGGGATCACGTCAATGCATGGGTCCAGAACTACACGGATCAGAACTTTGACGAGGAAGAAGAGGAATAGACAGTCTCCTGGATGGAGTTCAAGGAGCATCTGAAGGAGCAATTTGTGGATTCCAACCTCGCGCAAGATGCGCAAGACCAGATCGAGCGGTTGCGCCAGGGGCAAGACACCGCTTAAGATTTTTTCCAGAAGTTCGAGGTTCTGCTCACTCAGGCAGAATATTCAAAGGATGATGCATATGTCGTGTGACTTCTCGAGACCAACATCAACGAGAAGATCATTGATTAGATCTATGGCAGCCGAGATGGGTTGCCGGAGAAATACAAGGATTGGAAGACACAGATCATCCAGATCGATCAGTTGTAAAGAAGGCGGATGGCAGCAAAAGGCCCGGCATGCAGTCCCGGCCCCAAGCTCCGCAGGTGGCTATATCAAGAGCCAATCCTACGAACCCACCCCTGACACCAATCACACAACGAGATGCCACCGGCGTTACCTATGGAGGAGCCGGCAGGCCAATGGACATCGACAATGCACGTCAAAGAGGACTTTGCTTTAGCTGTGGCAAACATGGCCATGTCAGCAGGTTCTGTCCTAAGAAGGGTTGATCCCAGACAATTTGGGGGCTATGGACCAAAATGAACGACGAGGAGAAGAAGAAGTTGGCCAAAGAGTTGGGTTTTGCGAAGCTCCCGCAGTAGACGCAGTCCTGCTGGAGCAGTCATCAAGGAAAGGGTTGTCAGATGCAGAATCTATTTACAGTACGGTACTGAAACATCTAAAATATCATCGACAACTTTACCACCAAAACCTGTGAAAGACAGATTTGAGCCAAATACGCCCGAGTGGATCGCACAACAGCTAAGAGAGGACGAAGTGTCGAGAGCAGTGGGAATTTTGAGAGTATGGATGCCGGAGCGGAGAGAGAGAGAAGCAACGGAGGAGAAAGTGATGGCAATCAGAGTGTTGACAAAGGAAGCTGCGGTGGAAGTTGTGAGTACAGGATTATCGGAAGTTGAACGACATGACAATTAAGAACCAATACCCCTTGCCATTGATCCAGGAGCTTATTGACAAGTTGAAGGGAGCAAAGTGGTTTACAAAGATAAACATCCGATGAGGTTACAATAACATTTGGATCAAAGATGGTGATGAGTGGAAAGCGGCGTTTAGAACAAACCGGGGGCTGTTCAAGCCATTGGTTATGTTCTTCAGACTCACAAACTCGCCGGCAATGTTCTAATTGTTCATGAATCACATCTTGAAGGAGTTGATTGACGGCGGACACGTTATAGTTTACCTGGATGATATACTTATCTTTACAAACACTCTTGAGGAGCATAGACAGATTGTACGCAGGGTATTAGAAATATTACGAGTAAACAAGTTGTATTTAAAACCTGAGAAATGTAGTTTTGAGGCACATACTGTGGACTACTTAGGGGTTATTGTTGGAGGAGGAGAAGTGAAGATGGATCCAGCAAAAGTGGCCGTAGTGAAGGAATGGAAGGAGCCAACAAAGAAGAAGGAAGTACAGTCATTCCTGGGCTTCTGCAACTTCTACCGACGTTTCATCCGGGGATTTGCAGGAGTAGCGAAGCCATTGACATCGCTAACCGGGAAGGGCGAGTGGGTTTGGGGCATGGAGCAACACGAGGCGTTTGAGGAGTTAAAACGGAGGATGACGGAAGAACCCGTTCTGATCGTACCACGCAACGACGGCAAGTTTCGAGTTGAGGCGGACTCCTTGAACTATGCAAACGGGGCGGTTCTTTCCCAGTTTGTTGACGGAAAATGGAGATCAGTAGCTTTTTGGTCTCAAGCGCTGAACGAAGTGGAGCACAATTATGAGATCTACGACAAAGAGATGATGGCTATTATGGACTTGATCGACAACTGGCGGCAATATCTCTTAGGCGCTAAGGAGACAGTGGAGGTTTTTACCGATCATCAAAACCTTCAGTACTTCAGGAAGCCGCAGAAGTTGAACTGGAGGCAGGCACGATGGGTTACGGAGTTGGCGGAATATGACATACAGATGATTCATAAGCCAGGCAGGACGATGGGAAAAGCTGATGCCTTGTCAAGGATGACAGGCCTTGAGAAGGGGGAAAAAGATAACGAAAACATTGTTTTGCTCAAGCCAGAGTTTTTTATTTCACAAATTCAATTTTCTTTACATACAGTAGATACACCGGAGGATAAATTACTTAACAAAATCAAACAAAGAAAAGAAAACAAAGACAGATACATACAAAAAGCATTAGAAAACAAAGAAAAAGGATGGGAAGAGAAGGAAAATGGACTTATTATGTGGAAAGATCGTATTTACATACCAAAGGACAAGGAATTGCGGGGAAGAGTTATTGGAATGCATCATGATGCACAGCTTGCAGGGCATCCGGGACAATACAAGACCCTCAAATTGATCACACACACCTATTGGTGGCCCGGAATCAGCCGAGACGTCCGCAAATATGTGGAAGGGTGTCAAAAATGCCAGGTCACCAAGTCACATGCATGAAGCCGGCTGCACCTCTTCATCCTATTGATGTGCCAAGCGAGCCATGGGAGATAGTAGGGACGGACATGATTGGAGAGCTGCCGGAATCGAGAGGATACAACGCGATCAGCACGTTTGTGGAGCATTTCACAAAGCGATTACGCATCATACCGACACACACCACTCTGACGTCAGAAGGCATGGCCCGCATCTACCGAGATCGCATTTTCCCCATACATGGGATACCACGCCAGATGATACATGATCGCGGTCCACAATACCACTCGTGTTTTATGAAGGAGTTGTACCGGTTGTTGGGCATACAAGGAAACTTTACAACGGCGTATCATCCACAGGCAAACAGACAGACAGAACGGTTAAACCAAGAGATAGAACATTTCTTACGGTTATTTGTCAACTACCATCAGAACGACTGGCACAAATGGCTACCCTCTGCCGAATTTGTTTACAATGATCAGGTACACTCGGCAACCAAAGTCACTCCGTTCTTTGCAGACATGGGCAGACACCCCTACAAAGGCACTGCTCCAAAACGGCATTGAGAAATGAGACTGTGCAGAAGTTTGCCGACAGCATGAGGAAAACATGGGACAAAGTGGGGTCGGCATTGAAGATGGCAAAGGAGGACATGAAACGGTTTTATGACAGGAAGCGGACAGAGGCAGTAGAGTACAAGGAAGGCGACAAAGTATGGCTGGAAGGGACAAATCTCAGTATGGACCGACCAATGAAGAAGCTCGATGACAAACGCTTTGGGCCGTTCAAAGTGATCAAGAAAGTTGGGATGAGCTCTTACAAGCTCCAGATCCCTCACACGTGGAAAAGCATTCATCCCGTGTTCAATGAGGCCCTGTTGACGCCTTATCATGAGCCGCAATTTCCGACGCAACCCCGAGACACGCGTCCACCACCTGTGCTGGAAGGAGCCGAACCGGAATGGGAGGTTGAGAAAGTGGTTAATTCCCGGAAGTACCGGGGGTTTTCAATACAAGGTTCACTGGAAGGGTTATGGCACATACAACAGACATGGGAACCGGCATGCAATCTCAAGAATGCCGAGGAAGCTATCTCGATTTTCACCAACAGTACCCAAACAAGCCAAAGCCACCTGCGCTTGCTCGCATTGAAGTCCCATGTCGCAGTTTCCATCCCATCTATTCCGACCCATGCCACCGCCTACACCGAACCCCTTGATGTCACGCTACCCTCTGCAGCCTCATGGAGCGACTCTGGCGCAGAATGGAACTTGCGCTTAAGGAGGGGGTGATGTTATGAATGCCATATTTTCACATTTTCAATCTTATCATATCTTATGGGGGGCTTGTCTTATCAACCAACGGACTGTTTCATCATCTGTTTCTCACCATCATACTCCTTTTCATTACCAAAGCCGTACTCATGTCGGACACACACCCAACACATGGATGACATCATACATGCCAATACCTCATGGACTCCCTATTGTATACACACCACCAACACTCGTAGCACACATGGTTGTTTCAGTATTATTACTT